>VYXB01004419.1:0-39003 GCA_013397135.1 Pachyramphus minor
AAAAAAGAAAAAAAAAAACAAGTAGGAAGAGTGAAGTAAAGAAAATTCAGAATCAGGAGTCAATTTTTAGTTCGTGGGACTACTGGAGTGCTTACAGCTCACAGCTACACAACTGGCAGATGTGACCACAGCACTAGCTGTGTGCCTTGTCATCACAATGCTTCCTTTTGTCTGATGGCTGCAAATGTTTGACAGCATTAGAAAGTCATCCAAGGAAATACTTCCTTTCCGTGTACAAGATCCTTGTCGTGGATTTTTAACACTGAGCATTCTCAGTAATTCAGCTATCATTAGCAAAAGAAGAGTTTCTTACAGCTTGCCTCTGCCCTTAAGGGTCTTTTATAAAGAGGACAGAAGCTCTTTGTTATCACTCTTTCACACATTATTAACAGAGGTTTAACAGAAAGAAGAAGGGCTTGTTACATGCCTGCTGCAATTTGTCCTTTATTTGGTTCATTCAGATCTTCATCATGTTCACCAGAAGATGGATGAACCCAGATCCAGGGTGACTCTTTCAACACTAAACAGAAAATTATTTCAAAAAAGGCAGACAGAATAATCTCTCCCTGAAAAGAAGCAAATCAGCTAATGAGACAGTAACTATCCCTGCATGCCAAAAAATATTTTCATAAAACAAATTGCTGTTCAACAAAGGAAAGTAAACCTCAGTAATATGCAGATATATTATCTTGATAACTTGATATGATCATCTTTTTGTCTAGTGGATGTTTTTACTTTTTGTCTCTGCTGCTTAATTCTCTCCATGCTACCTATGCACATTGCACATCCGTTGCTGAGCCCCGATTGTCCGGCACAAAGCAGTAATTTACTGTGATTGTTTCTAATCCTATTGCATTTGGTCTGCAAACTGATAGCTGTGATGGGGTTTTCAGCTGATGTAAAATGGGATCTCTCTACTGATGACAACAGTCAGGCTGACTCAACACTAGCTGAGCCTCAGCTTCCTCAGTTCAGCCTTTGGCAGGGTCCAGGCCCCCACAGTGACTTGCCACTTTTTTACAGTTCTAGCAATATTTCGATGAATTTGGGACCATGCCCAGTATGAATCATAGGCAACTATCCAGCACCGCTGCTCAGGGCAGGAAGTTGTAGATCTTTCCATCATGGCCCAATGAGTCACTTGGCTTTCAGTGAAAATTTCTGTTGCCTCAGGATTTCACAAAGGGATGAAGAAAACCAAAGAGACACAAATATAAAAAGGGAGTTCACAACATGCGAGCCAGTGTTACACATGTTATGCTGATATGCTAAAAACCTCTGTGACTTCTTGACAGTCAAGAGCTCTCAGCCTAAGAAATTTTGAGAGTATCTGAATGCTGAAGCTTAGTGCAGCTTATCCAGGAAATGGTATTATCTAAACTATCTTTTTCTTAGAGCACTGTTTAAGTGTTCCATTTTATTTGACAACAAAATTAATTCTTGAAAAGCCCCCACTTACTTCTATCACCTGTTCCCACTCCCTGTTGTGGTTCTCTGCCTTACAGTGTGCTCATGAAGGGTCACAGGGATGTGCCAGGTCTTTTCAATGATCTAGGGTTAAAAAAAAAGCAACAAACAAAACAACAACAAAAAACCAATAGCTATTGTGACTTTTGAAAAAATTGAAATGAGGGAGCAAGCAGCAGTGGGTGGACAGGAACCTTCCAAGACAATTTTAGCAATGAAAAAAAGAAAACTGTAATGCATAACTATGATTAAAAAATAAATAAAAGCATATCGGAGGCCTTTAAATCTTCCATATCAAGAACAGGTCTACTGGTTTAGTTCACAGTTAGAGGATGCTCTCTCCTTACGGGTTAAATTCTTCCAGCTATTGGATGGGTTTGAGCAACCTTCTCAATTCAAGGAGTTGAACAGTTTCAGAGCGAGCATAAATTTGGTCACATGTGTGCATTGTAAGATGTTTGCAACCAGCCTGGCAAAGAGAGCCAACAGTGCTGCGGTGAAGCCTCTGGATGTAATTAAGTCATTTGAGGCAGCGTAAGCAAAGGGAACCATCCTAAGCGACTGAGCAGTGAAACAGCAAGTGGAATTCAATGTAGATAGATGTGAAGTCATGAGGGGAAACATTTGGAAACAGAGACCTAGTATCACATGCAAAAAGGTGATTACCTATAAAATGAGCAGAAGTATTCTGCAGCAAGATCTTAGGCTTAGGTTAGACAGCACTTCGAAAGCACCAAGTCAGTGCTCAAAAACCAAGTAGAATATTAGGAAACACTAGGGAAGGATAACCAAAAAGACAGGAAAATGTTTATGTCATTGTTTAAATCCATCACCCGTTCACACCTTGAATAAATACTGTTTACAGCTGTGATACCTTCATTGTAGAAAGAATATTAGGAACTGGCAATGTTTCGCCCCACTTTTTTCATTTTCTTCATGTCCACATATAGACAGTGCTAGAGCAGAGTACTATGCTAGACAGACTCTTTGTCTGAACTGTTCCTATGCCCATACGTGTATGTGAAGATTATTTTGTGACTGAGAGTTACAGCTTAAAGTTCTGAAAAGTGAGTGTTGGGAGCCAATTCCAGCTGAAAAATGTACTTGTTGTATACTTACCACCACATCTCCATGTGAAGACAGGGGGGATGAAGACTGACTACAAAAAGAGCATTTGAAACACTATACATATGAGATCATGTCAAGTATGAACAGCAACCAGCGTGAACAACTTGCTATGCTGCCTGTACAGATAGAAAGTTGAATGCTTATGCAGATGGAAGTAATGCTACAGAATGCAGTAACTGCTCAGTACTGTGATCAGGGTTAAAATATGGCCCAAGTATATCTTCAGTGTCTGTGACCAAGCTATGGCAGGTAGAGACAGATATTACAATTGTCCAAAGCAGTGCTCTAACTGGGTTATAAAATAGTCTAAGGCTGCTGCACAGACAGGGCTTTTGATGCTGTTCTCCCATGACCAGTTCAAGCACACTCCACCTTTCTCACAGTTGCATACAATCCAGTAGGGCACCACCAGTGCTGGAAAGCTCACAACCAAATTTATTCAAATGCTCAGCTATTAATGGTTGCAAATCCCACAAGAAGCTGACTATTCCCTCTTTGTATCAGCAGTATTCCAACTGTGGAAAAGAACAGTTAATTCAAATGATATATTTCTGCTGCTGAAAACAAAATGTCAATTCAGATCTCTGAAAATACCACAGACTCTGGTAACATCAACAGTACCCTATTGTTGGTGATAGTTGTAAGTAACACACATCCCATTCACTTGACTGTTTGAACATTAAGAGCCGTATTCTATTCCTCATTCTGTTTCCCCTCCACTCAGCTGCTGAAATGACAAAAGGAGGCCAGCTCAATGCTACAGGCTTTTTACTGAGTATAAAACTAGTGCCTTCACATGGTCTCAGGAAAACAATAGTGCAGACACACTTAGCTGCTTCAGAGTGACTGAGCAATATGGAGATACAAGTTGGACTAAGAGAGATCAGCATCAAATCACATCTGCACTGTGTTGCTGACCATGAAAACAAATGAACACCTAGATACTTCTGACAACCTCTTCTTCAAAAGCTTTAATTGGATTAGGGCTCACAAGCAGTTTGCCTAGTTGGTCACCCCCCTGTACTGGTATTTTAGTGTCAGCTGGGAAAAACAGGTAAACATATTTGAAGTTTAGCAGGACCCTGATCAAAGCAAGTGGTGAGTTCTGGTGTAAGAAGGCCTAACTGATGTTCAGGAGCAGGGAGAACAGTTTTTCTAAAATGGAATGTGTGTACAGTACTTGTTTCAGAAAGAAGTGATGACAACATGAAATATCCCTAGGTATAATTAAGAAATATGGCCCACTGTTAATGGAAAAAAAAGAAAGCAACATTCATATAGATGTCAAAAATGAAACATCCAAGGTAATGGTAAAGATTAGGACAGTTCCCTCTGAAAAGTCATTCACTATATAGGGATTTTAGAAAATCTGAGACCCTGAACAATAAGCACGTAGCTAATAAGAAAGCTGCAGCACTGGTTCATCCCTGTATTGGTGTTTAACCCAGGATTGCATAGTGAAGGGAGAGGAAGCCACCTGAAGCATAAGAAGATGACAGGAGTGCCAGAAACAAAAGACCCAAATCCCATGGATATGTTCAGTCTCAAAGAGTCTTTATGCAGTGCCACCAACCATCTTCTTTGTGTGTTTTCAAGTAAAATTAGTGTGATGTGTCTGATCAGTCTGATCACTGTAAATCAGCCTGCACAAGAAGAAATTTCAGGAGTTCAGGTTCCCACAGGTCTAGATCAGGAAAATTTTGATGATATGTTGGATCCTGCCTTTTCAGTTCCCAGGGAACTCTGCATTACAAGTCTAATAGAATTAGAGGTTTTCAAGGGCTGTCAGCTATCTGTTGAAGACATCCTTAATTTCTCTTTTGAATCTTGTCATCAAAACTCAACCTGAATCCAGCTGATTATATCTCAAATCCCAGAGTGAACATTCTAACTTGACACTGAAAGTGCCTTGCTGCACTTAAGCATAATCCCAAACTATACCTGTTCTCACAATGCATTAAGCAAAATTGCAGAAATGCATTGCTATCGCAGAGAAGGTGGTACACATAAAACCTCAAATGTTCTCCTGGTGCTTTTCTCTCTTCAACTTGACAGAATTTAGAGAAACCCTTCCATAAATTAAGTGATTTGACTAGGTACCTGAATCTTTGTGAAATAAATCCAAAACATATGACTGGACAAAAAGGCCATTCACAGTGAACAATATCTAGCAGAAAGTCTGTTTAAACATCTCAGTGAAGTCAACTGGGTAATTATATAGTATTCATATACAATATGTAGCAGGGAAGGAGAAATTCTTTCTACAGAAGAAATTCTCTGCATCATTTCTTCTAAAAGTAGAAGGTCATCCTACCAGGCAATGTTCAAGTTTGAACTCAGAAGGGAAAGCAGGAAAAAGGGGAAAAAACAACAGCAATGACCTCTCTCTCATACTTTAGGAAATACTTGTTTGGAAGAGTTGCATGAGAACATACAGATTTAATGTTTTTGGTTTCTTATCAGGCTTGACCAAACTCAAACCAATGACCTCAAGGTTAAAATCCCTACATGTCTCTTCCATGTTTCCAAACAATTCAACCCTTCCTACTCATAAAATATCTTATTAGGAAGTCCACACCACTGAATTACATATGGCTTGTAAAAACAATTAAGTCTAGACAAGGATGTTGAAAGCTTATGCAGGGAGATAATTAGAAGGGCCAAAGCCTAGTCAGAACTTAATTTGGCTGCTGCCATAAAGAACAATTAAAAATGTTTTTATAAATATATGAGCAATAAAAGGAGGAGTAAGGCAAATCTTAAGCCTTTATTGGATGGAGATTCTGGCTGGCTGGTCAAATCCAGAGAGTTGAGGTGAATGGTGTTAAGTTCATTTGATGGCAGGTCACAAGTGATGTTCCTCAGGGTTCAGTCTTGGGACCAGTCTTGTTTAATATGTTTATTAACGATCTGAATGAGGGGATTGAGTGTACACTCACTAAGTTCACAGAAGACACCAGGTTGGGTGGGAGTGTTGAGCTGCTGGAGGGAAGGCTCTGCAGAGGGATCTGAATAGGTTGGATAGATGGGCTGAGGCCAACTGTATAAGGTTCACCAAGGCCAAGTACCAGCACTTGCCCCTGTTCACAACAATCCCAGGCAGTGCTACAGGCTGAGGACAGAGTGGCTAAAAAGCTGCCTGGCAGAAAGGACCTGGGGCTGCTGGCTGACAGCCAGCTGAACATGAGCCAGCAGTGCTGAGGTGGCCAGGAAGGCCAATGGCATCCTGGCTTGTGTCAGAAATAGTGTGGCCAGCAGGGCCAGGGTGGTGTATTTTGGGTGAACCAAGGGCCTACAGGTACGTCTGAGATATGTGTGAGCAGAAAATTGCTTTGCCAAGAAAAAGTTTGTGTGTGCATGTGTGTGCATGTGTGTGCATATGTATGAGCAGAACTAGCCAAAAACCCATTCTGGGAGGGTCTAGTGGGCATGACTGGCAAGGTTTGGGTAGCAGAAAGCTACAGAAGTGACTTGTCTCAGAGAAGGCCATGAACAATCCTGTACAATCACAGCCCATTCCAGCCATCTCAGCAACCAACCCAACCTGTGCCAAAACCTCAGCTGGTCAGAGGTTTGCTAGACCTAAGTAGGAAAGGACAATAGCCAGGGAAAGACAATAGTCAGACAAAGAAGCCACACCATTTTATTATGTCAACTAGCTTGACAACTCTATTAGATAAATTATGAAAAAAGTCTTCTTTGCATTTTATTCTGCATACTTGAATTCATCTTATATAATGTTGCTCATTAAGGCATATACTGCATCTGAAAATTTCAGGTTTTCAGTTTAATGAAATTTCTGTTTTACTAATTCAGTTCTCTATGTTTGGCTGTAAACACTGCATATATTAATACTGAATATAGTTAAAATCAAAATGCTGTTTAATTACCTAACATGTTACTTTATTACAAAGAAAGGTCATTCAATATATAGGAAAATGAATGTGTAATTACTATGATGTTACAAAGATGAATGAGTTGAGGGAATGGCAATAATATTGTGGGGACACATTCCAAAAGACACTAGTTGAAAGAGCTTTATGTTATTAACTTTATTGTGAGCCCTTCCAAAAGACTCAAGTTAAAAGAACTCATGCCATTAATATATTTGTGAGTCATTAAAAAAAAAAAAAAAAAAAGCCAGTAGTGGAAAAAACTTTTTGAGAGTTGATTTATTTGTTGATTTAAACAGATAAGTTAACCCTTTTGGCAGTAGATGCTGGATTTTGACAGCAATTCACTCTACTAATGACTCTTGTAAAGGGAGTTGAGGTTTCCTGGGCTAATATTTATTAAATGTTGAAGTTAATCACTCTAAATTAGGTGAGTTTTTTTCTATCTTCTCCATACAAATATTTATTTTCCCAATTCTTCACAATTCAGCCCTTCTCTGTTCTCTCTGTCTCGTATTTATCATTGACGTGTTGCTGCTAATACTTTTTCATTTGACGTGTTCTTTTTCTGCCAGAACAGATTACGTGCTTGCAGACAAGTTCTCAAAATTTTTAATTTGTTGGCCAGTGTTTCTGCAATGATAGTAGTGTGAGATGCTCACTTGTTTTCTTCCAAAAATATCTCTACATGAGTGTCTCACACAGGATGTTCTCTATACTACATACAGTGAATCCAACACTAGGAAATTTTCCTCAGTCTATTACAGGATGAGGGAGATAGCTTGCATGCTTGTTATGCTGTATAATACTATCTCAGAGTTCTGCTTTATTTCCACATCTTTTCATACCCATATTTCAGGTCTTTTCTCAGATAATTTTGGGCCAGACTCTGTGTTTCCTGTGCTTTTAAAAGAGCACTGAATATAGAGAAGTCCTGGCCATTGAAGAATTCCACATAGTGTCCTATCTTTACTGTCACATTGCTATATCCCATGTTTCACACTCCGCTCTTAGTCCTTTGATCTTCCTGACCACATATATATATATTCCATTGTGTGGTGGTTTTAGAAGGACTGGAGCCTAAACAATTTCCTTGTGAAAAAAATGTGCCAGCACGAACTAGAAAACAGCAAATGACAGTTCTGTTCCTATATAAAATATAAAAATAAATCCTGGGAGATCTAGATTCTTCAGCCTGCAGGCTTCATTGCCTCATGTGCCCTTCCTGATTCTCATGCTATAGACAAAAACAACATGCCTTAACCTTGGCAACATGCTACAAAACATTCTTGTGTTAGATTGTAAGACACTTGTCTTGTTTGTGTCCATTGCTGAACTGAAGAGTGCTAAACAGCATTTAAAGAAGTGGCAGCTGGAGCCAAGAGGAGATCAACACTCATGGTTTCACCACTTCAAATTCTGAAAACATAATCTGGAGCCAAAGAAAGAATCTGGAATTTGAGGGAAGTTTCAGTATTTCCAAAGTATGCACAACAACTTGGAGAAGAATCAGCCTTGCAACATGCCTGTGATCCCATGTGTTCAGAACAAGCCCTACACAGAGATGCCAGAGTTCAAGAGATAGGCCCGTGTCTCAGCCTCTCCAGGCTACCCAGAGCCCAGCTGTTCAACATCCCACAGGATTAGCCTCCAGATGGTAACCATGGTGATGAAGGCCCCAGGAACAAGTGGACAGGCACATGGTCATGACATTTATGAATCTCCTCACTGACCATCAATGGTCTGCAGGATCCAAGCGTGATACCTCTACCGATTCACACAGTTGTAGGTCATAGCACAGGGAAATCTGGGAATAAGTGTCCCTTTATTGTCTTATATGCACAGTGGGAAGAGGCACTTACTGCAGGTCAAGAGCATAGCAATGAATGGACATGGATAGTTGGCAGAAGGGTCTTGGCCTTATCTTTCCTCTGAATTATCTGGCAGGGAACTTTCTCTTTCCAAAATGATTTGGGGTTGACAGCCTCCCCCAGGGCCATTTCTTGTCCATGACAGAAAGGTTCTGATGATGACATGTTTAGCTGCAGGGCAGGAATGAGCTCCCTGTGGAATGAGTCCACAAAGGACTGACCATACAGGAAAGTTTTGGAGGTACTTTGAGCATCCCAAGTCCAAAATATAATGGTCCCATCAGGGAGTGCCCCCCTCACCAAAAATTAGTACTCAATAACAAAGTCTGGCCTCCTGACAAAGGGAGTTAAAGGGTAATGTCCCAGTCAAAACAGCCTTGTTCTGATAGCATCAGAGATCAGAGGGGTCCATCTTGCCAGGGTCTACTTGTCCTCTGCTAGACATTTTTGTTACAACACGTGGGATGTGAAAAAACCTAAAATATTCTTCCCAGTCAAAAGCATAACACTGCCACTAACAACATCAGTAGACACAAATAGACAAATTATGTAGTGGGTCCAAATAAGAGGTTAAGTGTCCGTCTCTGTCATACAGAGAACTGGAGATATTTAAAACTCAAGGGGACAAGATCCTGAGCAACCTGATCTCAGATGACACTGCTCCAAGCACAGAGTTGTATCAAAGGACATCAAGAGGTCTCTTTCACATTACTCTTTGATTCAGTGATTCTAACACATACTTATGCTAGAGTATCATCACGCTCAACTGTAGGAGAAAAATAATCACCTAAATTAGAAGACCCATGTGCAGTCCAAATGAAACCATTGCTAGGGACTCTGATGGTACAGTATACCATCAGAAAGTTCTTCAGAGGCTGAACATACTGTCTTTGACTTCATTACATATGTGAAAAATAGAATATATTTAACAAATATCATGGAGTAGTTTTCAAATTACTTTTTATGTAGCATTTTTCACTCATGGTAAATCATTCACTATACAAGACACATTCTGACAAATAATATATGAAGCATGAAACTACAATTTTTTATGACAGTCTAAATCTTGGACTAATTTTCAAAGGAGAATACACATATCTGTAAACTTAAACATAAAATTCTGTTTTGTCTTTCTAGGCCAAATAGTGATAGTCCTAAGTGTAACCATGTGTGTCCAAACACAAGAAACCGTACAAAAAAAAACTTCCTGGCATCCAAAACAGAGCAAAACGCTGACTCACTTTGTCATCACAATCTCTGACTCTGTTCTTTCTCTATCAAAGCTGGGTATTGAGATGTACATATTTGGTGTGCATATACTATGTAGACCTAATAGAAGCTCATACTGTGCCCTAAGAACCACTAAGAAACATGGAATTTACCACAGTTTTATAAATATACAATCAGAGAAAGTATGGGGACCACAGAAGTCAGAAAATACATACACAAGACAGACAGAGAACAGAGGAAAGGAAGAACATATGAGCACAGCAAACAAAGTGGTAGTAGAAAATATTAGCTCCTTTAGCATTGCTATTATTGGCTTCATTTGTTGCTTAAATCTTTTCAGTGGAGTCCTGACAGGAATTAGGTAGGTGGAAAAACAAAAGGGTGGGAATAAATCTGTGAGAGCAAATCTGTATGGACAACAAGCTACATGGAGTTAAGACAGAAGAAATAAGCTTTTAAAGTTATCAC
Source organism: Pachyramphus minor (assembly GCA_013397135.1). Lineage (NCBI taxonomy): Eukaryota > Metazoa > Chordata > Aves > Passeriformes > Tyrannidae > Pachyramphus > Pachyramphus minor. The sequence goes on from VYXB01004419.1 coordinate 10,058, forward strand.
TGTTTTACTTTCAGCTTCCACAGTTTCTGCAGCGGAATATTTCTATCAGCTTTACTCTTTGGTTGGCTCAGGTCTGCTGCTTCTCTTGTAGTTCTTAAAACCTGTATGGTGAGGGAAGTAAGACATCTAAGCTCTGTCCAATTTACCATCTAGATGGGCAGTGATTTACTCCCAGATGTCCATATGACAGTGTTTAAGCACAGTAACTTCTGCTCAGCCTTCGTTCCTTGTTTTCACTTCAATGCAAACTAGGAAAACTGTGCAGTCTTCATCATCTCAGCCCTAGATGCACTTCTAACCCTGGTCATCTAGACATAGCCTTAGTGATTCCTAGTCCATATTTCTCAGTTCAGAAAATTATACAACTTTACAAGAATCTTTAAGCACTGATTGCCTATGCAGAGTTTGAACAGCAAGGCTAAGTACTAGCTAAGACTATTTAACAATAACAAAAGCAATTAGCAGAGGGTGGCCCCATCAGTCCTTTAAGAGGGAATTTCAGACGGAGAAAGGGTCATTTTTGCATTCCCGTTTTTATAAAAGACCATACAGGTCATTTAAGGACTGAAAAACCTAAGAGAACCAGAAATGCTTTATATTGGCTCAGCTGAACAGAGATATTGAGCAAACTTCTGACATGTGTTGTATATGCCAGAAGAACAAGCCAAGTCAAGCAAAAGAGCCCCTATTGGTGGCATAGGAAAAATTGTTCCCTTGGAGCAACACAGGCTTAGACTTGTTTAGATTGGCCAAGAAAATAAATGCACTTTTTTTCTGGACAAAGTTTACTAAGAAGCAGTATTTTGTGAAGTTTGGGTGTAGACAAGTTACTGCTAGTGTGCCTTTAGTCATAATCCAAGTGACTTGGAAAAAGTCTACTACAAATAAATTACAGGGTATAACAACCAAATACAGGTTGCCACCGGTAGGTATTTGTATTAGTAGACTGGGAGAATTATTATGCATTTACTGATGATAGAAGTTGATGTCAGAGTTTTGTGGAAGTATAAATATAGCTATATGTAATATGATCTGATGGTCATGGAGTTATCAACAATCCCTTGGCTTGAAGCATTGTATATGCACGATGGAAATTAATGATTAGAACATAACGGAGGTGGAGGAAGCACAAAGTCCAATCAAAAGTGCCTCATATCATGCACCCTAATCATATGACAATTGACCAAATTTCCCCAATTCCCCACCTTTTCCTATTTATGCTGTGGCTAGACCCAGTCAGACTATGATACTATTGTTCACATGCTTATGAGGTTCACATAAATAGGCAAATGCTATCTTCAGTTTCAGGAGAGCAGGTAAGAGTCATTCAGATTGATTTTTTTTTTTTCTTTTCTAGTCATGATTAGGTAGTTGTTACAATAGATTAGACACCTAAGCCCCGGGTCCTTAATACTATCAAATTCAACTACTTACAATTTCTTATTAGAAACAGTTATGATATTTCAAGAGAGACCTGTCACGCCACAGACCAGTCAAAACCACCTTGGAAGCAAGCCCAATACATGTAGCTTAAGGACTAATATATTAAGTGTTTTGGTCAGAATATTGAGCAAAGATCATGCTCTGCATGCATGGAAGCTCTCTTAGGTTAAGCCCCTTTTCTGGCAGAGAGGGGAAAGTGGGGAAGCTGAAGGAGTGTACAATGGAACATGCTGAGATATATTTTATGTTCATTTCATGTTGTATATCTCTCTAAAAATTCATAATAAAGCCAAAAATATTATGGAATTCAAGAAGCATTTGGACAATACTCTCAGGCACATGGTGATGATCATCACTTAGAGATGATCCTGTGCAGAGCTAAGAGTTCGACTCAATGATCTTTGTGGGTCCCTTCCCACAAAGCTCAGCATATTCTGTGATCCTGTGAAAAATATTATGTAATTGTAACTCTAGTAAAAGGTCTCCTAATCCTCCATCCTAAACTGGGACATACAACAGATCCATGGACTAGACACCTGGATGCTCCAACAGTGAGTGACATACAACTTAAAGTAAGAAGGAAGTAACCAGAGCTCTGAAGTTCTTGGACTCAAGCTAGAAGCTGTGTACTTCAGGGAAGAAGTTGTACATTTTTACTGCTTCTTTGATTCCCATCCTTCCCTTCCTCCTTCCCTTCTTTCTGCAAACCACTGTTTAATCTATTCATTTGTTTGGTTCATCACAAACATCTGCAGAACTATTTTACCAGACAATCCAGGCTTATTTTCCCAGATTTCGGGGTAAATATTCAAATCTGTTTTAGTAAAGAAATTTCTAGGAGCCTTTTGTGCTGCCAATAAGGCCCAACAAAAAGACTACTGTTACTACGTTTTAACTGTGAAAATAAGCTGTGGTGTATGAAACCTTGCCTTTATGGAGTTCATCTTGGAAACTGTGTCACTGATCAAAAATGATCATGCACCATTACCACAAACCCAGATGTTACCTCTAAACTGCTCAATAAAGCATGCCACTTCAGCTGGCAACAGCACGCTTACCTCAAACTGGCTTAGGACTAACCTCCTAGAAACATGTCTTGGTGGTGGCTAGTTGACAGGAACAACAAAGACTGAATGAACTAGGAACTGAGGGATGTAGATCATCTTGGGTTCAGTGCCTGAGCTTCTTTCCCAACTCCCTTCTCTTCAGCAGTGATGACCAAACCCTACCCTCAGCTTTCAATATCTACCATGAAAGTGCAATGGCACGAATATACAACTAATGAGTGCCTACACCCTTTTGGAGGAGGCTCAGGAACACCTTGGTAGAAGCTCTCACCACCTGCTAGGGGGATTGGACAAGGTTTGAGTCATATGGGTTAATTTTGTGCAGCAGGACAGAAAAGCAGAGAGGAAAGGGAGCACGGCCAAGAAGGTGTTAACCAGAAACCAAAGCAAATCCAGCAAGGGAGGCAAGAGTCTGTCCAAGCAATGTGGAATGGTTAATTTTGAGCTCATTCCACTTTCAGGCATCCATGACAATTGCAAAGCGGCGCAGTAATGTGGCTCAAGAAAGCAGATGAAGTCACGCAAACTAGGACAGAATAGAAGAGGTATCTGCTAACTGTTTTGGATTGCTTCTCAGAAAGCTTTGGTTATTCCAAGCTATTAACTGCACAGAGATCATAGTACATGGCTTTTAACTACCTATGTGTCAGATGGCTTGCACCACAGTTTACTCCTCTGCATGCAGTGTGCTGCACCATTCACAGGACATATAACAAAGTCCCAGGGAATCTCCTACAAGTAGTTCTCTGGAAGCTGACACCAACACAAAAGTTCCAGAGTCTAGCTGTTAGCAGGGATAGTGCTGACAGCTCTTTGGAAGGGCTTTATGACTAGGGATTTCAAGACTGTCAGCCACCCTGCCCAGAGGTGGTTTGGAACTGTCCTATTGCATGTCTTTCCTGGTTGCATTCTGATGAATGGCTTGTTTATCCAGATAATCTCTCTTTAAGAGTAACTCTTCTGCCAAGGCAATGAAGTCACTGAGTTGTCACCTCAAAGCCTGATACTCATGCTCCTTTGGTTTAATATAGATTTTAAAAATGCTCCAGGCACTATAGAGCGTCCAAAGCACTTCTAGCCTGTGACAGAGCATGTTTTTGGACCAAAAGCTTCTAGAGGTATTTTGTTACATGAATGGTCAGCTGTAAATTTGTATCTTGTTGTATTTTCTTTTGGAACATAACATAACAGGAACATAATAATTTAAAAAATAAAACCCAGACCACTCTACTGTGTTGGTCATACTTCTTACAGATGTTACTAACTGTCCTCTGTGACAGAAAAATAAGTTTTCTCATGACTCTTACAAACATGATCAAGAGATGGTTTTAAATTACATTTTTATCATGTCTTCAGGCATTACCTTTCTACAAACATTTGGCAAGTATGATGTGTACTTTCATGTCACAGAATACCATCTGAGTAGCAGTAAAAATAAATTGATGTACAGAGTATGTCTGTCCTGTACAGTTGCTTCAGGCACTCCATAACCTAATATAAACATCCTAAAATGTATAAATATGTACTCATTAAAACCTACCATCTAAAATTCAAATAATTGAAATGAAGTAGGCATGAAAAAAAGATTTTATGAGCTAAATAAATCCCAAATCATTGTTATTTAGTATTAACATAGTCTACATTAACATTAACATTATCTAACTGGTGCTAGATCAATTACTTTAAATCAAGGCCCAGGTCTGGAAACTGTACACAGGTTGAAAAAGTTTTCTTAATAAATAATTCTATTGCTCTCAACTAAAACACACCACCATATGCCTGCTAATGGAAGAATTTGGCTTCCGCAAGTCAGATCAAAATCTATTACAATCATCAATTCTTTTTTCTGAAAAAGTTCTGTTAAATTACATGATAGCTCTCCAGATACCACTGACACTAGTAATTAAATGTGCTTTGATTATAATGGGAGCTTGGTTGGGCAGTTCATTTGCAAACATACTTTCAGGCATCTACAGCCTGGTACTAAATCCCACTCCTAAATGGTTTAAGTCACAAAAACTTGAGAATTTAGGACTCTGTTGAATAGCTTAACTACAACAGAACATCACACTGAACTTCCTGCTTTCTATTAGAGATGAGCACAGACCTCCCACAAGTGCTGTACTTTATCTACCAGTCCCACAGGGATGGTCCAAGACATCTTATGGTAGCAGGAAAATATGTTTAGGTAACTGGACTTGTTCCCACATGTCAACCTTTGGATGAGATGAACAATATCATTGAAGTGCCAGTTTCTTTCTACTGAATACAGAAAAGGAATAGCAGGTAGCTCAGGTATCAAAGCGGAGCAGCAGAATCCCACTGCACATGACTTGTGTAACTGTGGTGGTGACTCAACAGCAGTTGGAGGATGAACTTTTCCCATTTGAAAAATCCTATAGTGGAGCTAAGTAAGTAAAGTTCAGCCCAGTCTTTATGTATATCCAGAGAGAGATACGTTGTCTTGAAAGCGCATTATCACCTTTTGCTTCTCTGCTTTCTAAAAATAATTCCATTTGATTCTCAGAGTCTCTTAATACTACATTATGGAAATTAAATGGAATGAAGAGTATTTCTGCAAGCTTTCTCTTTCTCAAATCCTATCTGCTGTGGGTTGCTTTGAATTCTCTGAGTTTTCACAGCATATGGTAACTGCCAAAATTTCATTTCCTCATCTGGTCATGCTTTGTCTGTATTAGATCCCACACTTTGTCAGAAGGTGTCATTTAACATAAAACCTGAATGTACAATAATAGAGCTGAGATTTATACTCCATAGCTATTAATATCTTGGTGAGGAACTGAGGCAGAAGTGTAAATATCTGATGTTGTAGTCAACGGAGAGAAGTAAGCATTTCATAAAGCTTATCATCGTGCCAAGTACTTCCTTCTATTGACTAAATCATAGAATCACAGAATAATAGAATCAATTGGGTTGGAAAAGACCTCAGAGATCATCAAGTCCAACCCTTGGTCCAACTCCAGTCTGTTTACTAGATCATGGCACTCAGTGCCATGTCCAATCTCAGTTTAAAAATCTTCAGGGACGGTGAATCCACCACCTCCCTGGGCAGGCCACTCCAATGCCTGACCACTCTCCGTAAAGAATTTCTTTCTAATCTCCAGCCTAAATTTCCCCTGGCAGAGCTTAAGCCCGTGTCCCCTTGTCCTATTGCTAATTGCCTGGGAGAAGAGACCAATCCCCACCTGGCTATAACTTCCCTTCAGGTAGTTATAGACAGTGATGAGGTCACCTCTAAGCCTTCTCTTCTCCAGACTAAACAACCCCAGCTCCCTCAGCCTCTCCCCATAGGTCTTATGTTCCAGTCCCTTCACCAGTCTTGTTCCTCTTCTCTGGACCCGCTCCAGCACTTCAATATCTTTCCTGAACTGNCAGCCTGTAGCGCTGCAGGGGGTGGTTGTGGCCAAAGTGCAGGACCCAGCACTTGGCCTTGTTGAACTTCATCCCATCGGAATCAGCCCATCTCTCCAGTCTGTCCAGATCCCTCTGCAGAGCCCTCCTGCCTTCCAGCAGGTCGACACTCCCTCCCAACTTGGTGTCATCAGCAAATTTGCTGATGATGGTCTCAATCCGCTCATCTAAATCATCAATAAAGATGTTAAACAGGACTGGGCCCAACACTGACCCCTGGGGGACACCACTAGTGACCGGCTGCCAGCTGGATGCAGCCCCGTTCACCAGCACAAATAAGAGGACATTCATATTTTAGATACTGTAGTTAGATTCCTGACTTTCATGAGAACACATTCAAGAAAAAAAAAGATCATACTTCTAACATAAAGCAAAATGGTCAAGTTAAAGCCAGGAATCTTTTGCGGATGTACTTCTATTTATTTTGCATATATTACAGTAAAAACAAAGAGCCTGCTGTCAGGCTGAGGTACCTAGTGTGATTAGTGTCAAGCCTTGAGTTTCAAGGTAAAATTTTAAAATGTTTGAAAAAATTCTCTTTAGTAAAAACCAGAAAATTAAATCTTGCATAATTTGCTAGGAGTATTACTAACATCAGTAACTTTTTTATTGTCCTGGCTCTGCCTCTAATGAAATTCTGAAATAGATAACAGCTTTTGTCTACTGAATTCTAGTAAAAACTCAATTTCCAGGAAATGGGTTTTTTTTGTAATAAGGACAAAAGACAGACAACCTGATTTTCTTCTCTGTTATACGCTAAGAGAGTACTGCTTCTTGTTGATAGCTGTTACTTTGCAAAGCCACTAGACATCAATATGAGATGATTTATTTAACATTTTATATCTGTTTAGGAATGCACTAACTGTGAATGACTTTAACTACCAGGGAAACAAGTGGTTCATAAACTCCAGAAGTCAGAAATAAACAATTTATGAGCAGAAACCATGGAGAAGCATACTTGCGTAGTGGGTAAGAACAGCACCAAGTGATGACAAATTGACATTTAAGGATAAGAAACATAATTTGCAGAGCACTGAAAGCAAGAACATGATGAAATAAAAAAATCTGAGGACAAATGTCTTATTGCTACATAATTAGCGTGATGGGTGCCTCCCCTGTTGCCTATCAGCACCTTATTTCTGCACAAATTCCAGTGGTTACTTGACCAGTTACTGTTCATCATATTTGCTTTAATGTCTAGAGTGACTTAGCAATCAGGGTGTTTCAGACATAAAATGTTTACTATACAAGCAGTATAAACATTATATGTGAGTACATGTACAAAGAAGACAGAGAAAGTTTATCTTCCAGTGCCATTTAAGTCTTTCCAAACTTACCCATGGGCACATATCAAATGACATTGAATCACTTATTTTAAATGTATAAATCCACCTTTCAGTAAATCCACTGAAAACAGAAGCAGTACTTGGATAAAATGCACTGTAATTTTGACAACAAAAGAGTATTTTAATTCATTTAATATAAAACTTAGTGTTCCACTGGCAGGAATCGTGAAAGCATGGATAATACTCTCTGCAACCATCCCAGATTCCCTAGGAAATAGGGATGTGGTGTTAGACTGGGGAGAGGATTCCTCTCTCCTCAAAGTCCAATCTAGTTGCGTAGGTCTTCTCTGCTTCAATGGAGAGAGAGACACTAACACTTCTGCAGGGAAGCTGCCCCGAACAAAGATCTTGGTAAAAGAAAAATTGTTCCAAAGACAATCTTATCTTTCTTCATTGAATATAGAGAAATTCCATATGGCTAGCTTGGAGGAGATATCTAACTTTTGGATGTCTAAAGTTAGTTTAAATAAATCATACCTTTACAAATTATACTTTGGGAAGAAATATTTTTTGTATTTCAGAAATAGTGAAGAACAGATGACAGAGCAACATCAATGCACCTGTAACCGCACTGAAGAAGTGGGAAAAGGCAGTGGGCCCAGCAGGAGCAAGTGGTGTGTATGACACAGTTGTTCTCTATCTGTTGCCAGATTTTATCTTCACTTAGATTAATAAATAAAACACCCAAACCGCCTTTCTTGTTTTATTACTTGTTTGTACAGTTTTATGCTTTTACTGGTGCTGAACTGTGAATACATGAAAGCAGTGAAAGAACAGAGATAGACACTGGGCAAACATTACAAATCAAACAAAAGAGAAAGACCCGCTTTGTATTCCAAGTATATTCCACAAGCAAATTTCATTTTAATACAGCCAGATTTGCTGCTGGCAACTCTGTCTCATATTGACTAGACAGGTTATGCCATAGTACTGTTCAGATGTTACTGCTGGCAACTGGTAAAATGGTTTGCATTTTCACCAGCAAGCTGATCACTGACAGATTTAGGTCAAAGCATTGAGGAAGCAATTCACACCTGGTCTGAAGAACTGAATGGGCTAATACATACTGATGAAAACCTGCACTGTGTCTAAACTGAGGGTCTAGTTTTTCAAACTGCTGTTGCAGTTTGCTTACTATATTAGCAGTCATGTACAGGCAAGCTACCTTCTCAAAGCTGGAAGGGTTTTTTCCTTTCCACACTTTATGTTTTAAAATTGGCCAACTGCCTTTGTTGGCTTTTCAGTTTGCTTTGTATAATATAGCTACCGTTTCATGTAAAATACTTAAAACTAATAAAAACAAATAGTACTCAAGAAACCTTAGAAGACATGGAAGTAATGACAATAAGCACCAAATTATCTCCACCTATCTTCCTGTGTGTCTTGTAAATTCTAGGCTATTCACATCCAGTAGTGCTTATAAAGAAGGCACTGCAAATGCAGAACACATTGCTTGTGTTAAAACAAAAATTGTCTGTTACGTTATTGCAGACCTGCAAGTCCTCATACTCAATCATGTTTAATTTAAAAGCGCAGGGTCCAGAAAAATCAGTGAGTTCCCCTTGTCCAAACCCTGTGTCCAGAACAGGTACAGCAGTTCAAGCATTTTGAACAGTACCCATTGCAAACAGGCAGTAGGACTGCCCAGATACCAAAGGGCACTTTTGTAAACAACTCTCTTCTTCACTTCCAACCAAACTTGAAAGAACTGAGTTAAGTTTGAGCATTGTGCTCTGGCCAGGTGTTAGGTCCTCCCTTATGGGATCCCTGTTCAGCAAATGAAATAGCCGTGTTTTGCTCTCAGGTGGCCTGAGATTTCCCAGGTGGCCTGTTCAGTGCATCCCCACTGAGAAAGCTTTCCAATGCCACAGCCCAACAGAACAAAATAGGACATTGCTGTGGCTAGATCATTGCTCCAAAATTAAACACACAGGCAATCCCCTTGAAAATAGAGTATGTCCTTAGATTTTGTGAGCTGACTTCAGATTATAGCTGAGGCATAAAAGTCAAAAACATTTCCACAACAATTTACCATTGCTTTAGAGTCTTTCAAGGGCAAATAAGACCCAATAAAACCCTCGGTAAGCCAATGCAAATAATGTCTATTTAATTTAGAGAACTTTTTCCAACTGAATGTGTGTCTTCCTTGACCAGCCAGCAACACACTCATCCATACCTGAATTCAGGCTTGCACCTGAATTTAGATTTCCTCAATTCAGTAGTCAGTACGGAGAAATGCTTGTCAGGAAGGGATGTAGCAAGAAGCAGCATGAACACAGGGATGTGAAATGTTATATGAGTTTTAGAACTATCTCGAACAGGTGTAGCAAAAAATTATTTAATGTTCAGAAGGGATGCCATGGAAAGGGAGACAGTGGAAAAGCCCCATTGCATGGGGTAGAAATGGAGACAGAATTTTGGAAAGAGGAGCACAGACCTGAGACAGGCACCTGCATTCCTTGTTGCTGCACCGTGCTACAACTTCTCTCCAGATTTGAAAGAGCTAGAGAGCTGTGGCAGTGGTCAGGTGCTCAAAATCTAAGTCACTAGCACAAGACAAGAGGAAAGAAATGGGATATTAAGAAGAAAAGAGAAATGCATGAGACATTTTCTAAGCAAAACTCTTTCTCAAAGAAATGGAAGAGAGTGCACTGAATGCACTAATGTACTGTTTTGCAGTAAAGCAAAAATGTAAGGATGTGAGAGAATTTGTATCCAAACAAGAGAAATGCATGAGACATTTTCTAAGCAAAACTCTTTCTCAAAGAAATGGAAGAGAGTGCACTGAATGCACTAATGTACTGTTTTGCAGTAAAGCAAAAATGTAAGGATGTGAGAGAATTTGTATCCAAACAAGAGAAATGCATGAGACATTTTCTAAGCAAAACTCTTTCTCAAAGAAATGGAAGAGAGTGCACTGAATGCACTAATGTACTGTTTTGCAGTAAAGCAAAAATGTAAGGATGTGAGAGAATTTGTATCCAAACAATCCTAGAGTAACTGAAAAATCATTTGTGATAGCCAGTAAATGAGAAAGATAGATTGGAATTAAAAAGTTAGTTCCCTCTAACATAGTAAAGAAAAACCCTTCAAAACAATGAGTTGACAGGAGGGTAGACAAGCTTTATTAAAGATTTAACAAAAATAAAAAAACAAAGCAAGTCCCCTTTCCTGTAGTTTTTTTATAAGAATACTCCTTAAACTGGAATTGAGGAACTACACACCACAGTTTCTGGTTTTTGAGTGTCTCTTAGTGTCATTCAGTATGGAGCAGCACTTCTTAGGTGCCTTAAAATATGTGTATACTTTGGCTATTACTGCTCAGGACTAAATGCGTTTCATTAGAGCCATTTGGGTGCCATTTGACTAAATATAATTTTTGGTTAATACAGTTTATTCTACTCAGACGTCTGACAAGATATTCCCTGTTGTAAAGAAAATGTGATTTACTTCCCCAAGTATGAAAGATCTGCAAAGCCATCAAGGTAGGGGGAATACCACAACCCTACAAACCATATAGCTTTAATTTTCCCCTACACTAGGAATTTACATAATCAAAGGGGAAAGAGATATCTAGTTTAAGGGTTAGGTGGCAAAGTATCCTATTATATTAGAATCAAAACTTTCAAACTTGTGAATGTTCATTCTCCCTCCTATCCTCTGGGCAAACTAGATGCAGTGCTCTTTACCAGTGCTCTGGGGGGTGTGTGTCATTCACAAAGCATTAAAAGTTCCTGTTTATTCTGAGTGGACATTTTTGATCCCGGGACAGAGATCATAAAACTAAGCCTTTTTTCTTTTATACTTTGCCAACAACAGACTGCTCACTCTTCTGTGGTAGCATACATATATACATATATTAGCTTTTTGGATCATTTGAAAGACCACATAAATTTAAGCTATAAGGAAGGTAGTAAAACTTGAGAATCATGTGTAGCTTGTCAGACTGTAAATCATGACAGTCATCTACTTAAAAAGTAAGACTATAAAGATTTTGTATGAGGAAATCAGCTCTAATTAAAGCATCCACAGACGGCTGCTTATATTTTTTTAAAATACACAATTATCCTGTGCAACACTAGTAGTCCTAGTTATAATGAAAAAGAAAAAAAAACCAAAAAAACCAAAACACCCAAAACAAAAACAAAACCAACAACAAAGCTTTGCAATATTACTGAGTCATATGTTAGTGTGACAACTCCTGTTTATCTTAACTTTTTGCAGCTTTAAACACGAAATCGAAGAGGGAGGAAGCAGGAAGACAATTAAGCAGTCAAGAATAGCTAGTGTGAAAGGAAGGGAGGGAGCTTTCCCCTTGGGCTGTGAAAAGATAACTTGCAAAGCCTTGCTCTTTCTTTCAAAATCCACTTAAAATTGGGGATGGTGATTTACTGAATACCCAGGTTCTGGTACTCAAAAAGAAATCTTTTATGCCAACTTCTCCACTCCTTCCCCCCCCCCCCCCCCCCCCCCCCCCCCCGCAAAAAAATAATCTTCTTTTGTCCAAAAGATTTTTCTGAGGAAGAGATTCCATAAAATGAACAAGAAGATCGTAGGTGACCTTGTGCACGTATTCAGAGTAAATAAATCTTATTTTGTGGTATATCATAGAAACATAAAATGCCTTGGGTTGGAAGGGACCCTTAAAGATCATCTAGTTCCAACTCCCTTGCCATGGGCAGGGACACCTTCCACTAGACCAGGTTGCTTAACCCCACCCAACATGGTCTTTTTTCCCGTATTTTCTATAATCATTTTGAAAGCTAATTTCTATAGCTCACAACAGAGGTGGGGAAAAAAAACAAGGTAAGCTCAAGCAAGCTTTTGTCATTCAAGGAAAGAAAAAGAGGGGTTTTTTCCAGTTCTGGATTTTAAAATGGTTTTAGAATGTATCTTTTGATATATTTATATTTCCTGCAGGGAAAGGGGAAGATATTCCAGTATTCTAGACATCTGTGCACAAATGTCCCCATTTAGGTGTTTTTTGCATTCAGTAAGAGTAACAAGGAGCAAAACAGGCGCAGCTGTGCTGCACTATACACACACAGTGAGGCATTTTCTCCCCACCACGTTAACTAGCAACATACACTGTACAAAGTAGAGCGTTGTACAACAAGAAGCAAAACAACAGAGCTTCTACAGCTCTTCTCATGTCTATGTGATTTTGAGGACCTAGCCTGTATAAATCTGCAATCTTGACACCAAGTAGCATGAAAATTTGAAACCATGCACATTCACATACTCAGAAGTTACCTTCTTTTCCATTACGAAGTTATATACACACTGTTGCACTCCACTCCACTTCCACTCCAAAATTCATTTTCATAGCTCAAAATGAAGCCAGCATGTTATTAAGCAAACTGATATTTGCATAAGAAAAATTGGGACTGCTAGGAAAATGTTCTACAACTATTTTTAGTGCTGAAAAAGCCACACACTAATATAGCACACAGAGACGATTGAACATTTCTTGAGTGTAGGTTTTTGATTTAGGCTTGCAGGTAGACACTGTACGATTGTTTGATGATGACCTCTGATGTGGACACAGCTTTTCCAGAAGGCAGAGCACTTGGCACAGACTGGGAAGTCATAAGACTAGCATAAGCTTTAGACGTTACCATCTGTACCTTCGAGCTCTTTTGTAAAGGGGTAAGAACAACCACTGTTTTCCCTTGAATGGCTGCTAAAAACCTTAACTAATCACTGCTAATAAGGTACACTGAGTCTTTCTCGCAGCATGAGTATTTGATTCTTTGAGACAAAAGATGGAAAAAAGAGCTATCTTAATCCAGAGTCCTGATTCCATCTTAGAAAATGAAATTTTATTTTAGGACTGCTAAGACACACAGAACGAGATCCTCAGAATGGTAGCTTCATTGAAGTCTGCTGAACTAATTGGATGTACCTCCATAAAATATATGGGCCTCAGTTTTTAAGAAGCATAATTTTAAAAACATTTCAGGACTGGAAATTAACACATGAGCACTTTGGCTTTTCAGATTCAGACAGCCCACATAGAGTTTGCAATTAAGGGTTTGTTTATTAAATTTACATTGCAATTAATGTTAGGCACCTATTTTCATAATTTCCTGAGCAGGAGCAATACCGGTGTTGTTTAAGAGCTTTCTCAGTCATTTTCCAACTGCAGTTATTAAAACAACCAGATAGATAGGGCTATTCCTGAGGCTTCAAAACAGAACTTCATGTCCCCTGCGTGTAGTGAAACAATATCTATTTAATGTTCATTTCACAGAGTACAAACTCTCTAAACTATTTTTGCAACTGTATTTTCATAGTGTTTCATTTCCCTGGCATCTGGAGCAGTTAAAGAGCCTTGCTCATCTGCAGCAAAAGCAATAATGTTTCTGCCAATATCTAAGAATGAAAGCTAAAACGGCACTCAAAATACATCTTGAATAAATGTTCAAAAACATACCCTTAGGGTAGTTCCTCTTGTTACTGGCAAATCAATTTTGTGTGTGTCTGATAAAATGGTTTGAACTACGGAAGTTTAATACTGCAAAGAATGTTTGATTATGTTAGGACATGCCATATGACAAACTCAGAGCAACTCACGATACTCCTAGTTCACCAGTTCTTACTACTAAAAAAACCTATCAAATGTATTGAGCTGGACATCCATTTTCTTCATCTTTCTAGTTACTGGCATTTTACAGTTAATTTCCAAAGTTTTGCCTCCTACCTATTTTGGTAAGTCTGAGGATTTGTATTAACTTGTCTTTATTACTAACACATAAAATTCCCTGAACTATTTTTCCAAAATGATAAAATGATGGTCAATAACTTTTACATTACTCAAATGAGAAGCAAGGTACATTTTTTGCCAGTGAGGAGAACTATTAGCAAAAGAAAACTTTACAAGGAAGAATTTTTATATCTTTCTCTCTCCTGAGCATTCCAAATCATGACTAGATAACTTCCTGGAGATTCAGCTAAACACAAAGGTCAGTGGTGAGAAGAGAGGGTAATCTTGTAGAAAACAGGAAAGATTTAAATCAACAAGGAGTCATAGAAGCAAAGCAAGCCAAGCCAAATGAAAAAAAATTAGAGTAGTACTGTTTTAAATAAACTTAAAGCCACATTGAATTCTATTAGTGGAATCGGAAGACTTCACTGGGCAGAGACCCTTTTGCACAGCCACCTCTGTAATAGTGACTCCGGTGATGTGCAGTATGTAAAGTCCTGCCCAGGAAGGAAGAGACCAACCGAGTTATGAAAGATGCCCCAGACACCAGAGGCTCTAGGATGGTGTGCAATACAGTTTCTATTTATTTAATTCTAATGGGAACTCCCTAGAAAGTGAACAATTATATTGCACCACATACCACTTTGAGTTGCAACTTTAATTCCATTTCCTTCTACTTGTCAAACTTCTACTTTTCGGAAATAAAGTTTCATGATGTTCTATCAGTGCCATGGTGGAGTCAGAACCACGGAGAAAAGAAAGAAAAAGCTTTTCAGTTCCCTTATTCCTTTGGCTGTTGAAACATTTAGCTGGTATTTTGGCTGTACAAAGTAAAACTTCATTAAGAGTGACATAATGACTATGTTAAGAGTGAATTGGGATTATGCTAGATGCCAAAGCAGTGGTCAGCAAGAGCTCAATTGCATTAGGCCTGATCTGGATTCAGCAGTGACTCTGCATCATTTTAGGCAGTAAAATGCTCCCTGATTTCTTTCAGGACACAGAAACTGCAGTAATTTTTTATTCTGGAAATTTTTCAAAACTAATGCACCCTGAAAGCCTCTGAAAGCTAAGCACAACCTGTTTAAAGAGACACTCCATTAAAGAATTTGCAAGATATTTGTGGATGGATGTTATTTGCCCTTGGCTATTACATTCCAGATTTCATCTGCAGAGCAATAGAAAGGAACGTGTTTGTTTGGCATATGGCTTAAAATCACTGAGGCAATTAATAGTAAGATTTAGGACCACAATTTTTCCCTCCCCTTGTTAGATTTTGAAATAGTAACTCCTGTAAGATATACCCAGCAAAAAAAAAATCCAGGCAGAAACCATGGGCTGTGTCTGCTGATGCTAGTTACTACCATCTGCATAAAGGTTTACTATGCTGAGTACATCTAACAGCTGCAGCCTCCTCCATGGAAGTAGCAGTCAAAAAGACTCTTATAACAGATGCATTTCAGATTCTCCTGTGTAACACGATCTTTTTTGTGATAATATACACACCCTACATCTACATTTTGTACACATTTTGTACCTACATTTGTCACGGCTACTTTTACAATAGCATATTTGGTGATTTTTCCAAGCTTATTTTTTTTTAGAAATAGAGCCAATAAAAGGAACTGCAGGCATTTAAACATGGCAATTCCTGCATTTGAGAACTGTTTAATATAAAACACAGAAATAGTGCCAGGAGAAAAACAACCCATCAAACCAAACCAAACCAGAATGGTGTTTCCTTTCCCTTAACTACCAGCATTCAAAGCTATCCACCAATTATTCTCTCTCTCTGGCCTGAAGTTTCCAGTATTTCTGTCCAGTTTAATTTGAGAGGTGGAGGCAACTTCATGACAGTGGCACTCCTTTGGGACCTAGAAACCTGGTCTACTACTTCTTCAGGAAGTACTGGAACCATAGCTTGCATAGAGGTTGTTATTTTGGAGGCTATCTTTTAGGCTGGTAGTTCTGTCCAGGTCTTACAAGGCACATCTTTACCGCTAAATAAGACAGGATTTGGGTTAAGCAGCAAGCTCACAAATCATCCACAACATTTAAATGTTAGTTCACACCCTTGTTCCCTTTTATAACTCTCTCCCAAGATAAATTTAGTTCCACAGGAAGCTACCCCTCAGCTGTGCAGCCATGAGCCAGTTTGTGCCATTTGGCTTTGAGGTCAGGGATTGGCTCATGGCCCCTTTTTAATTAGAAGCATAAACATTGCTTCAAAGAACATATGTGGGTGTCAAACCTCTTTAGAGGATTTGTGGTTGTGAATCCCAAGTGAGCAGAGTCATCTCTGTTGAAGACTTAATGCAAGCACCTACAGTCTAGGAAAAGGGAAGGCTTTAATTAGCATTTTTTATTAGTTAGCCCTAATGGATGCATTACTCTGAGGTGTTTCTCTCTCCCTTAGCAATTAGGATGCTTTCTTACTTTACTTAGTATTTTGGATTATCAACTAGGAGGACAGGAAAGCCAAAGGTAGACATCACATCTTTTACCATGTAGGCACTCACTTCCACAGTCAGATCCACCCCTACACTCCTTCATGAAGAGTTTTTCTTTTAGAGGTTTTCACCAGGCTTAGACTTAATCTCTGCTCATTTAGTCTCTGCTGATGCAAATCTAGACAAAGAACAGAAGCTTCCTGGTTGGAACTGCTTAGAAGTGGTTAAGAGCCCAGGCAGGACAGAAGCTCACATGCTAGGAAAAAGAAGAGTGTCACAAGATTTTAAAACATCAAATAATATCATCATATTCCTTTTCCTCTGCTGTTTTTCAAGTCACCACAGATGCTCTCACTACTGCTCTTTCTTCCCCTTTAAGGGGTCAACATCAGCTCAGGGATGACAACAGTTGTGTGGTGGCTGGCTCAGAGTCCTTGATCTCAGAACTAATACTTCAAGACCAGCTCCTGTGGTAAATGTAAAAAAAAGAGGATGCCAAAAAAAGTTGCCAGAACCTTTCCTTTTCAAATACATAATTGAAAATTTGAATTGTTCTATAAAAGTACACACAGTTTTTTTTGTTTGGTATTATGTTGATTTTTAACTTGCTTTTCAGACTCTTAAGCTCTTCAAGGCAGGGACTTGTTCCTGATTTGATTCAGTTTTATCTCCTGACCAATGCCATGTGCACAACAGCTGAACAACAGGCCCAATTCTGCAGTAACAGTGCCCTGAACATCAGAAAACAGGATGGTATTTTTGTTCACAGCCATTGTAGTACACAAAAATACCAAAGTGTTTGGATTGCGATGGAAAGTGCATGCAGAACCAACATATATGATCAGAACATCAAGTGCTCCAGACCAGATGCTCTGGCTCACTATTACACTTGTGAACCACCACAATATAATGTAACATAATAATAAATATAGACGAACCACAACTCGCCCAGTTTTCTACATCTGCTCTCCTTCCTTTAATCTTGATGGCTGGATTAGCAGAGGGCACATACATGAGTGGATGCTAAAGGGCACTAATTTTTCATTTTAAGCTAAAATTTTCTGCTACCTGTATTCAGGTCATACCTGTATCATCTTGAGATTAGCTTAGTTGGTTCAGAGCATGGTGCTAACAATGCCAAGGTTGTGGGTTAGATCTCTGTCTGGGTTATTCACTTAAGAGTTGGACTCGATGACCTTGTGGGTCCCTTCCAACTCAGAATATTTTGCGATTCTGTGATCTTGTCTCTCTAACATCCCTGGAAAGTCAACTCCTTCAGGATAAGAATCAGCACGTGTGAGATAAGGATGAGATATACAGTACCACTTATAGTGCTTTTAGTGCCTCTGGATATCTTCTAATCTACCTCTCTGTTTACAGCTCAAAGGAAACAGCATAGGGACAATAAAATGGCTCACAGTTGTGGCTTTTCAACTGTTGGTGCACATTACAGTTCATTACCTCCTAAAGAAATCTCCTTTTCTTCAAATGAGTACTATTCCCTTCAACAACCTTTATTTCTGATCCTCTTTTTTCCCTTTACTTTCACTTGTGTTACTCCTATTTTGTTGCATAACACAAAGATACAAAACTTTCATCAGGATACAGAACAAAGAACAAAACTTAACAAGCCGTTCATAGTTATTTCTTTATGGATACCTAAACTTTCACTAAGCCTTTGCTCAGTGAATAAATGCATTGATAATAAAAAGTAATCCCATTTACACAGCATATAACTGTACAGAAATTTATTATCAAATCTGAATTACGAAGTTCCATTATTCCACTGCTTTTTGTCATTGCTAAATATTTACCTCTGTTCAACAGAGTCAGAAGTTATTTGCTTCACTGTAGTACCCATAAAACCTAACCAATAGCTCCGTTATGCCAGGCTCTAGGAGTACATGGTAAGTTCGTTAAAGCAAGGACTGTTTAAGCAGAAACTCAATTATGAAAGAATACAAAAATGATCAGCCCTAAAGAAAACTCTTGGAGAAAACAATCCAGGTTTTCTGACTCCCAGTTTACCATCCTGACTGCTCCTGTTTTGGAATCAGCTCTGCAATTCTCTTGCAGCTGGAAGAGCTTTGCTCATATGACAACATGCACAGAGCTTAGTCAATCCCCTCACCTAGACTGCCAGCTGCTTTGGACAAGGCTTTTTGGCTTTATTCCATGAAGTCCAATTTGCTTCCAAGCCCACAGACACTACCACAGCAGAAACACTTAATCCCATTATTCAAGTGTGGGCAAGTCAGGCAGGTTTTCTGGTAGTACTGAGGTTTTAGGAAAACATGTTCATTTTTACTGCTTTGTGATTCTGTCTGCAGGCTAACACACGCTGAGGCGGTTTTTCCCATATCTTTTTTCTCGTGGAGGAAAGGGGAAAAAAACCCCAAACTATTTCACAACAAACTTAACTGCTCTGTGGAAGTAAGGAAAAGTTTCAAAACAGAGGGTAAAACTGCAGTTTACTGCTTCACAAAGGATTAAAGGAATATACATAAGTTCTCCTCAAGGAGATGGCCTGCTTTTATGTAAGCTGCCTTTTATCTTATCATATATTGTTCACACTGAGGATATAAAGTAGACAGGATATCAAGTGAGGCTACAAAATGATGCAGAAGGAAACAAGGCTCTTTTTAGTAGTTTATGTTCCAAAACACTACTGAAATGCTCCAATGTTTCCACATTTCCATCTCTTTCCTAGAAATATACTTGTGCTTATGTAAACGCGACAAGCATCTGTGATTTATATTTTCAAGCAGGACACCAATTTCTTGAGCAAACGGTTGGCTTAGTCTATATGGAGGCAGTAAGTCTACTCCTCTATTACGTAAACGTTCCTCAGATGTAGATTTTGCTATGCTACACTATAAAGTTAACTTGGATTTTCATGAATACCTGAGACTCTTCAATCAATATTGGCATTTACACTCAATTCTGTATAAAGCGATTGGGTGTCAGGGATCCTCCCAATTGTCTGGAATAGCTTGTCAAATAAATAGAACATTTCTTCCTGTTTTCTTTGGAAAATGTATCATTGACAATGCAAAACAATCTAAACCACTAGTTTTAACAGAATGTTCTGTGCAGTGAGTTTGGAATTCCACAAAAAAACCAAAATATCCATGCCCAGACAGAGAATTTTATTCCAATCCATTTTTACTCAATGCCATTGTATAAACTGCTTTCTGAATAGACTTTTAGATGTTGTCAGTAATGAAACACCACTTTAAATGGGACCTTAGTAAAGTATTAGGAAGATACATTTTTCCCAGTGTCTACTTTCAAAGGTGCTAAAAGTCTTAACATTTGAGCTAGATGCAACAGGAGCTGCAAGTACTCAGCGCTTCAGAAAAATATGCCCATGTTGTCCAACTGTGCACAATTATATTTGGCTCTTCATCAAAGAGCATCACTCAGCTCACTCACAAACCACATAACAAAGCCACACATCTGTTATCAGCCACCAGCTACAAGGCTAATAGTACTGATCTAGGTAAGGCGTGGTCTCCTTCTACCCAACCCACTCAACCACATATCTCCATCTGCATGAGACTAGCCAAAGTAGTAAGCTATCCTGAGAAGCAAGATAAGCTCCACAAACACTCAGCATAGCTTCTGGATCAGACTTCACTTGTATCAACCAGATGAGAGCATACTTAAAAGGAGTCGAGCACATCTGCACCCACCTAAGTAGCTGCATCTGTAAATTAAGTGGGATGGGGACCATTGTACATCATCAATGCTGTTTCACTTTGGTTGAAAAGATCAGGTGCTAAAAGTGTTCCTTTTCTGGATGCAGAAGTAGCTTGTCTAATGTGAATTCAGATCCAGTGAAAAGCAACACTCTATTTTATCTGTTGCTTTTTTCCTTCTCTCATATATAGAAAAATCCTTCCCATTGAATATGTATACATAATGAGATCTGCATAATTTAGTGCACTCAGGGGCTGCCCACAAAAACATGGATTAAATCAAAACACATTTTCTTTGGCTTAAAAAAAAAAAATCACTTTTCCAAAATTGTTCTTTTCTTCCAAGTTCTTGAATTTTCATTTCAATTATTTCTATTTTAAAAGAACTGAATGGGCATTAGCAACATTATGTAAAGAAACTGTATTATGTCCCGATGTTGGCATTGGAATACCTCAGTTTTAGAAACAGTGTTAGTCTCCTAAGAAGGTCAGTAGTCTCATTTTGCTAAAATGATTCCAACACATTTGTACTGGCTCAATGAAATTCATAAGAAGATAGCAAAAAGCACATAGCAAGGGTATCCAAAAAGTTAGTAAAATCTCCTGCAGGAAGGGTTGAAAAGCAAAGTCATAGAAACATACCAGTAGGTTCTCTTTTCTATTATTGCAAAAAGTAGTTCATAAAATTCCAGTTTAGCTGTATTATAGTTGACATTCACATCATGTTTTCTGCTGCTTCTATTATTGAAAAGTTCAGTCTTGGATAGAGTTAATATACCTTGTTTAGTAACATCTGTGTGCAGACTGTAAAGTATGAAGGTTGGCTGGATTGCTAGAACTCAGTTTGGGAATTTGGCCACAGGCTCATTCTTTCTATAGGTCTGGCCACAGACACAATGGAATATTTTATTTTTCTAGGGGAACAACAGAAATCTCCAGGACAAGAAGTGAACAGAAACAAAGAAGAAATATTATTTTGGTTTTTTAACAAAGAAGAAATATTGGTTTTTTCTTCTAACTAAAAAAAGTAGTCACAATAACTCTGCCCCAGTAAGTAGCCTCTTTTAAGCACTCCATCTTAGCAAGCAAAGAACATCTGCTCTCTGGTACCTCCACAGAGGGCACTGGATAGCCATGGACATGCATCTGGGTACCAGGTGTGCAGCAGGCACTGTGCTCCTGGAAAGCAATGGGGCTGCTGCAGAGCAATGGATCTGCATTGCAGATCCACACTCACGGCCAAATCCGTGCTTAGGAGTCACAAGGGGAATTTTCTGCCCAGCCACAAAAACAACTTACACAGCTCAATCAGTTTCACATGTTCAACCTCTTTGCAAAGAGGCCTGAATTCAGCAGAGCAGCAGCAAATACCTAATGAGAGAGTAGTTGATGGTAGTAACAGTTACCTTCATTTTTTGTATTTGTCACATTTTTCTGCAAGTAAGACTAATTTAATGGACTGTGAACATTATCTATTGTCTATCTACCCGTAGTTTCATAAAATTTTGACAGTTGCATCTGGGAAATGTGCTCATCTTTTGACTGTGTTAGAAACCAAGCTTCTCTCCACCTCTAAAAAGTCAAGATAGATAGTCTATAGAGATTAATTTTTAAAGTATTTCTCTGCAAAAAGTCTGAAGTTCAACTATCATTCAACATCCAAACTTCTTAACATGTAGATGTCAAGAGCCAATTTTATACATCTGTCCATTGTTCGCATAAACCAGTGGAAGACAAGACTACCAATTGCTTTTATATGTATCTATGCCTCCTATCATTCCATACCCTGTTCAAGGTAATGAATGAGTTAAGAAATATGCTTAGTACTTCTTTAAAGAAATGTAGTAAGAATCATGCAATCATAGAATCATTGAGGTTGGAAAAGACCTCCAGGATCATCAAACCACCATGCCAACTAAATCATAGCACTAAGTGTCACATCCATTTTGTGAACATTTCCATGGGTGGTGGCTCCACTACCTCCATAGGCAGACCGTTTCAATGCCTGTGAAAAAATTATTCTTGATGTCCACCCTGAACCTGCCCTGGTGCAGCTGGAGGCCATCTCCTCTTGTCCTATTGCTCATTGCCTTGGACAAGAGGCTGACCCCACCTCACTACAACCTCCTTTCAGGTAATTGTAGAGAGCAATAAGCTCACCCCTGAGACTCTTCTTCTCCAGGCTAAAAAACCCCAGCTCCCTCAGCTGGTCCTTGTAAGACTTGTGCTCCAGACCCTTTACCTGCTTCACTGCCCTCCTCTGGACACTCTCCAGCACCAAAATGTCCTTTTAGTAGAAAGAGGTCCAAAAGTCAACAGAGGATTCAAGTGCCTCACCAGTGCCACACAGGAACACTCACTTCCCTAGTTCTGCCGAACATACTATTTATGATACAAGCCAGGATACCATTATCTGTATTGGGACCAGTGTTATTTAATATCTTCATACAGATGAAGAGACTGAGTGCACCCTCAGCAAATTTGCAGATGACATCAAGCTGAGTGGTGCAGTTGACACACCTGAAGGACAGGATACCATCCAGAAGGACCTGGACAACCTCAAGAAGGGCCCATGGGAATCTCATGAGGTTTAACAAGTGCAAGGTGCTGCACCCGGGCTTGGGCAACCCCTGGTATCAATACAGGCTGGGGGATGAACAGATTGAGAGCAGCCCTGACGAGAAGGACTTGGGGGTGCTGGTGGATGAGAAGCTGGATATGATCCAGCAATGTGCACTTGCAGCCCAGAAAGCCAGTTGTATCCTGGGCTGCATCACAAGCAGTGTGGTCAGTAGGTCAAGGGAGGGGATTCTGCCCCTCTACTCCACTATGGTGAGACCACCTGGAGTACTGCATCCAGCTTTGGGTCCCAAGCACAGGAAAGACATAGTGACATCAATCTATGGTTATACCAAAATCAGTATTTGGGCACCAAAAGTCTCTTTTTTGCTTGTTTATGGATAAGGGATTTGTAACGCTGAAGTCACCTAAATGATTATGGTTTATATAAAAGGGGAATGAGGTTTCAAGAATAAACCTATCTAATCACTCCCTTCCTTCCTTCCATGAGATGCTTTATATAAAGTATTGTTGAACTGTACATGTAGAAAGATAATCTCCTGGGCCTTTTTAGGTCAAAGTCAAACCCTTGAATTGCCCTTGAAACTAATGGGCAGCCTGGTCAGATCTGAGAGCAGAGTTGTGACCCCTACTCCACTGACATTAATTTGGATTAAGTATAACTGCTCACCTGGCAAGGTAACAGCTGAAAGTCTCAATGATGGAGACAAAAGATGCACTGAGGACCTTCTCCCCAGGCTGGTGAGTGAGCAAAATAGCTGGGTGGGATCTGCAGGTGGATGGTCAGGAACTGCACCAGCCAAAACAGCATGTGTAATCACTGAGAGAGGTTACTAGAAAGATTGAATCTGAGGAACGCAAGAGGTAGAAGTATAGATGAGGGGAAAAAGATAGCTGAGCAGATGGGCTGGTCAAATGGGAAAAAGAAAAAATTAAACCAGACTAGCCAGACTAACCCTTTTCACTTCAGTGGTGACAGTCATCTTCGTTCAGGTGGTTATTCCTTTTTTAACCACAATTTTTGAATTAGTAAGTCATGTCTGAGCATTAAACATGACAAATCCACTTCCAAGAGAGCGCATTACTACTCCGATTCTTTTCAATTAGGAAACCTCATCAATCATTCATAGTGGATATTTGTGTTTTTCTGTATAAAAATTCTAATTTTTAGTATGCGTGTTAGCATACAGGCATTGTAATGGTGGGCCTGAGATCCTACAGGGCTTCAAGCTGTAAAAACAGAAAGGAAAAAGACAGGAGTCTATGTCTCCAACAATTTGCAATTTAGGTATACCAAAAATCACTAATGAAAATAAAAATGATGAAGCAGCATTCATTAGTGGGCTCAAAATCAGAAGACGACAACACTGGCAATTTAACTGTTGTCCTGCTTTAAGTGGAACTGTATCAAAGCCTTGAAAGAAGGAAAATTAAAAATGGAAATGTGTAGGGGTCCCCTACAGTGACAAGCAACACAGAGGGGTGCCAAGAGGTGACTTGGCAGGCACAAGGCAGGTTGGCATCATGGACTTTGATATGGCAATTCACTTTAACACTCAATGAGAAACTAGAAGTGGGATGGGAAAGTGTCCATGGCTATGTAAAAGATTACAACTAGATCACAGCTCAGTTCTTTCTGGCAGAGAGAGGAAAATCAGTAGCAATACACATGAAGTGGTTAAAGCAGTGACACGGTAAAAGCATGAAGACAGGAAAATTATCTTACCAGATTATTTTGGACAGATCTCACAGACTGAAGCCACTATAAGACCAAAGATGACTTAGATGAGGAGGTAATGAACAAAGTTCATCTATAGGGATGAAAAAAGAAACATGTATCTTCAATTTATAATGCAGGAGTTTGACTTAACCAGAAAATCAGATTGTAGAAAAGTCAAATACAGTGCCCAAGTTATGGGGCTGAATGACCAGAAATGTAGAGGTTTTATCCCTGGTGACTAAAAAGGGAAGAGAAAAGACCTTTGAGAAAAGACCTTTTGTCTTGCCAAGACAAGCAGTAGCTCAACAGCTGATCCCAAGACTGCAGTTCAGACAGGAGTTAGATAATTTTTGGGATAAAACAACAAGGAGAAAGTAGTGCAGTATGCATTCATGGACTAAAAGAGAAGAATCAAAGAGAAGGGATAGAGTTCTCAAATGCTCCCTTACACTTAGACATTAATTTTTCATTGTGAAAATTATATTTTTAAATATAACTGCGTGGTCTTGCTGTTTCCCATTGCCCTGAAGGAAATTCTGCCTCTCACAAAACTGAGCCTGACAGAAGTGGGTTTGTGTTGCATATTCCACACAGTTTGCTCCCACTGAGACTGTCGTGAGGTACATGACACTGTGCAGTAGTATCTGATTCACTGACGCTAATCTCAGGGGACACAGCCAGCTCCACCAGCTACAGGCAAAGAGCAGCAGTACCACAGCCCACGGCTGAAACAAGTGTGATTCTGTCAATTCTTAGATCAAGCTGCTCATATCTTGGGTGTCCTCCTAAAGTTTGACAGCGTGTGACAGATACTTGACAAAAACACTTAAAACAGCAAAGCTATAAGGTTAGCAAATCCTGACATGATGTATTGCAAGGGAACGGGATAACTAAAAAGCACAACAACTGCAACTGCTCAAAGAGCTCATAATATCCAAGATGTTTGACTCTCCAGTTCACGACACATGCTGTAGTGTGAAATTTAAAAATGCAAATCACATTCAAGCACCTTCCTTTGACATGGCATCACACATAGACAACACTGGAAAAAATTATGCACTGGCTTCAAACCAAGAGCCTGGAAAAGAGAAGAGCTTTAGCTACCAAAAAGAAAATATTTTCAAAGTATATACTGCCCTCCTGTGTACAACTCGGTATTACCTCCAACAGCTGATACCTATTTCGACAATTGAGAATAACGTGGTGCTGTGGTGTTGCAGATAAAGGAGGAACAGCAATAAAATCCTGGCAGAAGGGAACAGGGTGAAGAGACAGTTTAGACCAGGGCTGTTGGCAATGAGAAACAGCTAATCACTGCCACTGGTCTTCATCCATCTTTTATGAAGATCAGGTTGAATCCCGAGCACCAGAAGCTGGGAGAGCTTATTAATTCAGGAGGTTCTACAGACTTCCTCCTCAAAGGCAAAAACCAAAGCACCCCCAAGCTGGCTCTGAATCCCACAGCAGTCAGTCTGTGAGACAAACCATTCAAGACAACAGAGACTGACAACAAATGACTGACTGCTTCAACTGTTAGTAGTTTCTTCCAATTAAAGCTTGTAATGAACATGATGAATTTGGTATATTTCTGCTTAAATACTTACCTCTGCAAAGATAGTTTGGTTTTTTGAATATTTCTTGATACCTTTTTCAACAGTTCTGCTTTTCTGGGGGGCGGGGCAAGATTTTAACTGGATCAAAAGAACTACAGTGTGAAAAATTAACTCTTTATCTCTGCTGAACAATGTTATGCTGAGCAGGGATACTACCGCACTACCATACATCACTTTTCAGTGTAATGAAGGTTTTACTCACCCCCAAACACTTCCCCTTTGTTTTTTTATTTTAGCTTGTCCTTTTAAGAAAGGCATGTCCTCGAGCCAATTCAGAGCCACAGTAAAAAATTCACCTGGTACACAATCTCTGTTTCCCATTGCAAGTCACATTTGCACTTGCAGAATCTAAACATTAAATTGGAAAAAACTCTTAAGATCAAAATAAGATTGATTTGAAAATAATACATATTTGTCTTCCAGGCATACCATGGCTTCATAACACAATTGAAAAAAAAAAAGGGGGGGGGCTGTTTCAGATTACTCAGTTACTAGTTGCAAAAAGTCCAGCATAATCTTTATAAAAAGTAAGTAAAAGCTTCAGGAGCTAAGTAGATGACAGTTGCTAAATTCTGACAACATTTACATTGCACACTCAAGAAGAGTATTATTGCTGAAATAGATTCTTTATTTCCTGAAACATTCCAAAACAGCAGTATACACAGTTGTAATCAAATATTGTCATATGCCATTATAAGAAAGCATTGATTAGTGCAATTGAATTTTGTAAAAGGTCTATCAAAAAGATTTATTCACATTAAAACTCACTTTCCATAAGCAACTGTTAATAAAACATTACAATTTTATTCTTTGTAATAAAGTACTGAAAATCAACTGTAGTTTTAGAGATCACTGTATCTTTGTAAATGCAATGCCACTTATGCTGCCATTTTAAATACAAAACACTATGACAATAAATTAACAATTGAACAAATGGTGAAGGACCAACAAAACCATGCTGACCCATCTGGATGACAATTTCCAGTGAATGCTACCTTTCTTTTGTGCTTCTGCAACATAAATATACTGCTTTGTATTGCCAATGGTAAGATTTTGTAAGATATGTTCCTAGCGCTAAAAAAGTACATTGCCCCAAAAATATTATTTATGGCACAGAAAAGTTAAATTATCTCTCTGTTGTTCAAGGTTCAGGCAAATTTAGATGAACTTAAGTATACAAAATAAAATGTACTGGAAACACTAGAAAAAAATTCAAGCACATACATAAGTACCCCCAAATTCAAAATAAAATGCATGATGTCTTTACACTGAATAAATTATCTCAGAACTTCAGTATGGCAAAGCTGCCCAAAAGCATAATCTTCCAGTTCCTTCCAAGGAAATATTCTTGTACTTCGCACACATTTAATACTTTCTTCAGTTCCAAATGCCAATGCTGCCATTGTTAATCTGATAACAATGCAGCTGGTCAGGTAACTGATTAAGTGCAATATTTAGTATTTGATAAGATGTTCATTTTTTAAAAATGACATTACATTGTAGATGGTTACACGTTAAGATCCTGGGGGAAATAATACTGTATGACCCTTCTCCAAATCATTGTTACCCAGCCAGCTGGGTAATGAACTCTGCATTATTTGTTTTCCACTGTTGATGGGCATCCTTCATCAATAGCAGCCATCTCTCCAGTTCCCATCCCGTATCGTGCTGAGTGACGAAAGTGGCTTTGGAGGCTGAAGAAAACTGTATTAACCAAATGACAGGAAAAAAAAAATGACAAAAGAAGTCATACTTCATGTGAAAGATCAAGGTAACAAACATCAATTATTTCTGCAGTGACAACGGCTTTGGGGCTTGCTTAGAGACATCACTATGGTATATGTTTGATTACATGTTAATGCACTTGCAAAGATCTACAGTGAAACCAAGGTCACTTCCAATAAGATCCCATCACTGTTAATGGTCTTAAGAGCATAAAAGATTCGTAAAAAGGAATTAGGGGAATAATTGTAATCGTGCATGAGATGCCTCCAAATGGGAAGATTTGTTTTTTCAGTGCTAAAGACAATAAAAACCTATTTTTGTCACTATGGGCAGCAGACATCTACTGGGAAACACTCTCCAAAAAATTGTTGTGCTCAGCATGCCCATGAAAAACCAGCACTTCATAAAAACACTATGCAGGCACTAAAGAATTTTATCAGTTGAAGAACTCTACCAAGTTCTGCTCCAGACCCTCTTATCCAAGACATGTGATGATGGATTTCTATCCCACAGCCACAGTCAGAGAGCCACCAGTTCCAGCACTACCATTCTGGCAGGGAACTCACTGTCCTCTGGGTCCCCACCCTCACACCTGGGCTGCATCTCTCACTCATCCATGAGGATTTACAAAATCATAGAATCACAGAATAGAATCATAGAATAAGATGGGTTGGAAAGGACCTCTGAGATCAAGTCCAACCCTTGATCCACTACCACCGCAGTTACTAGACTACGGCACTAAGTGCCACATCCAGTCTTTTCTTGAATACCTGGAGGGATGGAGAATCCACCACCTCCCTGGGCAGCCCATTCCAGTGCCTGATTACCCTCTCTGTAAAGAACTTCCTCCTGATATCTAACCTAAACCTCCCCTGGCAGAGCTTAAGACCATGCCCTCTTGTCTTAATGATAGTTGCCTGAGAGAAGAGACCAACCCCCACCTGGCTACAACCTCCTCTCAGGTAGTTATAGAGAGTGATGAGGTGTCCCCTGAGCCTTCTCTTCTCCACGCTAAACAACCCTACCTCCCTCAGCCTCCCCTCACAGGGCTTGTGTTCAAGTCCCTTCACAAGCCTGGTTGCTCTTCTCTGCACCTGCTCCAGTGCCTCAATGTCTTTCCTGAACTGAGAGGCCCAGAACTGGACACAGGACTCCAGGTGTGG
>VYXB01004432.1:1715-12729 GCA_013397135.1 Pachyramphus minor
ATTGCATCCAGCTCTGGAGTCCTCAGCACAGGGAGGATGTGGACCTGTTGGAGCCAGTCCAGAGGAGGGCCACAAAAATGATCAGAGGGGTGGAGCACCTCTGCTATGAGGAAAGGCTGAGAGACTTGGGGTTGTTTAGCCTAGAGAAAAGAAGGCTTTGGAGACACCTTATTGCGGCCTTTCAGTAGTTATCAGGGGCTTCTACAAAAGATGAGGACAGACTTTTTAGCAAGACCTGTTGCAATAGGACAAGGGGTGATGGTTTTAAACTAAAAGAGAGTAGATTCAGGCTAGATATAAGGAAGAATTTTTTTACAATGAGAGTGATAAAATACTGGAACAGGTTGCCTATGAGAGGTGGCAGATGCCCCATGTAGGAAGGAGACTGGAGGAACGGTTGACTGTCTCAAAACAACCAGGTGGGAAAGTGGTAGGGGGACAGGATGAGCTCTGCATAGGTGGGACAGCCACTGCTCCCCCCCACCCCTCCCTTGACCCTTCTCACACTCCACTGCACAGTGCATGCACATTTGAAAAGTCAGCTGTGGTTGGCACTGGGATGGGACTGGTCAGGCACATGAGCACCATGAAGGTTCTGGCTCTGTGTAAAGTGCGAAACTTGGGCACTGAAATTAGCATAAGCCCACCTGGGGAGGGCCAGAGGTGACCAGAACTGATAAATGGATGGTAAGGTGTGTACCACTAGGCCCACTCCGCTACCCTGGATTTAAAAGCTGCTGAGACCACACTGGATCCTAAGGTGGTCACTGTCTACTCTGTCTCCTTTTTCTTTCTCTTTCTCTTTCTTTTCCTACCTTCTTCTTCTCGAAATATATTGTAAGCTAGACCAAAAAATCTAGTCAATGCCTTGCTAAGTGCCCTTATTCTGTCTGGACGGTCTTAAGTTTGCCAAGTGCCTAAAGTTTGTGAGTAAAAATTGTTTGTTATTGAGCCTCCTGAGAATTGTTTTCTTTCTCCCATGCACCACCCAGAGTAAATCCAACTGCCTTCCCCTAAACCCGCCAAGCAGGACAGAGCATTTACATCCCATCCCTGGAAACATTCAAAGTCAGGTTGAATGGAGCTGTGAGCTATCTCACCATTGCAGGGGGGTTTGGACTAGATGACTTTTAAAGGTCCCTTCCAACTCAAACTATTGTATGATTTTATATCATAAAACAATATACACCTATTTGGATTTTAATTACCCAAGTCCTCAAAATGTAATTAATTTCCACCTAATTTGAGAAGGTATAGTACACCATAGTTGTAGACATGCTCTCTCTTCTTATACTAAAATAACAGAATTTATTGTTTAGAGGTTAATGGGAATTGTTACTTGGAATCTATGTATGTCTAAGGTTATTATCTTCTCAGTATTTTATTATTTGGTTTGTGTGTAACAACTTTGACATTCTCTTTGTAATACACTTGACAGGTCTGTTCCATCTTGTCTACCTGTTATTTTTATGATATGATTAAGATTGTATAGATGGAAAAATGAAGTTATAAAAGACCTAAAGCATATTAAAAATATCATACAGCTATGCCCTACATCAGAATCATGACCATTCATATCTGCTAAACAGATTTTTTGTGTAGTTACTCTTTTCAATCCACCCCTGAATGAGGTTCCACCATTTCCCTTTGTAGGATAGTTTAGTTTCCCACAATTAGAAAGCTTTCCTAAAATTTATTCAAATTCTTGTTTATTGCTAACAAAGCTAGTTTCTTATTGTCTCTCTCATGATGACAATAGAGAACATTTGATCACTCTTCCTATATACAAACAGCTTTATTTTTTTAAGAATTGTTATTTATGTCCTCTCCTGTCCTTTTTCCAGACTAGACAAATCCAATTCCTTCAAGGTTTCCCTAGGGAGATCATTTACTAAATCTCTCATGATACCTCTTCTTCACTTTCAGGGTAAAAGACAGGATATGACAGAAGTTTAACAAGCATTTAGGGTAATGCTGAGTAGGAATTTTCAACAAGGTACAACAGTCTGTTCAAATACTGACTGAAATGCAAAAGACAGTGATGTTTTAGAACAGGCTAGTCAGTTGTATCAGTACTGAACCACAAAAAAGAAAAAACAAAACCAGCATTATTGTTAGCCAGCAGTGTTCCTTCCTTTTGCCACAATATACAGAAATCATCAGAAGAGATATGTGTTTTGGCAGCAAGGTAAGGTTCACATGGAAGTCAATATCAAAAGCATTAAAGGTTCCACAATACAGAAGGGTCAATGACATACCTGAGGGATACTGCATTAGGTCCATAGATCTCTCTCACTGCTGTCAAATCAGCTTCCAGCTGTGGGTGCTTGTGAAGTTCTCCATCATAGCTAACCTACCAGAAAAAAATATTCTATGAGTTCTTATTTATTTCATTACTGGCACCTAATCTAGGCTCTTGAAAGTTCCCCTTGCAAAATATGCTGCATAAAGATTCCTTAATGCCATGCTCAGAAGGGACACTGTGTTGATAAGGTGAAGCACTGAGGTGGTCTTGCTCCCTAAACAAAGTCATTTGTAAAGCAAATTTTCCACATCAAAATTCCAGAGAGTGTCTCTTCTGTTTGCTGGAAGAGAAGCTGCAAAGGACTCATCCCTCTGTCCTGTCTCATCCTGGGGTTTGTTCTGGGCCACTTGTGATTTTTTATAAACTGGTTAATAGGAGAAGAACCAGATCTCTCCAGTCATAGCATCCCACTCCAACCACTACAGGACAAAGGTTCGCTCCCTTTTGTTTATTGTCAAACTCTCATACATTAGACACAGAATGGCTTGGGCTCAACAAGAGAAGCACTATATATATATAGTATATACTAAGTGTCTCAGCATCTAAGTTACATTTTCAATCTACTCATTGGATGTATTTAACTATTATATCTACCAATATAATTATATCAGATCAAAAAGGAAAATAATTAAAGAACACTTTCCCATTTTAATTATTTTACCAGAGAAGGTATAAAGAAACATGCTTAGACACCATCCTCACATTTTAAAACTCTGCATGGAAAGTGGAAACAGTTACATTAGTGCTTATACTATAAAGAAAAATTGTGAGCTGTTTTGGTTGGGTTGCATGAAGTCAAAATAATTAATATCTTCCTATCTTCTACAAGGATCAAAATACCTTTTTAGACTTGTAACAATCTATTTAAAGTCTATTATTACTTTCTCTTTAAGCAATATGCTCCTGATTGTGTGAGTCTAATTCTACTTTACACCAATTAGAATGACCAGAATTCCACAGGAGTTGATTGTCTCCCTAGATTTGGACAGATGCAGAAATGAGAGTAGGATCTGGCTTGTACATTTGATAAATGATGAGAGCAAAGCACAAGAGTGCAATTTATCCCTTTAGATATATATACATCCTTATAAAAGAATTGCTGCTGAGAATTCTTGCTATTGTAGAATCATATCTAACTGCAGTACTGTTTCTTCTATTTGTACATCCAAATCTGTAGATCAGTGCTGTGACACTTTCAGCTCTGATACCTAGAGATGTACTTTTCAATCTAATTAAATAAATTTCAAGAGAATTAAAATAATAATCAGCTGATGACTTTTTACATGTGAAAATTAGCAAAGAATAATTTGATTAGATATAATTATTTGATAAATATAAGGCACAGCATTCATCAGCATAGCATGGATATGTATTTATCAGATATCAACAATATTCATGACCAGAAGGGTATAAGCCAAATACCCCTACCTTGTTTGGGCAGGCATGTCAGAATAACTTACCAAGTAGCAGAGCACAGGAAGAAAACTTTTATTATAATTTTTTTTACACTTAAGGTATGAGCAAACCAATGCTTTTTACATGCTCATTACTCAAAGATGAATTCTTTAGAGACACATCAATAATTACTTTCCTGCTTCCAAAGAAAGTGCAGCAATTATTTCACAAATAGTAGCTGTGGCTCACCCATCACCTTTGTTGGTCCTAAACCACTTTTTTAAGCAGTCTTCTGTATCAATAGTAGTAAAATCCAAAAGGAACACTATGCAGAACACAGAACTGCTCAACATAATGCTTTCTCCAATCTATTTTTCTGATGGTTAGAAGTTATGAACTCAAAAAGGAAACAAAGTGATGTTCTGACAAATTTTAAGATCAGAGTGTGGTATTTTCCATCCCTGAATTAGTGCCACAGATGATGTAGGCAGAGGAGACTGTCAGAGTTTTGTATATCTGCATTTGCAAGTATGTCCTGTAACTGAAGCACAAGAGAAGGGGAGAGAGCCACAGGCAGCAGTATTACCATTTCAGTCTTCTGTTCTCATTTGCAAATGTAGATGATAGAGATTCAAAGTAAGAATTAACGAGTCTCAGAAAAAGCAAATAAAAAAGCTAAAAAATCTGATAACTTTGCTGTGTCTAAAGGGTCTGTGTTTACAAAGTCTCAGCAGTGAGGCCAATCCTGTGCAAATCATTTGTCCATGAAATGTCATTTTCCATTTTCCATGGTCCTTGTTTCAATGATCAGTTGCTCTGTCATATTTCCAGATGTAACCACTTAGAAATGTTAGAAATATCCTTGACCTCCACCTTTTCCAAGTATATTGCACACAATTACATTATCATCTATTCCGTCCAGTTGCTAAAGTCAACATTTTTGTCCCCTTTCTCTGTGGACACAGCACACACGTGTTTCAAATGAAGCAGCTTACCTGATTCCCCATATATACAGTCAAATACTTTGTTTTTCCAATATACCTGGTGCTCACTTAATAACTCTTACAATCGATTTATTTGAAAAAGAACTGTTCTTTTTATCTCTCAAGGCACTTAGCTCATTATCTGATTTCCTATTTATTTCCTAAGTCCTCGATCTTTTTTTTTAATTCTTCTTTACAATTTTGTCTTTTTTGACCATGAAATATTAAATTAAAACTTTCCTTTTTTTCTCTCATTAAATATACTTTCTGCAATGTATTTGGGGGTTTTTTGTTTGCTTCTTCTCCTTATTTTGCTTTTTTGAGTATTCCATATTCAAGACATTCAGTCATCTGATATTTTACTTTTATTGCTGATGTAATTGTAATTTCACTGGTTTCTTTTGGCCAGTTATCATTTCTTCAATTGAAAAGAAGCAGTCTTCGAGAGAAAAGGGGTTAAAACACAAAAATGCGAAGCACTATAGGAAAGCTTAGCATTAGGAAAATACGGAGGTAATAAATTGTTTGGAGAAACCAAAACACATTGACAGGGAAGGACACTGAAATCATAAAATAATGCAAAACAAAGATATGGTAGCATCAGCAGCTGTGGGTCACCAAGACCCTGCCAACACCACTAGGAAGCTACCCAAACTAGGAAAGATTCAAGACGAATTCAAGAGTTTAACCTGAGGAAGACTCCATGGAGACCCCTGCCCAGATGAAGGCCTGCCGGAACTCCCCTCTCCAAACCTCCCCAAAATGAAGACTCTGCCCAGACTCCGCCTATATATGAATATTAAAAGTAGATGTTGAAATCTAATGAATATGCATGTATAATGATGTAATCTACACCTGAAAATTGTATAAAAGGGCAAAACTAATTGTCCAAGACGAAGCTCTTTTTCCAGGACGACCTGGGGGCTTCCCAACGCGTTGCTAATAAATACCTCCTGCTTAGAGCATGAAATTCTGTCTCTAAGTAGTTTTCTTTTACGCCTTTTGGGGCAAATTCGGCATCACAATTACATGTATTATCTTTAAAAAAGACAATGCAATATAATGTAGTTTAAACTTCAAATATAAGGCAACTAAATTCTAACCAGCATTTCCTATTACACAGCTCTTTTATACCTTGCAAAATGATTTACTGCTCTGTGTATTCATATCTTATAGACAGTGTTAATATTTATTCATTCATTTGGGTACGGGCAGACATCCTTTACTAAATGTATTTGCAGTGGTTCAAGAACTCCCAGATGTTTGCTGCCTTTTCCTTCACCTTAAGGTTACTGCCCTTTCTGCAGAGCTGAAAAATGGAGCCAGTACACACAACTCATCACTACAGGGCAAAATGATATTTTTCCTGTCAGGGAGATTAAAATAAGACTTTGCACTGAAGTATGTGTACATGGTCCTTCCCAGCTCTCCGTGGGGCTGTAGGAGTTGACAGCTGAAGGGAGGCATTTCCTGCAGTCATTTCTAAAGTGAACATGAGTCAATACCCCATGTTAGTTATTTCTTATACTAAAAATACAATCTTTCAGTCCATTTCAATATTACTTTTAGGAGTTTTTTAAGGGCATTTTTAAAGCACTTTAACATGTATTTTGTGTTCAAACCCCACCATGCTGTTGCCTCTGCAAGAGAAGAGACTTGGAGATGTCCTGCTCATTGGCATCCCACACTTTCTGCACTGACCCAACCAGCTGGCACTGCTGGCACACTCCTTTAGCCTTGGCTCTACATACTCAGGGCACGAGGTGATAACTTTCATAAAGAGTGACTGTAATTTATTAAAATGATAATTGAAATAAAAAATTCTAACAATATAAATAAGGAATGATTCCTTTGGGGCAATGGACTAAAAAGATAAGAAAAATCTGAATAAAGAGACGAGCAGCGTGAAGCGCTGTATTGACGTTGCAAAAGGAAACGGTATGAAGTAATTTTATTTTTCAATGCAAAGGAGAATGATGAATTCTGTTGAGGGAACAAGAAGTAAAGACACAGAGCAGTACATTCATCTAAAAATATGCAGCATTTTTCAAGGTGAACTTAACTGTAGAACTCAGAAAAAGAATGGACTACTGCCTAGATCAAAATTGCTTTGTAATAACCTTTTTACCATTAAATTCCAGTGCTCTTGACTTTACAAAATGGCAGTCCTCCAGAAGGAAACAGATTTGGAGCCAGCTTGACTTCCCATTTGTATCAATAACGGGATGTACTTTAAAGTGTGAATATCTATTTCCTGGAAGCAAGCAACTGGATTCTGTTTTCAAACATCCTGAAGAGAACTTGGTTTTTCTACCCTTACAGACTTACAAATAGAAATAAACACATTTTATTTTAAATTTTATATAATTATACAGTACGACATATTCAATATTTCTACTATAAAATACTACATATATATATAGATGGCATTCTATTCTATGTTGAATAAATGTAATAAATGAATTATTATAATAAATTTATAATGGAATGAACCACAGAAGCTTTCAAATATTAATTTCTTGAAACTTGTACAAAAATATCCTCCATTACCTGTCCTCCATAATAAAATTCCTCAGAATCATTATCTCCTTCAGAGTCTTCTTCAATTGTGATGTTGTGCTGTGGCTCCTTAATAGAAAATAAAAGTTAACAGTGATACAAGTGATATGTCTCTCTTGCATTCATATTTCTAATTATAACTACAGTAATTATGTTCTTACAAATAAGCTCTAAGTACCCTTGATTAAGAGATCTTAGGCAAAACAAGCACCCTGTAAATAGGTACATAAAACACCCTGAATATATGTTGGAGAAATAAATACTTTGTCTGGGTACAGACACAGTGTGGTATTTTATGGAACTGGAGAGTTCAGTAGATTATGCAGGGATATTTCACTCTGTGCTTCTGCTCAAAAAAGCATAATTTACCCACCAAGTTCTGGACTTAATTAATTTGGTGTTTCAGTGACCTAAAAAAATTACTTTAAATAAATTCTCATAGTTTAAGGAAATAATTTAAGCCTGAGCATGGGATCTCTTAAGTTACTTTCTGTGAAAGAATCCCTGGCCCACTGCTGCTTAATTATTAGTAAATATAACTGATTATGCTACAGACTGCAACTCAGCATGAGCTGAAGTGTTATATTCTGCTTCCTACCAATGCACCCTGTACTTATAATTATGAAATTGCTCAAAAATATTTATTCTTGTTTCCCACAATCCATTTATTATTTCTAGGCCCTATGCTGACAAGGTTCCCATAAAGATTACCTGATAAAACCATAATTCTTTTTTTCAACCTGAAAATTATATATTTATTGCATATTTTTATTCATGTCCTGCACAGAACTGCCATAATAGAATAGAAATCAGATGTATGATTCAAAGACTAAAAGTTACCCCTAAATCTCATATATTCATAAATTGCAAATATACTCATCAGCAATTTCATGGTAATTTTCTAAGACAAGGCATAAAAATAATTTCTGCTTCTACTTTACTGAAAAGAAACAAAGTGATGACAATCTCCTTTGACAGTCTTCCCCTTAGCTCAAGGGGAAGTCGGTGTTAAAAGAGAACTCAACTGAACAAAAAATTCAACCCAAAGCAAAAATAAATTAAATTCTCACACTACAATAATGACAAACCCATCCTATCCTAACCAAAACTTCTAATTGCCTAGAAAACAGAAATGGTCCGTGTTTTATCTAAAAGCTTTTTTAGTACTTTAATACTTAAGTACATCATTCAACCAAAAATAAATAAATAAATAAATAAAACCTCAAACTCTGTCCCATAGAAGCTAACTATATATCAGGTTTTTAATCAAAAGGGTAAAATCTTACTCTGCTTGAATTTCTAATGTTTAAAGAGCACTGAATACAATTATGAGGCAGCCAACGCAAAATATTTCCAGTGCAGCGTTTTACATCAAATCAGGTTTAATCCACAAAAAAACCTAACCATACCCCTTATCATATCAGAACACGCTTATTCTTCTTTTCTGGGATCAAATACAGATTGGAGCCTAAAAAGAATTAGTCAATAAACATGTATTCCAAACAAAGCAACCGCCCTTATCAAAGGAAGTCTTTACGTCAAGCACTTGAGTTCTTGATACAGTGCTCAATTTTCTTCTTGGAGTGGGAGCCTATGTGGTACTTTCTTTGAGCCTATAACACTGTCAACCCCTGTATACCTTACGTTAGTGTGACTTCTTTTTTAATGTCTCAGTGAGACTGGTCAGGGAACCATGCCAGAAGTACAGCACAAATAAACCATAATTGGAAGGCCCTAATACTCCAGACACTACGTATGCTGCATAATATCATGCAGAGGTCCAGAGACGCCAGTGGGACTGTGGCCACACAAAGAAGCAGTGAGCTAATAAATGGGATGTGGTCCTATGTGCAAGACTACATTAAAAGGTAATGGCATCATGATCTACTTCTCCAGGAGAGCTGTACTTTTAGGACAGACAGGGTCTATGCCACTGCTGAACAAAAAACAAAATAAACATCAAAACTATATCTCCTTGGATGGGAGCATCCCTAACCCAACTAAGTGAATCACTGGTTAATCCATTGATGAAACCCAAAGAACTATGCTCACCTTATGAAATGTGTAAACATACAGTTTAGATAAGCATAGATTTGACAGGAAATCTATGGTAAATATTCATATTTTATTATTTGCTGTTGCTTCTTAAGACAACTTGTTAAAATACACATACAAGAAATACATACCTCTTCATTCTCCCCCTGTAGTTTTGATTTTATGGATAAGCAATAGCTGACATCACTGTTTTTTCTTAATTCTTTAAAAGAAATGGGAAAATAGGGAACATATATGAAAAATGTGAAATAATTTTGCATATGCAGACTTGAAATACTTGGAGTAGTTCAGCAAATAAGGAACAAAAAGTTACAGATATGAAAAGCACCAGAGTTTACAATACAAGTCTAAAATTAAGACGCCCCAACACTTCAGAAGACTGATATCTTAAACTGTGAAATGAATCTCAGCTGGTACATCTAGGAGATTTGTTTTTCTCAATCTGTAATTTACACTTCAGTGTTATTCATTAATTTTGTATACTTTATAAAATAACAAAAAATCAAAACCCCTCAGCAAAATTAAATTAGATAATTTTCTATATAAAGAAGGGTTTTCTTCTATTTTAAATGACAGGCTTTATTTCTTTTTGAATTACAGAAGTATTTGGAAGTAAAATTTGTATTAAAAATTTATATTAAACTTCTGACTATAATGGCCAGCTTTTATTTGGGTGCCACTCCACTGACTTCAATAAAATTGTTTTATATTTACATCAGTATAAATGAGATCAGAGTATGAAGACCATCTTGGATTTCCAGTGGAATTCAAAGTAATTCTGTGTTACACAAAAAAAGCCCTAAAGTATTGTAATAATAATAAAAAGTCTGCAAAATAAGTGTTCCTATCTGAAGAATTGCCAGAATTAAAACATGCGGTTTCTCCTGCAGCCTGAAATCATCAGGGCATTTGGCTGCTATAATATAAAAAATCTCTACGGAATATGTACAAATCTTGATTATATATTGTATAAATGTGCCTAGATGTCTGAAAATCATGCCCTCTCATGTATCAAATACTTTTTGAAATTATGGAAATAATTTCAAATTAAGAGGTTCACAAAACCACTGGGCAAATTTTTTTCCTATAGTCTCATTTAGTAAAATAGCTGAATCATTTTGTTTGAAATTTCCTGAAGTAATTCACCAGAGGTAATGGTAGTTATAGACTGTTTCATCCCCAATGGTGAAGATTTAGTGAAATTTTAGGCAAGTGAGCATGAAAACTTATAACTGCGAAGCACTAAGCACCTCTAACTATATTCAAGGAGAAATGAAAGACATTAAAAGAATAGAATACATTCTACCTACAGAATCGTGTTGATCCCCCCAAAAGAAATACTTGTATTCTGAAATGTAGGACAATTTACTATGGCAAGCCTGTGAGAAAATAGAAAACTGTACAGACATTAACATATCTCCCTTTAAGTACAGGCAATGCCTCATCTTTCCTCACAAAATATGACCTTGATAAAACACTTGGGACTTAAGATTACCTGTAGCAATTTGGTGGAAAATTACTGGAATTGGCTCTGTTGTAACTAACACATCTTCATTGTTATCAGAACTGGAAACATAAGTGTTATCTACAAAAGAAAAAAACCTTGCATGGTGAAGTCCAATTGTGCTCTGTCAGGCCCTTCCAACATTGTCCATTCCACCCTTGTACCATAAGGAACCACTTCCCACGTCATTAGGGTGTTGCCGCTGTGTTTAGG
>VYXB01004433.1:0-15730 GCA_013397135.1 Pachyramphus minor
GTAAAGCAGCTCATGGACGAGATCATTTAGGGTATTAGTGTGGGTCTTAGGGTCTTTAGTTGCCTGAGCTTGAATAGACTTCCATCAGTACGATATTGGATGTAGATCCCGTNTATTGGATGTAGGTCCCGTCTTCTTCGTAGAGGCCCACCCTCGTCCCTTGGAGCATCAGGCTGAAAAAGATTGTGAATAGTGTTGGTGCAAGACCGCAGCCTTGTTTCACACCGTTGGATATTAGAAAGGGCCCAGATACATAAAATTAATAACCCTGATATTGACAGGATGTAGAGATCTGTCATTCATATTTAAAAAGGGATATTGGCAAAGCAGAAGAATTTCAGCTAATGACACAATTATAATCAGAGGCTTGGAAACATGTTTAATTGTGACAACATAAAGGAGACCAATGATAAAATTTACCCAATAATAAAATACCCAATAGGAGTTGTTAACATCCATGGACTGATGTAGACTGATGGAGAATGATGGAGAAAAGACTTCTGGTTTTAGATGATACTTTACTCTTGTGGAGGATATTATCAAGAAGATGGAAGTTGTTTCTGCAATTTATATCTAAAGGTCAACAAGGTTGGAAGCTCTCCCATAATCAATTTTTAAATGAAATACATAGAAATTTTGTTGAGTGATTTAACAGAAAGGGAAAAGCAAGAGACATACAAGAATACCAGAGAAACATTGAAGAGAAGGAAAAAATGGGTGTACTCCTTAACTGATAACAATTTACCCAAGATAAGCAAATGTTTAAAAGGCAAATATAGACAGAATCTCTCTAGAGGGCAACATAATTCCTAGGAGAATGGATTTTTTAATGACTTTACACAAGGTACCTGTGATATTGTTTAGATCTAATTGCACTTGAAAGACAGATTCAAACTATTGTAAGTACAGGGAAAAGAATTTAGTGTGATGGTCAGATACACAGTGGGGTACTGAAAGACCCTGTCTTACTGAACATGCAACTGACAGAAGATAACATCTTATGCAGATATTTTAGGGAGTAAATACAACTTATTAATATTAAGAAAAATTTCACATTTCCGATGACACCAAACTAAGTGGTGCAGTTGACACACCTGAAGGACAAAATGCCATCCAAAGGGACCTGGACAAGATCAAGAATGGGCCCATGGGAATCTCGTGAGGTTTAACAAG
Organism: Pachyramphus minor; assembly: GCA_013397135.1. Classification (NCBI taxonomy): domain Eukaryota; kingdom Metazoa; phylum Chordata; class Aves; order Passeriformes; family Tyrannidae; genus Pachyramphus; species Pachyramphus minor. The sequence goes on from VYXB01004433.1 coordinate 1,174, forward strand.
ACCAAGTGCAAGGTGGTGCTCTTGGGTGGGGCAACCCCCATTATCAATACAACCCTGAGAAGGACTCAGAGCTGCTGGCAGATGAAAACTGGACATGACCTGGCAATGTGCACTTACAGCCCAGGAAGCCAAACATATCCTGGGCTGCATCAAAAAGCATCATGGGCAGCAGATGGAGGGACATTCTCTGTTCTGGTGAGACCCTGCCTGGACTAATGAGTAAGAAAGACATGGACATGGATCAAATCTAGAAAGAAGACCTGACTTTTCAAATATGCCATCTTTGTATAACACGTTGGCACAGTAAATTCAAGTCTCTTTGTGTTAGCCCTTTGGGATATTAAAATATCAGGGTACTGTTAAGCTATATTGTAGTTTTCTGTATCTGGACTCTTATTTATTTAACTAATATAAAACCATGTTCCTGCTTTCTAAGTCTGTACCAAATAATGCTGTTGTCAATACTTTTACATATTTTCATTATGCAGCAGTCTCCTCAGTCTTCACTTACCAGTATAAACCTGCACTCTTTTTTTCGGATGTTTTGTTCTAATATGAAAAGGCTGGGAAATATATGGCTTTACCATCAGATCAGATGGAATGAAATCCCCTCTTTCCCTGCCTGTGCATTGAGGTAGGATTAAACAGGACAATCACCTGCAACTTGTTATGTAATTAGGTCAGTTTCAGTGGCACGAGAACTAAATGCCCATTCCTGAAGTAGTCATGGTTAAGTTGAATCATTTACAGGAGCAGTTCAATTTACAGGACTACATTCAGTTTTATAACCTGTGTTTCCTAGGTATGAGCTGAGAGTTGTAAGAATGAATTTAAGTTTTCTATTCACAAAGGGAAAGGATATTCAGAGGCCAGTTGCTTTTGGAATTTTATGTTTTCAATGTGAAGCATTAATACAAACAAATGCAAAGAGGATGGAAATATTTTGCCTGGCTTTATAAATTAGATAAACTAGGTAATAGCCTTGAGGGGCACAGGTTTCTCTGATTTTTCTCAGTTTGTACTGCTTGTATTCTTATTAAACAATCAGTGATAAACAGATGGAGTTTGAAAAACAACTCATCTGTGAGTATGCATATTTGTGCACAATTTTTTGTTGCTGTTGGTTTTTTGTTTGTTTGTTTTTTTAAAAACTGTATACTGAAAAAATAGTATATTTTTTAATCAGGTTGGGTTGATCAACATGAATGCATCTTCACTCTTTAGGGAAACTAAGTTATAAACGTTGCTACTGTTCTTTCTGAATCAACTAACAAAAAAAGGCAAGCCAAAAGACTAGAGTCAATAACATTTGACTTTACCTTCCCAAAGGTAAAGCTAAACTATGTACGTCTAAAGCTAATTATGTACCAAGATTTTCTAAACTCTGTACAAGTTCTGAACAGTTCTTTGAGAAATCAGAAAAAAAATGCAAACTTGTTTGCTTAGAAAACTTGATATGCACTAAAGTTATTATCTTGAAAAAGAGCTTGGATTTAATTAATTCACTTTTAATTAAAACTTGTTTATGCAGATTTTCTTACCATAGTTTTACAATCCTGACATAGTAAGTAGGAGTGCATTGTTAACAATCTAAATGTCTGTACTGATGTGTCTGCTAAAAGTAAAATTATTTAAAGGAACTTTTGTGAAGGGCAAGGAAAAGGTAAGTAAAGCTAACAATTTTGTCTCTTCTGTTTTATTCTACATGGTTCTGCAATATATTAGCCAAGGTGTAAGGGCAGGTAGTCAGAAGCTAGAAATGTCATAGTTACAGTTGCTTTTATACATCTAATTGGGCATTTCACAAGGGAATTATGAAGGGGATTTTAGATAAATGATTTTCCACTTCTGAAAAAAACCACACTGAAGACAAAGGATTTGTAGTGGAGCAAAACCAAAATGTAAGGCAATGTGTAATAAAATATACTTAAAGTTTAATCTGACTAAATTCAACTTTACAATGGTCTGAAACTCAAGAAGGAATCCAACAATAGAGAAGTTATGAGATTACTAAGGATTAAGACAAACTGCTATAGCATGACAGGAGAAAATCAGGAGGGATAAGGCATGAAATAAACCACTGGAAAGAGAGTGACAGGAAAGAAAAAAAAGAAAAAGATATCTGTAAATTAATAGAATGCAACCAAGCAATGCTTTTGTGAGGTATTCAGTGAAAACAGAAGTATGATAATAGACAATAACAGGAATGACAAGTTTCTCAAGCTTTTTTTGTTCAGCTTATATTAACAAAAGTAATAGCTATAGCTTAGTACCACTAATGGCATGTATAAATGTGGCAGCTAAAGTAAGTATAAGAATGTTTTGATTTGTTTAAAGTCTCAGAGGAAGTGCATTTATAGCTATTAATATAGGCTACATAAGGATTATTGTGTACTTAAAAAAAAAAACAAATCAGAATTTGTGGAGGAAGGGAGGAATTCTAGAAGATTAGAAAGTTACAAATGTGTATGCTGTCTATGATGAAAAAAAATAAGAAAAAATAAAAAATAAGATGGTCAGGGATTTGTAGCTTATTCAGCCTACCTTCAGTATACAAAAAGTATGCAGAAAGCCTGGAACAAAAGAGTAAACCATCTATTTTTAGCAGTCAACATTCATCTGTCAAGAGCAAAACAAATCAAAATGGCTTAATGTCTTTTTATGACAGGACGAAAGTTCTTGTATGTAAGAGAAGAGTAGCAAGTGTCATGTTTTAATACAAAATTAGAGATTAGAATGCCTCTAAAATTTTCATAGGGAAGTCAGGCAAACATTGTCTAGATGAAACCAAAATAGATGGGTAAGCAAACAGTTAGACAATGTTGAATAGTCCTTAAACTGGAAGTGGTATCAAGTAAGGTATTAAAAAACTATGTTCCAGGTTTCCTACTACCAGTTTTGTAATTAAGCATTTAGATGCTGTATGAAAAAAATGTTAGTCAATTTGTAACATATATGCAAATTCAAGGAAGAGCACCAGGTCTTCGAATACATTAAATTACTTGGAAACAGTCCAGTGGAGAGTAACAGAACTATTGAAAGAAATAATTGGGATCGTTTAAAATAGAAGAGAAAGCTTAAAGTATGATATGATGATGGTATCTTAAAGGCTGTCAGTAGGAAGAAATTAAACTGCTGTGTCCACAAGGAATAGGACAAAAAATAATGGTCACAGATCCATCCAAACATATACACTTCAAATGACTATATTGATATCTGCAGTTACAGACATGCACAGCCAGAATTTAGAGCTCTATCTTTGTCTCATTGATTGAGGAATATAGCACAACACCTGCAAATTGGCTCTGTAACCATTACTCAACCCAACGTAATGAAAGTTGGAAAGAATTGCACTGAAGTGGGATGTTATCTCATCTGTGAGATCTTTTTATTTCCCTTATTTTACTCTTTTGGGGTTCTCTAACTGATACAGATACAACAATAACTGTGCAGCAGAGGAAAACATGAGAAGTTTGTATTTTAGTGTGACATGATAGTCAGATTTATTTTGAAAGAAATTTATATACACACCTCCATGTATTTCAGAGCAGTTGGCTATTTCCAATATGCTTTAGTGTGCAGGTTTATTCATCATAATGTGCAAGGGAATGTTAAAAACCCTTGTTCTTTCTGCTACATTTCACTGCTGTAGAAACAATCAATCACTAGTGCTGTCTTCATTCCTAATCTAACAGAGTGTTTACCATGGAACGTTTGTGATGTTGTCTGTCAGTTCTCATTACCTTTTGATCACCAGCATCTCAGAAATGGCACTGCCAGAAGCAGTTGACTTTGACAATAGAACTGCATTTAATAGAGCATTTTGCTCTTATGTGTAAGTTGGCCATTTCACAGTAGACATAATAAATTATGTTAACTTTTAGAGACAATTAAAGCTAGGCAACCCCTAGGGTTCTGTGGTTTAAACTAGATTTGACCAAAGATAATGAGCTGTTTATAATCAAGCAAACCTCAAATGTTATCAAATGATGTTTTGAGAGAAAAAGTAGCCTTGTGGTTTAAAATATGACCCTTTCTTTTAAACTTTATTTAAACCTCAACTGCTGCAACATTTAAAACCTGAATATTTGTTTGAATACATACTATCCGATATATGCGTAGATCTAACCTAACAAGATGTCCACGCTATTTATTGAGCCAAGAGAGATGCTTTATTGAGTGAAAATTTTGCATCTCTTTCTTCATAGCTGTCTTCACTTTCTAAAATTATTTATCCCTGGAAAGTTCCTCTCATGTCATGCTCCTCTTTACATAAATATTTTAACTTCCTGGAAGTTCTGATACATGATTAAAAAAAACTTAATTTGGTTTTCCAAAATTTTTTTTTGAGAACAGAAGTTGCAGACCACCTACATCACAGCTACACGACGAGACGTGTGCCATTGTAGAAACTTTAAGTGGCCATTGATTTAACAGGGTAATTCTTCCATAAATGCTACTACATTGTTAAAAGAGTGTTCTTGAAGGTGAGGATTGCTGTAGAGACCCACTGCATGCTTTCAGGTGTGTGTCAAGCATGACTGAAAGCACGTTACACATATGATGGCTTAAATGTGGTAACTCTCGCTTCTGCAGTCACTCCAAAAAAATTTCTACTGCCAGCTTTTGTCAATGGTTTTAGCTGGTTTTATTAACAATTATTTATTTATACCATCACCCCCTGTAATTATATGTTTGTGAGTATGCTCCTAATAACTTTTGCATTCTGATAGTCTTCTTCAAATATGATCCAGTGGTAGCAGTTAAAAGATGAGTGTTTCTGGTAAGATTGCTGAAAAAACAAGTAAGATGAAATGAGTGATGTCGGAAAAGACCTAGCTTACACTTTGAGGAGAGAAAGATTAATGACCTAGTTAGTTATTAGATATGGGAATCACTGAAAACCACGACCACAACTGTTCTTATACATGATTTGTTTAATTTTCCAGATGATTTACTTTTTGTTAAACTAAACTTTCATCCAAATGTTTCTTTGTCTGCGTGTCATTTTCTTTTACTTTTTTGAATACAAGTATATTGCAGCTGGAAAATAAATCTTGAGAATTGATACCCTTGTTTAAAAAAAAAACAACAACTTTGCTCATAACGAACTCTTCTGAAATTTTCTCTTAGCTTATGCGGCTCACACACAGCAGAATAGAGGCTAACCTACATTATCTAACAGATTATTCTAATAGCACACTGTAAGATAAGAAGCACACTGTCAAATAGAAGGAATCCACCCAATGAGAGAGAAAAAAAAAAAAGGCATTAAATCCCTAAAGGGCAAAAATAAATAATCAATTTATCAAAGTAGAAAAAATAAAAGTAGTAAATACAGATTTTTTGTTGTTCGTCCTCACAAGCTGAGAACTGTATGAGTAAGTTATGATGACCTTAATTTTGTTTACCAACTGCCTTTGACTCCAAATACAGTTTTTCGTTATATTTCTGCCAAAAGGCAGAATTATCGAGTGAGCAAGGATTCTCGGTGGATGGTTTCATCCTATGCAAGTACTGAAAGTTTCTGAACACCTGCTGCAGATACACAATGAATATTAAGAAAAAAAATAGATCAGCTTTTTCACTTGTCATTTCCATATCAAATTAGGTAGGGTTCTCACAGACCAGTATTATTTACAGTGTCTTCTACATACAGCACTGAGAAACTCTTCTTGCCAAGCCTGAGTCTTTTCAAACTAAAGATTGATACTTAGTCCTCACCAAAAACATTTTCTATCTTCCTAACAAAATGAGGATGTAGCTTAACAAACATAGGAAGAAAGTCATGTGAAGGACAGGAAATTTAGATATGGGGAAAAAGACCACGAGAACAAAAAAAGAAAAAAAAAACCAAAACAGCAAACCGAAAAAACTAAAAACATAGTGGCGGGAATTAAATTCCTACTTCAGAAAAGCTTTAAATGCCTTCACTATACCCAGGAAAAATGTGAAAATGTATGCTGTTTAACCCTATTTTGCTTATCTTGCCAGACATACTCAGGTGAAATGTAAAATACTTATTGGACTGGCCTTCAAATAACCTGGGGCAACAAAAACAGAAGCACTTTGAATAACAATTTGTTTTGTAAACGGTTTTTGAATGTAACAGCTGAAAGTGGGCACATTTATGACCATGCCCTTCTGATTTTAACACTTTTCTTCTTTTTTTTTTCCATTAAGAAAACATTAATATCAAATCAAGTGGTACTGTAAGGAACAAACTACTGATATATAAATCATTTGATAAAGGAATTATTTGGTGATACATGTTTACTGTGCTCATTTCTGGTAAGTCATAAGCTGTTAGTCCTTTTTCTTTGATTTCCAATAAATTGGACTGTAATTTATTAATAACCTAGACATTAATTCACCCCCTGTTCCTAGGAAAATGTGAATGCAGATTTGCCTTTTAAGATGTTCCCAAAGGTTTGCCAGCATTTCCATGTTAAATAATATTTAAATTAATTGAAAACTCATTCAGCTGTAATGTTTTTTTTTATTTCATCTAAAAATTCCAGGTCTTCCAGATAAATGAAAGGTATTCAGGTGTTGCTGTTCTTCAGTACAGTAAAAAAAAAAAAATTCTTTTACTTTCTGCTTTCATTTTTCAAAGTAAATAGTTTCAGGGTTTTATATGTGGCCATATAACCTATATGACATAAAACCTTTTAGCTTCACTGAAAGAAATTGAAACTGTGTTTGAAAAAGATTGTTTAACCATGTTATTAGTTTAGATGAAACTAGATATTAAATATATAGCAGTGTTAGTTATATGATATTAGTAATGAAAATAAGTCATAGTTACTCAAGGATAAAAGGTGCAAGGACAATGGGACAAAATGAACACTGTCATGACAGACCTTTATACTAATCTTTGATTTTTGTAAGCAAAGGAAATATGATAGCTTTGCTCTCACAGAGAAAACTGTAAGCAATTTAACATGCATAAGAACTTAGGTGGATACAAAATGTAGAGTGGTTGTGTTAGAACAGGAATTGTGACTTAGAGATACTCTCAACAAACCTTCATATTTGAATCTGAGTTTTTTTTAACACGGTGGTTGACCTAACTTGACAAAACCCTAAGCAATCTGTAACAAGAGCATTGTTTCATTCATGACTGGATAAGTCTTAACTTACAGCTTAAATGATTTGCAAGTTCTCCAAAGGTTTAATATTGTTCCTGAAGTTTCATAGCTACTAAGATTTAATTCTTCATCTGTTCCCCTCTTCATATAAAATTCGCTTAATTGGTTTAATTTGGATTTTTCTATTCTTTTATTCTACTGAAATAAACTCTTTACATAATTTTTCTTCTTACTTTTCTTAAAAATTATTCTCTTTGCTTTTTTGAGCCTTTTAATGTTTTCATATGGCCACAGGGATGAACAAAAACTTCCTCTTGACTTTGTGGGATAATATATGAGCTCTAATACTAGGTTTTTTTTCTCAAAATTGAAAACTAATGATATTTATGTCAACAATCTGATCAGAGTTAACAATAAGATTTTAAGTCTGTTGTCTACATTAATTTAATACAGTGCTTAAAATAATGAAATCCTTTTCTTTTTCAGAGAAAATTTCTGTTTTATTTTTTAAGAAGTAACAGTATTTTAAAAATGCAGAAACTCCTGGATACCCTAGGCTGTAAATACCTTTTCTTAAGACTAACTAGTAGAATATATTTGGAGACTGACATGAATGTGATACTGTGTAACAGTTCTGAAGACTGGGACTTGTTCTATAAACACTAGCAAGCAGCATAGGTCAAAGGGAGGAATTCAGTCTCTTTAGTTTCAGTCTCTCAATGAAGGTGCTTGCTTAGAAAATTAGTTTCTCAAGCAATTCTCAGCAGAAAGACAGTTTAATTTGACAGGAAATCTGATTTAGGTGCCATGACTAAACCTCTTTCTCTGAAAAAATACTACGCTTTAGCTTAAAGAATATGCAAACACTCTTCTGTGATTAAGCCAGCTGGCAAACCTCTGTTCCATTGTTGAATTCCTGTATGAACTTGTGCAACGCATCTAAAACTGAACAAAGCTTACCTGTAACTTATGTATTGCAAGTCCTGGGAAGCAATCACACCTGTTTACTTCTCAGGATGGCTCAGCACTGTAGGACAAAGTGAGGGCACCTCCATAGAGGCATACCTAGCCTTCACATGGAGAGCTTAGGAAGCCAATGTTTGACATCTAATTTCAACCAAAATTTTTTGTTATGATTTTCTGTCTTTTGCCCATCTATTGGATAGATCATTTGGAAAGCTAATAATCTAAAGCAGGTTGGATCTATATTATTCATGTCCTAGGAAGCTTTCCTCCATTTTAGTGAATTCAAAGCACCTCCTTTCCTCACTGTTCTTGTTAAGCCTTAGGCCAGAGGGAGAAAGAGTGAACCAAACATTAATCTAAGAGTCAGATTTTTTAGCTGCATGAGAAGAGTTGAGACTGTTAGAGACATCTAAATTTAGCCTCCTGCCTGTGTGAGCTAGATGTCTAAGCTCCATTATGCCCCAGAAAGCAACTAGGCTGACCCATTGCTAAGAGGTCTACTTTAGAATGAGACAAATTTTCTTCCAGGCTTCATTGATTGTACTGACTACTTTTCTATAGAATGCAATGGGATTTTGCATTCCAAGTGCCCGTGTAGGCTTTATAACTATGTAGCCCTGTAATACTTGCTACTGCTATTGCTATTAACAATTCATCAGTTTTAGATGGAGTTTGCAATGCCTCAGGACTTACACTTGCCAGGTTTGCTCTACGAACTTTTCTGACACTCCAACAACTCTGTCTTACCTGCTTTAGCTGTGATAGAAATTCTTCTAACTCATCAGATCTACATTTATTTTTAATTTTTTTTATGGTAGAATCACGGTAGTGAACACATAGGGCTCGTGTGGCAGCTGAGACACTGAGAATTGGAAGCAAAGGACATGAGGTAGAGCAATACAGGCATGGGACAGTAAAGAGGCGGAGCACAACAGCAACACTGGAGACCTCTTGGCTATAAAAAACTCACTCATGGTCATTTAAAGAAATGCAAACCTGGATCTGGAAAAAGTTGATTTTATGGGCAACAGAATAAAGAAATAGCATACAAATGTGCATTTCTTGCATATAATGGTCAGTTAATTGGTTATGCTAAAAACATGAAAAATCATAAAACTGTGTTTAATATGTAAGGTCCAGGTTTATAGCACCATTGCAGCATGTGCCCACCAAAATACAAGAATTGAATTCACATACTATTGCTCTATATCTAAGAAATTAGATTCCAGACAATCTGTCTTGGATTTTTCCAGACCATACAGTCAGATACTTTGTAATAACAAAAAGAGACAGAAAAGAGTCTTTTTTATGAAGACTTTAATAAATTTTCAAACATAGATAAATGCAACACCATGAGCACAAACAAAAAAAAAGTAGTAATCCTAAGCACATTCAGCGCTGCAGTAGAATGCCATGTACAAAATCCTATCTATCTCTACTGCTGTCTCATGTTCTGAGTATTTTGCTATCTCAAAGCAACATCAATTTTGCAACAAATAACCGTTTGCAATACTTTGTGCCATATGTGATGCTTCACCACAAAAATGCAGTGTATGATATGTGATTACCACTGAAAGAATATTTTAGGAAATATGTTTATTTAACTTAAATGGAATATTCCAGAATTGTCCTATAAAAATGTCAATGAGATAAGCTTATACACTTCAAATATATAAACACTTGAGCTGTGTGCAGCTGTTCACAACACTACTGATATATTCTTCCTTACATGACCTTGGTGAGTAGACTATTGCTTCAAATCATTAAAACTGTTTGGAAAGAGAAAAAAACATGTACATTCATGACAAGGAATAATTTGGAGAGAAACACTAACTGAAAGAGTCAAATAGAATCTGCCAACAGACTTCCAAATGTCTAAATTAATTAAAATACAATGACGAAGACCTGAACATAATCTGTGGGCCAAATCCTGGGGTCAAAGCCATTTCCCTTGGAGGATAGAATTGCACATTCAAAGGTGACATTCCCTCAAATCCTGCTACTATTCTTTTGCTCAAATGTTTACTTTATGTAGGGTTACAGCGACCTAAATCTGTATTTCAATTGCTTGGAATAGCAAAGATGAGATAAATCCTTTACTGCTGTAAAAGTAACAACTCTGTGCAGAGTCAATGTAACAGTAAAATGAAAAGCTGATATTTGGGCCACTCTTATGCATGTATGTATGCTCAAATCTTTCTGATCTGCTTTTGATGCTAATCACTAAGACACAGCTCTTTTCACAGTGCAATTTCCAGCTACTACAGGTAGTATCCAACTATACTGTGAAAATCTGAATTTCACCCCTCTTGAATAGGATGTTTCAGGTATTGCAATGAATGTTTAGAAAGCTAAACTCTGAGCTAATAGCATATTTCTGAGAGCCTAAAATATTCTTCTCAACCTAGAAAATGGTGGGTCAGGATTTCAAATGCAAGTCTATCTTTTGATCATGGGGAAAGCAGCAAATGAATTCATAATGTCAAAGGAAAGAAAGAATATACTGCAGAATACTAGCTAAAATCTGCAGCCACACCAAAAAGAGTAGAGAGGTGTCACAGCAGTACAAGCATGTGCTCATTTGTTTGTCTTGGTCTAGAAAAATCACTTCAGTGGAGAATATTTTTTACTATATCAAAGTAGAAAATATTGCTTGAAGCCTGTAAAAGTTTGAAGAATATCAAACTTTAGGAAGATTAGAATGATCACATCATATCAGTGGTCTGTCTGTCCCTAAACGTATCTTCAACAGGACAATAGAAGGTGCTTGAGAAACAAGAATAAGGTAAGTGTGTGCTGATTGCTCACATCTCTGAAATATCTTTCCCGACAGCAGTGATCTGTTGCTCTGAGACTTTTTCAATCAACATGAATTGTCTTCTGTGTTTAATACTTTCCAATTTTACAATGTCAGCTATGCCTGTGTGCAGCCCTTGACAAAAGGGAGATCCTTCAAGGTATCTAAAGAATGTGTATGTGATTTTGTCCCTTTCTAAATATACTTAACTTGACAGCATTCACATCATCTTTTAATTTCCATAAAATGCTCCCAGAAGCATTCATCATACCTGCTTCATGTATTTGCCCTAAAATTGTTTTGTGAAATCACAGAATGTCCTGAGTTGGAAGGACTCACTAGGATCATCAAAGTCCAAAGCCTGGCCCTGCAAAGGACAGCCACAAGAATCATACCATGTGCCTGAGAGTAACCCTTCTCTCGGCTGAGCAAGCCAAGTGACCTCACAGCTGCTCTCATATGGTACCAGCTTCTCATACAGTTTCCTGCTGTATCTCATACATACACCTGCAATAATGTGGTGTAGTTTGTTATTTTTGATACATTTCTTCTGGTACAAAAGGCTTATAATGGCCTTTAATTTTCATTATATTTGTATAACAACTACTCCCTGGTTGTACCACACATTGGCACTTTCGCCAGTTTGAAACTTTTGTCCCAAATATTCCCAATATTATCCCAAAATTTCATGAGGTTGGTAACTCTCCGGAGACGCTGCCTGGATACTTATGATTGTAAATCTATATTGATTTTACCCATGTGCTGAACTTCCAGTGTCCTCTTCAAAACTTGCAAAAGAATGCAGTTAGAAAAGGTTGAAATTCCAGGATGGGACAAAAGAGTGCTTCCATTATAATATGAAGGTGCCTAATACGTTCAATTTTGGATTAGAGACTCTGCAAAGATGTGGTGGTTTTGTATGAGACAGTCCATGATTTGTTTTTGCAAAGTCCAATTTGTCATTTATGGTTTAATCTGTTCATTCATCTTGTATTTCTTTCTTTTCCCTTCCAGCTGGAAATATAAAACAACCAGGGAGGAAAGGCATTAAAGATTTGCTAAAGAAGATCAATTGCACTTCGATGCACTTCCTTTGCTTATTAGATTGAAAGTTCACATTTTATCAGTTTGACATATGCATAAAAATGAGGTATTCAAAAAAAGAAATAAAAATCCCCCAAAACTCATAGAAGCATCACGGGTTTTTTCTGATTATTACACAAAGGTACACAAAAAGTAGCCATAACAATTTTTTCTAGTGACAGAATATGTGGCAGATTAATGATTGTTATTTGAATCTACATTTTAGTTCATTTTGCTTCAGGACATAAGTTAATAGGATATTGATGGCATTTGAACTCAGAACTACGTGTTCTGTAAACAAAGATTGTGTAAATTTTAGTAGGTCATTTTGCCACCTGATCTCTGTACCCTCAAAATGTGGGTATGTTTCCTGAGAACTGTTATAAGAAATAGAAATATCTAAGAAAAACTTGGGCTCTGCTGTATGCTTTTTCCCCTGCCCAAAGATTAATTTTCACTCCCTTGTTTACAGAAACTATGCCTTAGGTTCTGTAAGGACTTAAGCAGAACAATATATTTGGTTGATGATGATGGATGGTTGATGATGATGTTTGGTTACAGCATTGCTTTAGTAGATCTTAAGCTTTTTAAATTTATTTTTCAAGTGGACCACTTAATTACAAAAACACTGTTGTTCATTCAATCAAGGTCTCAAGATGGCAACTAACTAGTTAGTTGGTCCTGTTCTTTTTGGCAAAGACTAAGACTGAAGAAAAGCAACTAAACCCAAAATATATATTCTTATCTAATTTAAAGCTATATTTTTGGTTAATAAATGCCAGATTCTGGAGACTGGATCACAGTACCTTGATTAACGTAAAATATTGCCCTCCCTCTGGCAGTTAATACATAAAATAAAAATACTACTACTTTTTTGTAGTTTTTTATGTTGTTAACTCTTTGTGTTTGTTCTGAGCAGTTAGAAACACTGTTTTTTCAGTTACATAATTTACAGTATAAACTTGTATGCTATATGAAAAAGATTATAAAGTTTTAATTTGCAAAAACCCATATTATTTTAAACATTAGCTTCATTTTTTAAACTGAATACAATATTTAGTGAAGCTAAAATATTTTTTCAAGACATAAGAAAGTATATTTATTCAATTTTCTAGAGTAGGTCTTAATTGCAATGTGCAGGAGATATCATGTTAAGAAAACAGCCCTGTTAAATTCTTTCAATTGAGATAAAATCACTTTTTAGACCTTTCTGAAAGATCTTCCTTTACTGCTTTCTTTACTCTTCTGTATGTTTCCTTACTTTGTTTGGTATTATCTCTCTTAAAATGAATTTAAGAAAAAACCCCGTTCTGTCAATAATTTCCTCTATTTTTTCAAGTGCTTGCAATACCAAACAACAGTAATATTTTAATAAATGTTATTTTCCTGAGCTTATAAATCTCACTGGAGAACTCTTATTATCACATCACCTAGTAAAGAAATATAGAGTAAGTGTGAGCCAGGGAGATGTTCGTTATTACAGAACACTTTCTCACATGTTTAAGATCCACTGTCTTCCAAAACTCAAGAGTACTCTTCCAAGTTCTGTTAATTTAGTGAGTTGAAGACTGTTGTACCTTTCATCATCCATAAAGGACTAAAATAAAACTTGAAAATATGTTTTATATATACATCTTGTGTTCCCATGATAGTTGATATAGACCATCACTGCAATAATGTTGCTTATTTATGCAGTGGAGGACACTGTGCCAAAGAAAACCAGCAAAAAGGGGGGAAAAAATAATGAATAATAGAATTGTGTGAGCGTGGTATTTTGTGGCATAGCTCACCACCTTCCTACTGTGCCAAATTAGGGAACCCCTCAACAAAAACAAACCCAAAAAACCCAAACCAAAACAACAACAACAACAAATGGAGAAACATATTTTCAACATAAAGAATATGGAAACATGTTACTCTTTCAACATGACATGTTTTAAGATTTTTGAAAAGAAAAATTCACTTGTGAAAACTCAGTGAATTTTAAGTCCTCAGGCTAATGGGTGATACATAATGGAAACAGTGTTTGATTGTACTAGGGACTCAAAATATCTAAATTCAACATGTTAGTTCAGAATTGCTGCAGGAAGGTACTTAGCTGCATGTGAAAAATATTGAAACAGTTTTAGCCTAAGGGCAGCAGGACAAAGTGATCTAGCAAGTTATCAGTTTGTAGTTTCTCAGTCTGTCTGTGGTAGCGCCTGCACAAACAGAGGCACAGGCTGGAAGTCCTTTTCAGTTTCATCTTCCTAAATATACCAAAATGTTTGCTTGGTATTTTATGCTGGATGAAGGCTGGTGTCTTCAGTCTTTTAGGAGAGCTGACTGCAGCAGGCACAGATCCAGTAAATTTACCCATCCTCCCTGCCTGCACTGTCCTGAGGTATGAGAAGGCATGAAGTAACACGAAGTTACTGCTGAAAAAACTGCTGAAAGTTTTTTTTTTTTTTGCTTGTCTGTAAAGTCTTGGTAGTTAAGAACTGCACACAGTTCTCTGTCTTGTGGAGAAGTACATATTATTAGTCAGTCTACTGAAAAATAACAAACCCCACATAAAGTGTGCCCAGTATGTAAACAAACTGAAAACTGAATTTTTCAAATATTGCTTCATTCAGCTTTT
>VYXB01004436.1:0-29218 GCA_013397135.1 Pachyramphus minor
GTCTGGGTGGTGCAATGGGGTGACTGTCTCTGTCATGGAGGGGCTCTGAGGCACTAGGAAGGGTCCCTGCTGTGGGGGGACCCAGGAAGCTGGTAGGGTCTACCTGGGGGAGTGTGTGGGATCATGGGCAGGGTGTTTGTCGGTACCTGCTGCAGGATGCCCTGTGATTTGGGTGGGGGAGTCCCCAGAGGGAGCACTGGGATGTTGTGGGGGGAAGTCCTTCCTTGGGGGGACATTGGGTGGGGGTCCATGTCATGAGGGGACCTTGTGGTGCTGTTCCAGGGGTATCCTGCTGTGGGTGGGCACTGAGGTGCTGGGGGTGTCCCTGTGAAGCAGGGCCAGGGGGTAGCTCCTGCTGTGTGGACCCCCGGGCTCTGGGGTTGGGTCCCTGCAAGGACTCCAGGGCTCCACAGTGGGGTCCCTGCAGTGCAGAGCAGTGAGAGAGGTCTGGTGCCAGCAACACCCCTGATGCTGCTGATTATGGATGATGTCAGGCAGTGGCACCAGCAAAGCTCTGGGCCCCCTGCCAACAGCAGGTTGGCTTTGCTGGGGAAGGGGAGCTGGGTATGAGCACCCCCCTGGGGCAGCACACTGCAGGATTGTCCCTGGGGTGCCCATCTCACCCATTACATCCTGCTGCTGCTTCCTTACCAGCACATCGCCTGGACTCTTGGTGGTGCTGACACGGGGTGCAGGTGATGCCCATTAGATGTGTGGAATGTTACCAGCAGCTGAGCTAGTGACTGAGGTTGGGGTTAAATCCCGGGTGAAATCTCCGGTGTCTGATCAACCTGTAGCTGTTCCGGCACTGCCGAAACTCCAAACTGCACTTTGGCATGAACCAGGCTGTGGGTGGAAAGGACTTAATTAATTATTTTTAGGTTAATTAGTTATTCTTAGGTGATGTAAGGGGCTGGGAGCTTCACTCTGTGACAGACTGGGGCCAACTGCAAGGTAACAACCAGCTTAGATACATGTTGATCACTTCAGGCGTCCTCCATCATGTCACATCCGCTTTGTTAGCACTGGCTGGGCTTTGGGGTGAGTGCTGTGATGCTCAGACCTGAACTGATGTTCACGCATGTGAACATCAAGGATGTGCCTCAGTCATGGCTCTGCTGCGCTTGTGGAACTACCTTGCTGTGTTTTTGGAGCCAAAGTCTCCAGTGGACTGTGGCTGATCTGTTATCAGTTCATCTCTCTCAGGTAACAGACCTGTTACAGGAATTCCTGAGGAGATGCCAGGAGCAGGCTGTAGTCCTGGAAACAAATATGCCCGCTGTGGGCATATTACAAACCACACCTGCCAGACTCCCAAAGCAGCAGTATTCCTTGCAGTTTCCTGGTCTCGTGCACATCTCTGCACCTCCCAGTGAAATCTAGAGCTGATGTTGTGCTTCCCTCCAAAGAGACTCCTGTCAAAATTGGTGCTGCTTGGTGAAATGCCACATTTGCAGGAAGATTGGGAAGCTGTGCTCCAGGTGTGCCCTGAAGTCTCAAAGCTTGGGTTTGCTTCTGTTCAGTTCTGGAGTTTACAAAACACAGCTTGCAGGATGAGCCAGCAGGAATTTGTGGCATCTGCTGGCAGTTCCAAGTATTGTGCATTCCCAAAGCCCGGAGCAGTGAGCCAAAGACACTCCTGGACGTACAGCCATGTTCTGGGCAGGGTGCAGAGATCACCGCAGGGTCTTCCATTTGGAATGGGGTTTGGAGCTGCTACCAGATGTGGTTTTCCTCTGCTCCTGCCCAACTTGGTCTGCAGACACTTGCTGTCTCCTGAGGGCACCAGCTGAGAGCTTCAGGGGCACCCGAGAGGTTGTGGGAGCTCTGCAGCTCCTCTGTGCTCATGTGTGGAGCAACTGCCAGGGCATTAGTGGCAGGGTGTAGCTACAAGCAGTTGTAGTTCCAGGAACTTGAGTCATGTACCTCCAAGGAAAACAGAGAGGATCTCTAGGGCCAACGTTAATTTGTATGATACTAAGTTGGATTTGAGGAGAGAGGAGAGGGAAGAAGAAACCAATAATAATTACCAATAAACCAAAATAATATCAAATACATTTTAATGAATTTAAATCAAATATTATTTAAAACAGGCTTTTGCCTTGCAGTCTTGAATTGTCATACAGTTGTTATTTGAAAGTCTTCACTTTGTGGGAGGGCACCTCCAAATCATGAAACCAGTTGACAGTGTTTGTAAATTTAGCCTGTTCCTCTTGGCCTTTAGTCCTGGCCTCCCCTGGCATGTGGATGTTTTCTGGGGAGGGGTGTTCTTTCTTCTCACTTTCTTGTGAGATATTTGATTTCCTCCAGTGTTCAAGGAGCAGCCAGCTGTGCCTTGGGAAAGTGGAGCTTTGTAGCCTTATTTGGGAAGCTGCTTCCCAGGCAGGGCTCGGCTCTCTCTGCTGGCACTCACGTCCTTCCGCTGTTGAGCAACATCCACCTCCCTCTAAGAAACTGCACTCAGCTAAGTGATCCACGGGTGAATTGGGGAGCCCAGACTTTGTAAGGATGCCTCACAGAACCCTGTGGAGGCAATGATGGTGTTCCCAAATTTTGGGTCTAACTTTGCTGGGTGAGGTTTGGTGCAAGCTCTGAGGGGGGTATTGCCAGGTGCCTGGCCCTTCACTGAGCCCACTCTAAGCTCTCCCATTCTGGTGCTGCATCCCTCTTATCCCTGCAAGAACTGATTGTGATTTTATGACTGGTATTTTCATGATACTGGCTCTTAGTTGAAAGCCTGAAATAAAGATTTCTTGAGGCTTTGCAATCCCGTCCTGCAAGAGACCTACAGTCCACAGTGCAAGGAGGAACAGGTTTCTCAGATACTATAAAATGAATATGAAACTGCCTGGAAAACCATTGCCAGGGAACTTGACAGTAGCTCACTGTTCAGCTGGAAGAATTTATCAAGTAAGTCCCTTGTTTTGGCTTGGATAATGGAATCGAGAATGTGCTTATTGAATTTGCAGAGAGACTGAGCTGGGAGTGGGTTTGAGAGCTTTGAAGAGCTGGATTAGAGTCAAAACAAACTCAGCAGATTGACCCAATGGGTTGAACGAAATCTGATGCAGTTCAGTAAGGAGAAATGCAGAGATTACATGAGGTGAGAACAGTTGATTGCATGAAAATGGAACAAGAAGGTCCAGACTGTGTCCTGTGGAAAGATGAGGTGAGCAGCAAGAGCCACCTGAGTCAACTGCTGGTGCAGTTCCAGTTCTTCAGCCTCAAAAATAATAGGAGTTTGTGGGAAGAAGCAGGCAGCTTCAGCTGGGTCTCATGTGAGGTTTTGCCCTGTCTGTGTTCATGCCTTCAAACTGTCCCCCATGGTTGAGGTCGAGATGTTCTACCTCTTGCACCAGGCGAGCTGTGTGCAGGAAACTTGTAGTGGCACTACAGATGGTTTTCTGCCAGGTTTAACTGAGTGCTCCTGCAGGTTTCAGTTTGTCATTTTAGCAAGCCAAAAATCTTTCCCCACAGTCGGTTTCTTACTGCTTGTGATGCTCACTGGTTGCTGACAGAGTGCAGTATCATGGCTGGTCTCAAGTCAGGAGGTTATCAGTGCTCCAAAGGGCCCCTATGCAGCTCCTCTGTGATGTTTCTTTCTCAGGAGGTAATTC
Source organism: Pachyramphus minor (assembly GCA_013397135.1). Taxonomy (NCBI): domain Eukaryota; kingdom Metazoa; phylum Chordata; class Aves; order Passeriformes; family Tyrannidae; genus Pachyramphus; species Pachyramphus minor. The sequence goes on from VYXB01004436.1 coordinate 3,618, forward strand.
TTCACCTTTTTGCAAGTGGTGGACCTCGAGGTTTCCTTGTCAGGTGCTTGTTAAATCTCCAGGACTTGCAAATTACTCTTTGGAAAGCATGGCAGGAGAGGGAGGGGGACAATAGCCTCAGGCCTTTCCTTTTAGTTTCCTAGAGGAATTCTGGGGTAGTATCTCTGTGGTATTGTTTTGTAGCTTCATTGCGGTTTGTGTTCTCTGAGTTTCTGTTTACAAGATAAGTTGCTAAGTGTGTTTTTAAACTCGCTCTGTAGCATTGATACTCATTTAGTCATTTTGATATAGATTATATCCAAAACAAGATAACCAGCATAATCTGCTTTCATCTGCTGCAGTGACCATCAAAAGGCTTTTATGGATTCAACTCAGAACCCTGCATCTTTCTAAATTAATTTTTGTTAACCTTGTACCATTTCTGCATGTGAACAAAGCCTAATTTATATGCACAGCGTGGCCTAAGAGCCAGACAGTGACTTTAGTCTGGGCCCTGCTTTAGGACATGATTTTCTTTATGTATGCCTTTGCTTTCCTCCCTCTCTGCGTTATCTCTTTTGTCAGTAACTGTTTTCAATTATCAGTTTTTTCCTTGTCTGTCTGCACTCAGCAGCCTGTTTACCACTACCCGGTTTCAGAATGCTCACCACTTCCTGCCAGAGAGGTAACTCAGTGCCCAAGTTACCTGGGGAGAGCAAACAACACAGAGCTTGTTCAGATTGTCCCAGCTTTGATGTTTTGAGCCCTGTGTCCCTGTGACTGTTGGGGCTCATGTTCTTCCTTGCCCGCCATCCATCAGGGCAGCAGCTTCCTGCATCTGCTGAGAGCTCCTTTTATCCACCAACTCCCAAGCGATTAATCTTATTTCATAAAAAAAAACCCAAATCAAAGAGACAACATACTTTCTCCTGGCTCTGGGAATTCTTGCTTGGACATGGAACCCCTTTGGGAAGAGGCCAAGCTGGCTGGCAGCTCCCTGGCTATGAATCCTCCGTTTGTGGCCCCACAACACTGCCCCGGAAGAGCACGGTGGATGTTTGTGGAAGTGTCCAAGCGACTGTGAGACCCAGGCTGCTGGAACAGTGGGCATATTATAGCTGGAAAAGGCAATTTCTCTGCCAAATCTCATTGTGCAAGAGGGTTTATTCTTTAGCCTTGCAAAGATTTCGCTTTGTTGGTTCCTTTTTCGCTTGCTCTCTGAGAATTGAGAAAGAGGTGGCAGAGCTGCTGTGGTAAACGAGCCCTCGGCTCCTTGCCTTTCCAGGACGGAGCTCTGCTGTGCTCAGATGTCCAGCATGCATGAAAGCAACCAGCTGGTATCCTGCTCCTCCTTAATGTGTTAGATTTCCCTGTTTTTCTTATGCTTTGCACACTTTTTGGCACATAATACAGCTCAGTAGACCGTGATGTGTAGCACCAGGAAGCAAATGTGGAGCTTGCTTTGGGTGTGATACTAAAATAAGGTATTCCTTGCATTTCCTGCGGAAGAAAAAGAACATCTGTGTGGAGAGACATGTTCCTGTAACAATGGTGGGGTTAGGGTGCAGAGCTTTCTCAGATTATTAAGAAATGATTAACAGAGTTTGGTAAAGACCGCATAGACTCTGCGAAATAAAATACCTTTCTGTGTGGAACTGCTTTTCCTGACTGCCAGGAACACCTCCCTTCCTGTTCTTGGAAAACAAGGGCCTGGCTGAAAGGCTGAGCTACTGGGCTGACGTCCTCCAAGAAATGTTAAAGGCCTTGTGGTTGCTGCAGGATATTGTATCATCAGCTACTGTAACACTTGCCTGGCTGAAATAGCCTTCCAGCTACTGGAAGAAGCCATCCAGAGGCTGACTCAGAGGTGACAGGAGAATATTCCTCTAGGCTGTGGAGAACAGGAGATCTGAAAAATGTAAATCGTTTTCCCATTCGTGTTTAATTCTCACTGAAAAAGAAGGGTGAAGAATTGTAGATGGGGCTGATCTGCTGGTTTGCCAACCATCACATGGAAGCCAGTGAAGCAGACAGTATCTGGCCAGTATCTGGAAGCAGGCAGTATCTAGCTGACAGCAGAAGATGGACAGATGCTGGAGGATTGGGAGGAAGAGGAGGATGTGGAGGGCAGTTCCCTCCTGCCACCACACTGGCCTGGATGCGTGCTGCCTTTTGTTCTTCATTGTGACCTATTGCAGCGAACTTAATAATGGTCACTTCTCTTGAAAGGGCTGCTGGCTTCCTGCTTCTCCCTTTCCCCTCCCACGACCCAAAGCCGCCACAGCCACGCTGTTTTCCATGTTCCTGCTCTTCCCCTGCACTGACTCTGTCTTGCCTGCCTAGATCCATCCCACAGGGCTGGATCTGTTGCTCTGTTGGTACAGTGCTCGCCTTGCTGAGCCCTCGGGCACTGCTGTAGTAAGTGTGATTATGGATATGATAGGGAGGGAATTCTGGCTTGATCCTCCCAGCCTGTATCCTAACCCAGGGGCTGCAGAGCTCCTCCCTTCCCAGGCATGAAACCCAGCGCTGGTCACTGGCAGGGTGCTCTCTTGAAAGGCAGCAGGTGTCTTGTTCCTTAAATCAAAGGTATGAAAACTGAGACAGCATCTTCCAGCTTCACTGGGATCAATCTTAAATGTGTCAGAGAAGTTCTGGAGGCTACCTGAACCCTGGGCACAGCCAGGTCTGAGATGAACCATCAGAGCATTGGGCACTGTGCTACTTGCATAAGCCAGAACTAGGAAATATTTTGGGGGAGCTCAAGGGTTCTCCCCTCCTCCAGTGCTGGGAGCTTCTCTAGGAATTTAAGGGTGGTTTGCAGTGTGTGGTGAGGGAAAGGAGATGGATTTCTTATGTGGCTTTCCATAACAATTGACATCACAGTTGAAGATGCTTCATTGATTCTGATTACTGAAAGTGCTTAAACTGCTTAACAAAACTAAAATAAAATCCTGTTTTGAAATACAGTCAGTTTCTGCCTCTTACTGTTCTTCATACTGAATTATTGCGAGTACCATTTTCCAGTTTTATAAGACAATTCCAAAAAAGGTTGCCTTGGGAAAATGGCCATGTGAAGCCCATGGAGGTGAGGAAGAGCATCGGGTTCCCAGCTGGGCAGGCTTGTTGTGAAGTTGTTCTGCTCATATCTCATTCTGGATGCAGCTTTTCCCTGCCCAAAAGCAACGTGCACATGTGTAATCCCAGTGTCTCTGTGCTTTCTGCTGTGCTACAGGTGGCTGCTGTGGCTATGATCAGAAGCAGTATGTGTATGGAGGCTGGGCTTGGGCTTGGTGGTGCATTACTGACACCCAAAGGTAAGGAAAACCCCGTCATTTGTGGTTTTTTGGAGTAGGAATTAGGCAAAGCCATCCCAGTGGGGCTGTCAGCAGTATCTTTAGAAACGTGGGACTGGGTGTGAAACCATGGATGAGCATCAGAGTTCTCTGCTGACTGTTTGCATGGGGACAGCTGTGTGTACACAGTGCAAAAGACATAGAAAAAGAAATCCCATGCTTTCAGCTGAAGTACTCCTCAAATGGCCTCTCTGTCCACACCTCTCCTCAAACCCAGGGCAATCATGTTTGGGTGGGGTTTTTTTTTCCTTTTTAGTTGTAGTTTTGTGGGGTTTTTTACATAAAACCCACTAAGCTGGGAGGGCCATAGCCTGACTGGTCAGTGTGTTTCTTCCTGTGCTGGTGCAGCAAGTGCTGAAGAGGGAAAGAGCTCTGCTGACCTTCCCAGCTCTGAGGCTCTGGCAGAGGTGCTGGCAAGGGCACTGGGCTGGCTCATCCATGAGTTCACAAGAGGAGCCAAGTTCTGCCCAGTATGGCTCAACCCCTCACCCAGTAACAAACCTGTTTGTGGCCTGCAGTGCCCTCTCCTGCTCCTCAAGTCTCTCTTTCTGAAGATCTGCTGACTGCTCTCACCTTGAGAGCAGATTGTTCCGATTTAAAACCATGGGACTGCCTTTCTCTCCCTTTTCTCAGTCGTGGATTTTGATTGCTGTTGCTTACGGTCTGGTCTCTAAGCTAACATGCTGTGGTACTGCTCCTGTCCTGCTAATACATCTCTTTGTCTCTAGGATCTGTAGGAATGCTAACTCTCTCCCAACATATCCCTCATGCTCACCGATACAGGCTTCCTCCATCCGTGTAAAAAAAATAACAGGGCAAAGGATGAAGATGTGACTTTTGGGTTTTGCACTGAGTGATGGGCAGAGGTTGTAGTTAACCCTTACTGCCTGGTCTTCCAGCTTCTTTTCCCTGTTCATGTGTTGCCACCAGCAGACAACTGAGCATGTTGCTGCCCTCACTCTGCAGATGATACAGTGCTCACCTGGGAGTCATGCACCTTCCCTTGTTCCAAGGGGTTCTGGCTGCTGCTGTGTTTAATCCAGACAAGCTTAATTCCTGAATTTTTGTGAGACATCTTGTTGGGAGAGCTGTTAATTGAACAAATGGTTCCTGCTCCTGCTCTTCTTATGTGAGAAGTGCAGAGAATGATGCGGGACCTTGACCTGCTGAGTGCAGGAGATAGCAGATATATTCGGGAGGCTGATTTATTAAGTGAAGGATAGGCTAAATCTAAAACTGCTTGCCAGGAATGAGCTGTTATGTGGGAGAGATCTGAGCATTATTTAGCAAATGGGGCTCTTGACAGGAATTCCAGCACCCAGACAAATTTTTTACTTTAAAATCTATACCCCCGGTTCACACCACGGAATATGGAGCTTAATTCTCCCTTTGAAAACAGAGCCTTTCCCAAATGCTGTGCCCCAGATGGAGCCCACTGCATTAACATGAAGAGTGAGACAGATTTCCTCCTCTGAAATTAGGACGTTTTTTCTGGAACTGCCAGTGCTGCGAGCAAGAGAGACAGCAGCAATTGTGTTGCTGTCAGCAGCGTCCCGCCAGGTAGCACTAACCTGGGAACAAAAGGAACAGTTAGAGCTGGCAGGGTGCTGGGCACTTATCCTGCTGCAACCTTGAGCACTGGGGAAAAAAACAAAGAAAACAAAATGCTGTCCTTGTTTAGGGATCAGAAATAAAAGCAGGGAGAGAGACAGCATGGTCTAATATGCCTCTGGGGGAGCCAAATGGTGTTAATTCAGCTTCCCAGGACAGCACTTGGAAGCAACTTCCCTCATCAATGCCTTAGCCAGGGGTGGGTAGCCATTTCCATTTTGTCTGGCCTCTCTTAAATATTGACATAGAAGCATCTAAATTATTACGAAAAGGAATTTTCTGTGTGCAAAGATTACTTCAACAGAGAATTCCAGCTGACTCCAGCCTGGCTGTCCAGGTGGGATAGATGGTTCAGTTTTGTGTGCAGGGTGGAGATGAGACCCCAGCCTGCCTATCCTCATTAAAAGAAGCAACTGGATGGTGTAAACTCCCCATCAGAACCAGGGAAGCTGCTCTGGCCCATCATTACAGAGTGGGCAGTGGGAGAAAGGCAAACTGAGCAGGGAAAAGCCGAAACCTGAAAGTTTCATCTGTCCTTTGCAACGAGTGTCTTACTCTCTGGTAACTGCTTTGTGTATTTGCTGTCCTACCCTTATTCCTCGCTGCTCAGCGTGTCTTTGGAGATTATGACCATCCTCTGTCGCTGTGAGAATGTTGAGACGTCGGAGGGGGTCCCACTGTACGTAACAGGGGTTGCACAGGTAATAATCCACCAGCTTCCTAACACCCTGTCTAACTGTTTGTCCCTCTGTTTTGAGCAGCAGCAGCAGCAGCAGCAGGATAACATAAAACCCAATGGTTTTCTAATGGAACAGAAATCTCAATATCCTCCTCTCCTTCCCCTTCTCCAGCACTTGCCCCGAGGCACTGCACAGTTTATAGGTAATGCAGACAGGTGCATCCTTGGCAAATTCCAAATTCAGCATTGCTGTACCTAAGATTTGCTCCTGCTGTAACCCTTTCCTTGCCAGCACTGTTTCCATTGTGTGCTTGGTGGAGAGCAGAAAGGCATCTGCTTTTGAGTGGAGGCACAGGCAGGCCAGGTTGGATTCTGTACAGGATTTGGGACAGGTGGGAAGGCAGGCTTTGTGCCATTTCAAAAGGAAGCCTGTACACGTGTAGGAAAATTGCAACCATACCTGACTCTGCAGTTTTGGGTATGGATTTCCACTCAGCCCTTCTTCCTCCACATGGAGACAGTGCCCATTTTGGATGTTGTCATGTTTGAAAGTACAGCACAGAGACCTCAGATGAGCGGCAGCACACAGGACTGGCATTGGCACAATGGCCTAACATCCCTGTGAACTGCCAGCTAAGCAGCAGCACAGCTTAGAAATCAAATTCAAAGTGTAGATTAGGTTTTCAGAAGGCTGAAATCCCACAGAATCTGATTAAAGCTCTGAATGCACACGGCAAAAAATGCCTGTGCACGTCCTGGACAGTGGGATCTGTTTTATCAGCTCCCAGTTTGCGTGCCAGTTTAATTAGGACAGTGGCCAAGGCAGGCATGAACTTGCAGGGATAGGTTTCGGCACTTCCAGCCAATCCTGGAGCGACTCATCTTGCACGCAGCAGCCCAGGGCAGCCCCTTCATGGTTCAGATGTTTGACCTAATGTTCTGTGACACAAGCTCTCTGCCCTGTGGCTCCCTGTCCTGACTCCCAACGCCTTTCCGGCTTGTTATGGCTGACACAGGAGCTTCCTGAAACAGAGCCTGCCATAGCCAGGCATGTCTCTTGTTTTTACAGATTGTGACCTGCAGGCTGCTGGGTCTGACCCAAGTACCTCATGCCCACCTTGGGTGACTGAGAAAGCTCTGGAGCTGCAGGATCTGTTCCTGGGTGCCTGGTGCTTTACAGGCCTTGGCCTTAAAGAGCTGGAGAGTCATTTCCATTTGCCTTTGGGTCACAGGACACTGGAAGAATAGAGGGAGAGATGAACCAGATCAGGGGGTAGGTCTGTGGAAGTGCTAATCCAGGGCTGCTTCTTGCAGCATCAGTGCCAGGTTCTGCCAAGCACAGGGCTCCTGTGCAGCGAGTGGGAGCACCCCAGTTCCGTGCTGTGCTTTTAAACCAGTGACACCATCCTGCACTGCCACAGTGTTGGGCAGTGTGGCACAGCGAGACTCTGACTGAGGGCCCTTTGGAATCCCAAAGCTGCCAGCTTCTGGCCCCTCACTAGCCCAGCAGCGAGGCAAAGGGTCACAGGATCATTTCCAGCCTTTTCTGATGAATTACCTTTAAGCATTACCTGAAAATCTGTTTCTTGAACAAAGTGCTGTGTCTGTCTCCAGTCACAGATATGCTCCCTTGGTTGCATTCTGTGCTTGTCTTGCATTACCTGTGATGAGTGTGGCAGGTAGCCCGGGGCAGGAGATGCAAAGGGAAGAGGTGAGTGCGTGTAACCTGGAAACGTGCAAATATTTTACGTTTTTTGGCAGGATTTCCCTAGAGATAATGACGTTACAGCCCAGGTGTGAGGACGTAGAGACGGCGGAAGGGGTAGCTATAACTGTCACAGGTGTGGCACAGGTACAGTAACTCCAAAACATCATTTCAGGAATGCATGTCTCTAACTTACCTCTGGTTTTACTCCTTAAGAGGTTGCTGTTGTCCAGAGACAACTGCTCTGAAACAAATCCTCGTGCAAAACCATGCTGTCCTCGTTGGTTCAAACACACTCCAGCATGTCCCATTTGGTGAAGGGGGTTGTGACCTGTCCTTCTCTCCCCATAATCATTTTTTTCTGGTATCTCATTTGTCCCTGTGGCAAATGAGGTGTGTGGGGGTGACTTGGTGTGTTTGTGGAACACGGGTGTGCCACGGTGCCCTTGGAGCCTGTGTGTGACCCCACAGGACTGAGCTGTTCCCTCCAGAGGTGGCATCAAGCGTTATATTGCTTTGGATTATTATTGTTAGCGTGTGGACCTTGTAATTCTTCACGGTGAGTTAAAGCTTAAAAAAAATAACTTAGTCCCTCCAGGCACTAAGACCTGTGTGTGAAATTTCTGGCTTCAATTGAATTCTGATTCTCTCCAGCCTTCTTCAAATGTAAGAACCAGCTCTTGCTGCTTGCGACAGCACACTGAACCCTGCTCTTCTGGGAGACTGAGGTCTGCTGCCCTGGTACAGTCTGTCCTTGTGCCCAGGTCCTGCCCTGGGGAAGATGCTGGGAGGGAAATGTTAGTTTTTGAGGGAATTTGGCTCCATGAATAGGCGGCTGGATGCTTCGATTGAAAATTGCTCCTGACAGCTCATTCTGGGTGTATAAACCAAGAGTGTCTCTCAGTGCACACTGGGCTGGGGTCACTGTGTGTCTGAGGCATTTCCAGGTGTCTTATCACAGGAGAAGTGGCTGCCACATTCTCTGTGGGGAGCTCTGGAGCTGAGGGCAGCTGCTGAGTGACACAGTGATGTGACCAAAATCCCTCATGGCTCAGAAGGCTCCCCCAGGGGAGACCACTGTGGTGCTGCTGCAGCCCTTTTGAGACCAAGGGCTTGACAGATTTCCCCCAGTGCAACCAGAGCAGCAGGTTCCTCCTGGCTTCATTGGTTTGCTCTGAGCTGATGCTGCAGGGGAGCTGTGTTTGTATGTATGTTAGGGTTTGAATTCAACCAGGAGCAGTTTCTGGATTGTCACACGTGACAGAAGGGCTGGGCATGACCATGACTCAACATCAGATAATCCATCATCCTTCTGCTGCTGGGAAACAGGGATACGTGCAAGAGCACCAGCATGGGAGCCAGCATCTTGAGTACATCCTGGCACTGATGCTGTGAGCCAGCATCCTTGGTTTCATCTTATCAGTACTGTATATCCACCTTTCAGTTCTTTTCCAGTTCTTGATATCCTTTTAGCTGCTGAGGTGTCACATAAATAGGAGGGTCTTTGCATGGTTGGCAAACCATGTGCACCCGTGTCTCATTTCACACTCATTCCCTAAATCTGTAGGCTTTTCCTTCTGTTTCTGTGAAGGCAGCATTCCCTTTTATCCTAGTTTTGGGACGTCCTTCCATTGCTGGGTGGTGTGTGGTAGCAGAGAGCTGGATCACCAGGTGCCTTGATTTAAAAATGCAACTCTCAGTTCATCTCATTCATATTACTCTCTCTTCCCACTGTTCATTTTTTTCACTGTCAGTTAATTTTAAAGGTGAGAGGCAAGGAACTGCCACACAGAAAGCAGGCTTGAGGCTGTTGGGAACGTGCATGGCGCAGGTTACCTTAATTTTGCAGAAGTACTTTTGAGGCAAACGTTTTTCCTTTTAGAGCTTGAGCAAAATAGAAAAACAAATTATTTCTAGAGAAAGAGCTTTTAGAGTGTTTGCTGTAATGATAGAAGTGCTTAATGTGCATAAGGATGCTGTTCTTTTCTTGAAGAGGGATGTAATGAGTGCTCACCAGTAGCCTCCTTCCTGTGTTGGCTGGGTGCTGGGATGTGCTGGGATGCTGCTGCCTTAGGCCAGTGCTGGGCTCCACATCCTTCTGTACCGTTTTGCTGAGCCTCAGGCTAATTGGATTGTCTCGACTGGCCCCTCACTGCGAGTGCAGGTGGCTGGAGTGGAGCAGGGTGCGGCAGTATCGATCCTCCACACTGGATTGTTGGATGGAGGCTCTGATTCCCTGCCAGCTGAGTCCTCTCCCTCTGATGGGAATGACATTTGAAGAAGCGCCGAGTGTCGCAGTGCCCTGCCTGAAATCCTGCAAACACACTGAGCACAAATTGCTCAACCCCGGTTTCTTTTGTGCAGCGTTTGCTGTGGAGGTTGGTGTCCGTATTCTGCACAGAGCCAGGCTCTGAGCTGTCCAGGGCTCAACAGTTTAGGCTGGCTGGCTTTATTCAGAGGCTAAACCATTCCTTGCTCCTAAGTACCGCAGGGATTCTCCTAATGAACATCCCGCTCCGTGCTCTGTCCTCCCTGCAGCTCCCGATGGTGGGGATTGTTTAGAGAGGTGGAATTGCTGGCAGATGCACACCATAAATGTTGCTGCTGAGTCTAATTGGTTTTGATACTTACAAAACCTTGTGGAGGGCTCATGGGTGAGCTCCACAGCAGCTCTCCCAACTCCCCCTTGTGTGGGAAGAGCACACTGCTGGCTGCAGGGACAAGAAACCACTGGGGCTTGACCCCAAAAGGATCCCAGAGGTTTTGGGACAATGCAGAAGAGGATTGCTATGCTTAGCTGTGATTCAGTCTGGCATTTTGACCAAGAGGTCCCACCTGGGAAGCAGCATTAGTAAATAGGGTCAGCCCACGTCAATGTTTCTTCATGTGATGAGGGACAGGGTTGTGGCACGTGAGTCTTGGCCAACTCGCCACATCTAATAAGTTGCTCCTCCTGTCCCATTAGAAGGTGATGGTCGGTCCCAATTGTCCTGCCCTCTGGTAGTGTGGGGGCCAGGTGCTGCTGTTTGGCTCCCGAGGGATCATTTTGGATGTGTGGGCTGTCAAACAAGGCTTTCTCAAGACATAGCTGTGTTGCTTTTGCCAGCTGAAGGTGCTCTTGTAGGTGTCAGGATGAGGTCTGTAGGCTGTGAACCCCTCAAGAGTGTGCACTGGGACCCTTGGTGCACCTGAGGCTTTGGAAGTCTCTGAGCCAGGTCCAGCCAGGGCCCTTGGGGCAGGACATGGGGTGCCACCAGCCTCTCGTGGGACAGGAAGCACTGCCCAGCCCAGCTCTTTCCATGAGAGGGTGCTGTGGGACTTGGAGATCTGTGTGGCTGCAGTGGCACTGCTCCTTTCTCTGGTGTTGCCAGGCACAGGGACACCTCTATGTCCAGGCTTTGCCTAAGCCCTCCCACTGGACATGGCCACCAGGAACTGTCACCTTGGTGGGTTGTAGCTACTCATAGCTGTGTGCTGTAGAGCTTTGTGAGCACAGATCTCCACTGCCTAACACACCCCACAGGGACTTGTAACCCACTTTGCTTTTAAAAAGCAGCCCGATGACCAGCAGTTCCCTGGCTTGTCTAGAATGGGGATGCTTTTACACCTGGCTCTGACTGTGGGAGGTGAAAGAGGTGGCTGTGTCCCATCTTGAGGGATCGCCACCAGACTGACTGTGTGGAACAGAACAGCTCGCTGGCTGGTCCAGTGGCCTGGCTCAGTGTGGTGGCAGCTCAGTGTGATCCCTTGAAGGATCAGTAGCACGGGGGGCCTGGCAGCCTGGTGGTGGTACTGCTGCTTCTGCTGCTGCTGCTGTAGGGTGCCTGGACAGGCACCTTCAGTCCCTTTGGTTTTGTCTCCTGTCTCTAGGTGAAGATAATGACTGAGAAGGAGCTCCTGGCTGTGGCCTGTGAGCAGTTCTTGGGGAAGAACGTGCAGGATGTGAAGAATGTGATCCTTCAGACACTGGAGGGACACCTGCGCTCCATCCTAGGTGCGGAGGTGCTTGTCCCCTGAAGGCACCTCGAGTGGCTTTGTCCATCCTCAGCTGGCTGGTCCCAGTGGTATCACTGCCACCGCAGCTGCCACACGGGACCTGCCTCCACCAACTGCAGAGGTGGCATCTCCCCTCCAGCAGCTCCTGCTGCATGCTGTGATAAATGACTTTTCAGTGCCTGCAGTAAGCGATGTCTGAGTCCCTCATGGGTTACAGGTAGTGTGTGTGGGGGTGGTGGTTGCGCTTGTGAGAGTGAGATGTTGGTGCCACTGCAGGGGCAGAGGATTGTGGCCTCATGCCCAGGCCTCAAGAGATAAGGGACAACAAGGATGTTGCTGAGCTTAGGCCCACCTCGTGCGTTACCTGTTCCAAACAAAGTGCTTCACCTTCCTTCCCCCTGCAGGGACCCTGACGGTGGAGCAGATCTACCAGGACAGGGACCAGTTTGCCAAGCTGGTGCGGGAGGTGGCAGCCCCTGATGTGGGTCGCATGGGGATCGAGATCATGAGTTTCACCATCAAGGTACACCCAGACATCGGGCACTGCACTATGGGTAGAGCTGTAGGAACAGCAGGACAGAGCCTGGCTCCGGCTCCTCCGCCACAGGCGGCTGGAAGGCTCCGGCTGACAGCCTGCCCCAGCCCTCCGGGAGTTTCCATGACAGCCGCCGCAGCATGTCCTGTATCCAGGCAGCTGGGCCAAGAGCACTGGGTTAGCTGCCTCTGTAAACAGGCTCATGGAGAGAGCTGGCTGATAACCCAGCCTCCAGGGAGTCGAGGGAAGATGTCGGGAGAGCCCGCCTCTCCCTGCCCTCCCTGTTTGTGTGGATCAGCCAACATGGCGTGTTCTGACCTCGGCCTGACCGCAGGAGTGGCTGCCCAGAGCTTCAGCGGGGAGGGAGCAAGATGGAGTCGCTTGTTTGAAGTGGTTGTGACTTATCTCCCCTCCCCAGGATGTCTATGATAAAGTGGATTACCTGAGCTCCCTGGGAAAAACTCAGATTGCAGCTGTCCAAAGGGATGCAGACATTGGAGTGGCAGAAGCCGAGCGGGATGCTGGCATTCGGGTGAGTCTGGAGATGTGCCGGGCTCCCCCAGAGCAGCCTGGTTAGCTCCAACTGCACACACTGAAGCTCTGCTTTCTTTTCCCTCTCTGCAGGAGGCAGAGTGCAAGAAAGAAATGCTGGATGTCAAGTTCATGGCAGATACCAAAATAGCAGATTCCAAACGGGCTTTTGAATTGCAGAAGGCTGCCTTCACTGAGGAGGTCAACATTAAGGTGAGAGTGTCCCACAGCCCACCAGTGTTCCCTGGAGGGTTTGTGATAGTGTTGGTGGCTCTGGGGCTTGTCAGCTTCCTTCTCCTGCATCTGTTAGGAGAGTTGGAAGTGGAGAACCTAGGACTGTGTGTCACTGTGTGAGCTCTTGCAGCAGATCCCTCTCCTGTTTACAGAAATTTGGTGGGACTAGGAGGAGAGGAAAGGGTGGGAAGGGTCATCCAGGCTGAACCTGGAGCTGGTTGGGCTCAAGTTGTGTGGGAAAAGTGCAGAGAGAAGGACAGCACTGAGAACTGGAATGTCACCCCTGGGAAGAGGTTCAGTAGCAGGAGCCGTGTGTGGTTTTAAGTCCTGCCGAGGGTCCTTATGTCTGCTCATAGGAGCTCGTGGTCCAGAGAGCAGCTTTCCTCTCCCCCTGTGCAGACTGCAGAGGCCCAGCTGGCCTATGAGCTGCAGAGCGCCCGGGAGCAGCAGAAGATCCGTAAGGAGGAAATCGAAATCGAGGTGGTGCAGCGCAAGAAGCAGATCGATGTGGAGGAGAAGGAGGTGATCCGGATGGAGAAGGAGCTGATGGCCACTGTGAAGCAGCCGGCTGAGGCCGAGGCCTATCGCATCCAGCAGATCGCTGAGGGAGAGAAGTGAGTGAGCCCGTGACCTGGGCTGGGAGCACAGTTCTACCCCAGCTCGTGGGCTCTCTGCAGAGATCTGGGCTGCTACAGTGCTGGATTTCGCTTTCCAGGGTGAAGCAAATCCTCCTGGCTCAGGCAGAGGCAGAAAAGATCCGCAAGATCGGAGAAGCGGAGGCTTTTGTGATTGAGGCCATTGGGATGGCAGAGGCTGAGGGGCTGAAGCTGAAAGCAGAAGCGCTCCAGCAGTATGGAGAAGCTGCCAGGCTGTCCCTAGTGCTGGATGTACTGCCTGAGGTGAGGAGGAGCAGCTTTCACCTGCCCTGGGCAGGCACTGGGGAGCTCCCAGGATGGGCCGGGTCTCCCATGGGCACAAGGCCCTGTGTGGTGTGTAGGGGACTTGCCCAGTGGGCTGCTGAGCAGTTCCTTGACTCTCTGCTCATTCCACCCTTCTTTGCTTCCCCAGATCGCTGCTAAAGTGTCTGCTCCGCTCTCCAAAGTGGATGAGATTGTTATTCTCAGTGGAGACAATGACAACACCATGTCCGAGGTGAACCGTCTGCTGGCTGAGATTCCCGCCTCCGTGCGCGCCCTCACTGGTGTGGATCTCACCAAGGTGAGCTGGGCACCGGCAGCTGGCAATGCCAACAGCTCCTAGGGCACAGGGACTTGCCTGGAAGCTTTCAGCCTCTCAGGGAGCCTGTCCTTCCCCAGCCCTCCCCACTGCAGAGTGCAGGCAGCTCCCTGCCTCCCTCTCCTCCAGCCCTAACAGCTTCTCTCTTCCCCTCCTGCAGCTTCCCCTGTTCCAGAAAGCCACCGTGGCCAAGGAATGAGGTTGGCCAACCCAAAGCTAGTGAAGACCACTCCCTGTTATGCACTCAGACATCAACTGCCTTCAACACATGGGAATTCCTTTTATATCAGAGACAATCCGGTTTTCATTTGTAACTGGTGCCTTATTTTGTAGGGCCAGAAAGATGCATGTCCTGTCTGCTGCTCTTTTTATTCCAAGGGTGGGAGGGGATTTATTTTGTAATTAACTGTGTATTGTCTCAGGCCAATCCCTCCCCAGATACGACTGGCAGCTTGTCTGGTGTTGCAGTCCCGGTGCCTTGCTGTTCTCTGCCCTCAGGTGAGCGCCCAGAGCTCGGGGCGGAGGCTTGGTGGGATGTGGATCTGTAGGAAGAGAACAGCCAGGACTCCACTGCTCTCCCTCAGTGACCCTCTTGGGCACTGCCCCAGCCCTGTCTCCCACAGCTGTCCCTGAGGCTGGCTCTCCCTGTCCCAGGGTCTCACCCCCAGGGCCCCTGCAGTGCCAGCAACCCTGCCCAGGCTGGGCTTCCCAGAGGTGGCAGTCATCCCTCAGGAGTGACAATCCAGCACTGCCAGTGGTGCTGCCCACTCCCCTGCTAATTTCCATTGAGGCAGTTTCCTCAGGAAAAGCTCTGAGCAGGGAAAGCTCTGAGGGGCAGAGAGAGCCCAGCTCAGCCCTGGTGAGATCCCACCACCAGGAATACCAAAAAGTAGTTCTGTGCCAAAGCCACCTATTCCCTGAGAGGGCAGGGAAGCCACGGCAGCTGCTGTCCCTGAGTGCTGTGGAACATCCTGACCCCACAGCCACTCAAAGTGTGGGTCAGAGGTGGGTGGGGGACCAACAGGACACTGAGTGGGGGCAGGCTCTTCCTGTACAACTGCCTGGGGACCAGTGGCCCTGTGGCTGGGGCTGTGCCCCTGGGTGCTGGCCAGGGGCTGCCCCAGCAGGCAGTGCAGGAACCCCTACCTCACTCCCTCCCTCTGCCTGCTATGGCCAGTGGCTTTGCTGCCTTGTGACAATGTGAAAGGGGTTGTCCCTTGTGTGTGTCCATCCTCCCTGCAGTGCCACCAGGGCCCTGCGCTCACCCATGTCCCTTCCCCGCCTGTCTCGATGCCTGTGCTCGGTGTGGATGTCACAGCCAGACCCATGTGTGAGATCAGCCTGCGCTGTGGTGGGTTTTGGGTGTCCCTCCACTGCTCCTGCACCCCCAGCTCGGTGCTGGTTGCCATAGGGTGGGGGAAGGTCCCTCCCCGCCGTCCCAGCCGTGCCCCGGGGGACAGCCAGTCCCTTTGCCGGGAGTGACCCACTGCAGGGGCGTGGGTGCTGCGGGGCCCCGCCATCCCCTCCCTGCGGCCGGGACGGAGGGACCGGCGTTATCAGCCCCGGCTGGTGCCGGCCCGCGGGCGGCGGGTGCAGATCTGGCGCTGGCCTGCAGGCGTGCCGGGCCGGGCCCCTGTATCTGCATGTGCCTGCGCCCGCCGCCCGCTGCTGTGAGATAATAAACCCGTGTCACCTCCCGCCTGGGCTCTGTGTCGTGCCTCGCGCCCGTCTCTCCTGCCCCAACACCCCCAGGATCGGGCTGGCCGGGGGCTGTAGGGTGTTCCAGGGCAGGTGTTCCCACTGGGATGGGGGAATAGTGGGTGTGCAGAGGTGAGGTCCTTGCTCGAGGCTGCTCATGCAAACCTGGGAACCTCCCCACGGTCACTGTGCCCCCATGGGCTCCCTGCCCCAGACCCCTGTGGCAGTAGAGCCTTGTCCTACTCCTGCAGGGATGAACATGCAGCCAGGAGCCACCGAGGGTGGCTGGTGAGCTCCAGTGCTTGTCCCCTGTTACCCCAGGGGGGCCAACCACTGCAGGGGCACCGCAGGCTTTGGGGCAGGGCTGACATGGATAGAAGGCAGCCAGGCTGGTGGCAGTAGCTCATGTCCCCCTGTCCTTCCACAGGAACGCTGTCCCAGCCCTAACACCCTTCCCTGTGCTGGGGGCTGGCTGGGTGGCTCTGGGGGTACCTGTCCTGCTTGGGGTCACCCTGGGAGCAGGAGCAGTGACAGCCAGCATGGGGTTGCCATGAGGGACTTGGCTGCAGTGATGTCCCCAGGGTAAAGATGGTTTCTCGTGCCTTACAGACCCTCCATGTCCCCCTCAGACACAGGGCAGGACTACAGGCCCTGTCCTGTAGTGTCCTTCAGGGTGGCCCTGCAGATAGGCTGGGTGGGGACAGCTTGGCAGCCCCCAGCACATCCTTATCTGGAGCCAAACACACTGCCCTGGGCCAGCATGGCTGGTGGGAGGGCTGTGGCACACGGGGGTCTCCTGTGGCACCCAGTGATCCCCTCACCATCTCTGTGGTACCAGCCTGGGGGGACACTTATGCCCCCTCTGTCCTGAAGGGTGCAAGGCCACAGGGCAGGGCTGCCCTCGAGAGCTCTGTGTGTGCAGAGTGGGCAGTGGGGCTGGCGGGCACTGGCTGGGTTGGGGACAATCCCATGGAGCTCACCTGGAGCTGGCAGGGTTTGAGGGACTCAGGGACACTTTGCCTATGTTGCTGCTCTACATGCTGGGGTGGCTGTGCCACAGCCACTCCCACAGTTTGGGGAGTACTGTGGGCTCCAGGACACCTCTGGGTCACCACAGGGACCAAAACCAGGAGGGGACAGTCCCTTGCAGTCCCAAAGTACCCCACACCCTCATGTGTGGTGCCAGCTTGGCACCAGGGCCTGACCTTGTGCTACCTCCTGCCAGGGTCTGGCCAGGCTGGGGGGACTGTGGGTGATGCTGCCCCTGTCCCTGTCACCCAGAGGTGATAGCAGGTCTGGGGACACCTTGTGTGGCAGGGCAGGGTCCCCGATAGCCAGACGCTGCTGCTGCTGCTTATCGGGACACCCACGCAGACGATCCCGGCGGGGGGTTATCACCACTCCACAGCCGACTTCCAGGAATGCCGACATGTCCTGACACAAACAACCTGGCACAGTGGCACAGCACCTGCTGCAGGATGTCACCCTGTGGGGACAGACAGGGCTGGGGGACACAAATGACCAGGGTCATGCACAATGAGGGTACTCGGCCCTCTTGGGGACACATGTGGTTGGGGGGGGGCATGTCCTTGGGGACACACAGCTGGGGGATACATCTCTGCAGGGGACACATCCCCCTGGGAGGATGGTGCACTCACACAGGGAACATGAATTCACAGGAAACTTGTTCCTGCAGGCTGGGGGGCACATCTTTTTTGGGGGGACACACTGTGTGGGGATATGTCCCTCGGGGGAGCATATATGGCTGGGGGACAGAGTATTTTGGAGGTCACCCACCCCAAGGGGACACAGGCTCCCTGCACCCACGTGTCCCTCCATACCTCACCTGGGAGTGCCTGTGCAGGGTGACCCCCTGAACCCGCCACCATCCCAGGCCCCATCCCCATGGACTGCCACCCTGCCCTGTCCAACACCACTGTCCAGCAACTGGGAGCCAGTTTGCAGTGGGTGGCTCCCCATTTGGGGTCCCCACACAGCTGTGGGAAGGGATAATCCTGGTGACCACAGGGATGAAGGCAGGAGGGTGGGGGATTTGTGGGGGTCACCCCCATGCTGAGTGCATGGGGGGGGTGACCTCCTGCAAGCCCCCCATTCCCAACCTCCCCATGGGCAATGCCAGGCTGGCAGGAGCTGCTTGGGGCTGTGCCCCCCCGGGCAGGAAGGGGTTAAGGGCCCTGTCCAGCTGTGCAGTGCAGATGTGAGATATGCAGATGAGGCAGAGCAGGTTTTATAAGGCGGGTGCAGACCCAGCACCCCACAAAGCCCCGGTGCCACCCCTATAGGTAGGTGTCACCAACTGGGGAGCTGCTCTCCTGCTCTGGAGTGATGGGATTTGGGATACCCCTGGAGGGGTTTGGGGAATGCTGAAGTGGGGATGCAATTGGGAACCTTCATCCCACTCTGGAGCAGTGGGACTGGAGGGCAAAGGTGGGATAGGGAATTGCTGGGGTCAGGAGGCTGTTGGGAGCCCCTGATCTTCTCCAGGGTGGTGGGAATGGGGGGACAAGGAGAATGCAGGCGGGATGCCTGGATGGGCAATCCACTGAGAGCCTCCACCCTGCTTCGGGGTGGTGGGATTGGGAGGGATAAAGAGGGAGTAGGACGGTGCTGGGGTGGGGATGCCTTTGGGAGCCTCTGTCCTGCTGGGGTGCAGCAGGACCAGCGTGACAGGGATGAGGTGAGTGGGACAGCAGGGTGGGGATGGGGCCGTCCTGGTGCTGTTCTCCCTAACCACACTCTCCTCGCGCAGGCTCCGCTCCCTGTGCTGCCGCCGCTCCGAGCAGGATATCATCGTATACTGTAAGTTGGCTATGAGACACTACAGTATAGATGATGTACTCCCCGGGCTGCACCGACCACCCGCCCGCCAGGACACGGCGTGGGACTGCGACAACGGGACACCGGGGGCGGGGGCAGGTGGGGCTGGGATGTGGGACACGGCTCTGGGAAATGCGTGGGGTGGGGAGGGTGCCGGGATGGGGCACCGCGTTGTGTGGGAAGCTCTGGGCACCTCCAGGGATCCGCGGCTGGCGGGGAAACCGTTACCATTACTGAGTTTAGTAATGGTAACGGTTCTGCCGACGGCCGGGCACGCGGCACGGAACGGAACGGAACAGAATGGAATGGAATGGCACGGACACGGAGATGGAGCGCTGGGATCTGGCACAGGGCAATAAAAGGGGGTTACAGCACCGTGGCTCTGTCTCTTCTTCTTCACCACGTCCCCCGGTGGCTCCAGGCCTGGTGGAACTGGGTCACTGGAGTGGACTTGGGGAGCTTGTGGGTGCACTGGGTCGCAGGGTGGGACAGGGAATTTTGGGTGCATTTGGGTGTAATGGCGCACGAGGGTACCGTGGGGTGCAATGTGAACAGGGCACTGGGGTGCAGGCGACACCGGAGTGCATTGTGGTGTATTACAGGGAGCACTGGGGAGAACTGGGAGGCACTGGGGAGTGTTGGGAGAAACTAGGGAGACCTGGGAAGCGTTGGGTTGTAAGGGGAGCACTGGGAAGCACGGGGTTGCATTGAAGAGGGGAACTGGGAGCACTAGAACTCATTGGGGAGCACAGAGGAGTAGTCAGACACATGGGGTGAGTTGTGGGGGGCACTGGACGTCCTAGCGTACTGGGATGGACTGGAGAGGGTTGTAGGGTGAAGTGGGACACAGTGGGGTCTGTTGTACAGGGCACTGGGGCTCGCTGGGCCGCGTGGTGGGGATGGTGGGAGCACAGGAAGCACTGGGAGCACTGACGTCACTGAGGACACTGTGGGCACTGAGGGGGTCACTGGGAGCACTGGGGACACTGCTTGGCAGAGCCAGCAGGGGGCGCTCCCCGCTCCCGCCATCCCGCCCAATCCGCTTCTTTCCCACAACCCTCGCGGCAGAGCGGCGCGCTGGCCCCTCCCTCCCCTCCTCTCTATGCTCCCGCCTTGCGCGCCAATAGGGGTGGGAGCTGCTGGCGGTCCCGGCGTGCCCCGCGGCGGGGCAATATGGCGGCTCCCATGGCCATGGCAGCGGCTGCTGCCCGTGCCCTGCGCTGGGGCAGCGGGGCCGCCGCGACGGGGCCGCTCCTGCTGCGAATAGGTGCGGTGGGGCCGCGGAAGTGCTTCGGGGGCCTGCCGGAGACGTGAGGCGGCGGGCAGGAGAGGGGCGGGCGCTCTGGAGCTGGCTCAAAGGCCTTGTGGAGGCTGCGGGGGAGCAGCGCTGGCCGGGCGCTGCTGCGCGGGGAGGGAGGGGACAGCGCGATTTTGGGGAGTTTTCAGTACGTTTTCGGTATATGCGGTGTTTGCTGGTGGTGTCCTTCCAGGCTGCCTCCCGGGGAGCCGCTGGAGCGGGAACTGGGAGCTGGGAACTGGAGCAGCGCTGGGCAGGATCCTGAGCGTCCCTGCCCGCTGGAGCGGGAACAGCTCGGCGCTGGGCAAGATCCTGGGCATCCCCGCCGAGGCACCGCCTGCACCCCTGGGCCAGCACCCACCGCCCGTGGCCACCAGCAGAGGTGCGTTAGTGCCTGGTGCTGCCCCTCCGGTGCCATCCCGAGCCGCCCAGGGGGTTTGGCAGCGCTCAAGCCCCTCCTTTCCCCGGCAGAGGAGCAGAAGCGGCTGTTGCAGCACCGGCCCGACCAGCCCCAGAACCCCAAGGTGCTGAGGATCGCCATCATCGGCGCCCCCAACGCCGGGAAATCCACACTCTCCAACCAGCTCCTGGGCAGAAAGGTGAGGCTGGGCTGGAACAGCAAGTTCAGGCTGATTAATTGCTGGTTTGGTTTGGTTTGGTTTGGTTTGGTGGGGTTTTTTTCCCTTTCCCCTCCACCCCCATATTCTGGCTGTGTAACGTGCTTAATTTCCTGCAGGTTTTCCCAGTCTCCAAGAAGGTTCACACGACCCGGTGCAAAGCCAGGGGTGTCATCACACACGAGGACACACAGCTGGTGAGCTCCCAGAGCTGCTCCTGCCTGGGGCACTGGGCAGTGTGAGCCACAAAGGGCAGGGTTTGCTCATCTCTGTCCTGTGGGATCACTCCTCATTGCACAAATACAAGTTTTACCCTGATCACTAACCATAGGCAAACTTACAGGATGTGTCTTTCCTCTTTCTAGATCATTCTGGACACACCTGGCCTTACTAATCCATCAAAAGTCAAAAGGTATCACCACTGGGGTGGGGAGGGGGAGGCTCCTGCCTATGGAAGGTTGATAAAACCAGAATGAGATTTTTCACTGTGCAAAGTTTGTAAAATAGGAGTGACAGGAATGTGTATTTTTACCCTTATTTTGCCTCATTTATTGTTGGAATTTCAGTAGCACAGAGAGCCTGTGACATCCCCGTTGTGTTTGGTTCTGCATATGTGACAGGTGATGTCACAGCCTCTAAAACAGCTTTGTGGCATTTGGGATAAGGGAAAACTCTGGGTTTTTTCCCCCACTTTGAGGGGAAGGAACACAATTGTAACCAAGTGTGTCTGGTTGACCCATTTGCATGTATCTTTCAGACATAATTTAGAGAAAGCCATGCTGACAGACCCATGGGAGAGCATGAAACATGCGGATTTAGGTGGGTCCTCAACTCCTCTTGGAACAAACCAAACCCTTTTCTGCCAGATGGGATTACAGCTGTGGTGTCTGGGTGTTTGCTGGACAGCCCTGGGAGTGTGAGCTAGGAGGGAAGGGCAGAGAAAAGGTTTGGAATGTTGAGCTGAGGCGTGGATAAGGACTGCCTGGTGTCAAGGAGGGGCAGCTTGGGTTAATAACTGGGCGTGGATGTTAAGTTTTATCATGTGTGATGTTATTTTGATGCCAGGTGTAAACTGCATTTTAGTGTTTTGTCAGTTAAAAATCTTAGTTTTCTGCTCTTCTGTGGAAGAGAGAGAAGGAGCAGGAGGAGGGGGGTGGCCACAGGTTCTAAAGCTGCAAGTGAACATTCTGGAAAGGGCAGGTTCATCCCATTTCCCTCCCTCTCTCCTGGCAGTTCTGGTTTTGGTGGACGTGTCGGATCACTGGACAAGGAACGCTCTGAGCAAGGAGGTGCTGAAGTGTCTGTCACGGTTTCCCCACATCCCCAGTGTCCTGGTCCTGAACAAGGTAAACCCTGCTCATTCTTCCTGCCTTCTTCAGACACCACCTGACAACAGCAGCCATGGTTTCTTGGGTCCCTGGTGTGTTAAAGGACACTGGTTTCCCCCTCAGCTCCAGCATATTGCACTGTGTGTGTGTGTACATGTTGCATGCACAGGCACCCCTGGTGCTGTGCTGCAGTCTGGGGTTTAAATCCACCTGGGAAGAGGAGCTGGAGTGGAGTTGGCCAGAGAATCTCAGCAGAGCTGACAGGTTTTCACTGTTTGGACAAACTGTGCTGTGCCTGGTGACACACTCCTGGTCACCAAACTGTCTTGTACTGTTGCAGGAGCCTTGTTCTGCAGCTGCTGCTCCCTGAGTGGTTTATTCTGACTCCTTCAGATCCACAGCCCAGCTGCTCACCTCATTTAGGACAAATCCTGATGTCTTTCTCTGGCTTTAGGTGGACATACTAAAGAAGAAGTATCTCCTGCTGGGCATAGTAACTGACCTAACAGAGGGAATTGTAAATGGAAAGAAACTGGAAGTGAAATCTGCATTTAATAGTGATTCCAGTTCTTCAGCCAAGCCTCCTCTTCAAATCACTCGGGCTTCTCCTGTGAGCAGGGCCCCAGAGTCTCCCTGTCGGCAGGAAACGGATCAGGCCCAGGAAGGTTCTGGTTTGGACAACAGCAGTGCTGTGAGGGATGCTAAATCCAACCCTCTCACAGGGAAAGCCCAAGGACCAAAACAGTATGGACACAAGGATCTAGAAGATATGAAAGGCTGGCCAAACTTCCAGGAGATCTTCATGCTGGCAGCTCGCTGTGGGGAGGAGGTGGATACACTCAAGGTAACTCTGAGCTTGTGTCACGCCTTGAGGCTTGTGTGGGACCCCAGCACTTCACACTGAGCTTAAGCTCCTGTGAGGAAGTAGCAGAGCTGCTGTTCCTGGCCTGGGATGGGGGGGAAGTGTTGTGTGTCAACATGGGGATGTCTCTGTATTGCATTTCCAGAGTTTTCTGCACAAAACTCTTATTTGGGGTTCTCCAAAAAGCAGCTTGCTCAGAATAATGACCACCCACCATTCATTCTTGCAGCTCCAGGGGTGCTGTGGGCTTTTATAACTCACACAGGCAACTCTAGGGAGGGGTGACCCTTTGGCAGGGCAGGAGTTTCAGAGCTTCTCTTTCTCCTTTCCCTGCCAAAAATACCAAACTCCTGCCCTGGTGCCAGGCCAGCAGCAGTGCCCTCAATGCAGAACAAGCACAGGGGTGTTGGCACTGTGCAGGTGGTACCTGACAGCTGATGGGGGTGTGTGTGTTGTGCCCACAGCAGTACCTCCTGATGCAAGCCAAGCCAGGCCCCTGGGAGTTCCACAGCGACGTCCTGACCAGCCAGTCACCTCAGGAGGTCTGTGACAACATCATCAGGGAGAAAGTCCTGGAGTACCTGCCCTTGGAGGTGCCCTATGGCGTGACCCAGGTGGGAAGTGTGCACAGGCAGACCTGCCCACGAGCTGTTTTACTGGAAGCATTGGGCTCTGTGATGAGAATCCCTTCATTTGGATCTGTGGAATCTGGGGTGACTCAGTACTTGCACCTCAGGTGCTGTGAGGCCCTCTGTGCACTTGAAGGGGCCACCCTTGTGTGCTGGTGTCTCCAAGGGAGTTGTCTTTGCAGTTCCTGAGGGTTTTCCAGGATTGCTAAGTGCGCTCTTGCTCTTGCAGGTGACAGAGATGTGGGAGGAAGGAGAATGTGGGGAGCTGCTCATCGTGCAGAACCTCTTGGTCCCGAGGAAGTCTCATATGGTGAGTGATGGAGGAGAGTTGGGGCACTGGGCAGGGTGAAGGGAGGTTCCCTCCCTCTCCTTTGGGAAGAGCCACATGCCTGACACAGGCTGTTCAATAGCAGCTTACACCTCCCTGGAATAGCCCATGGTTTGATCTTGGAATTTCCCTTACTGCTACATCACCTCCATTGCTTCTATGGCTGCCCTGTCCTCCTGGGGTGATTCCTCTCTGCAGCTGGGCAATGTAAAGATGAGTCTAATGATGTTCTCTCTGGGTTTTGATGCAGAGGATGTTGATTGGAAGAGGAGGTAAAGTCATCAGCAAGATTGCTCAGGAGGCTGGGCAGGACCTGATGAACGCTTTCCTGTGTGATGTCCGCTTGAAGCTCAGGGTGGAGGTGAAGAGTTGAGTGTTTTAAGAGCCCCTGAACTCTCTGATCATATGGAGAAACAGATCCTGTATTCCCCTGTGGGTATCTTGGCAACTTTGTTCGGTCCAGAAACAGGATGATGGACTTAATATAGTGGGCTGAAGTGGAATATATTATTCTTTGAGAGAATGGCCCAAACTGCAATAAATCTTCAGACTCTCTACTGCACCTGGCCTTGTGGAAGCTGGGATGGACATCAGAGAACCAGCTGCACCCATGGTTCTAGTACTGCATTTACAGAGCTGCCATCCATCTCTTTTGGGCTGTGTCTTGCATTCTTGGTCACAGGTTTTTAATACCTGGAAGTTCAGGAGCATCTCCTTTTAGCAGACAGAGGGGTGCAGTAAAGGATTTGTCTTTTCTGAAGGCCGAACCACTCCAGTGTGATCACTGGAAGGAAGGAATCAGGCTACCCCACCTAGCAGGAGGAACAGGCTACCCCACCCCACACTATGGTCTTATGTTGGCTTTGCTCCCTACCTTGTTGAAGTTCATGGGTGCAGGGGGTCGGTTTTAGGGATTTGCTGGCAGCTGAAACATCTGTAATGCCTGAAGGGCTTGTCTGTCATGCAAAACCAGTGTGGACCCTCTTTTTAGGAATTTGAATAGTTTATTGCACCAGAGTTACTTGAAAGCCCTTATTCTTTGCACCAAGGCTGCAGATACAAACACAGAAGCTGTTGCAGCTCAAGAAAAGCCCAAAGTGGGAACAGCAGCAGGTTCTGCAGGTCTGGGGTAACAGGGATTGGGAACAGAGAGTAACTGGCACAGGTGAGGCTGGAGGAGCAGAGCTGGACCAGTGAAAGAGATGCTGTTACCATTCTGAGCTGCTGAAGGATTCTGGAATGTGAGATCATCTGAAAACCATGTTGGGAAGCCTCCACAGAGCGTCCTTCCTTGTTTCCCAGGATGTAGAGGCTGCTGTGGTCCCTTGAACGCTTCTGTCCAACTTTTGTATTTTCCTTGCAATAAAGTAAGGTCCCAGCCCCAAGTCATTGTTCTCTCATTTCTTCCTCCCTGGCAGAGAGACTTCACAGTCATCACCATCCCTCTGTTTTATTCCAACCCAAAGTTTTTATGTCATTCCTCCTTCCCAGCTGAGCTTAGATCCCATTTCCTCAGCTGTGGCATCTGAAGGTTGGAGAAAGGGGGTAAGTGCAGTGAGGTGTCTCAAGGGCTGGGGTACAGGAACAAGGCTGTACTCTGTGCCCATGTCATGGGAGCCTTAGGATTGCACTGTGCTACCGCAGAGTTTCATCCCAGGCTACTTCCAGGCAGGAGAAAGGATGGATCCCAGCGCCCAGAGCAACAGCCAGTCCTGGAGGTGAGAGAAATGTGCCCAGCAGGGGAAGGGGTGAAGTTTTCTGCTTTCCTGACTTGCAGCTCCTTAACGACCTTTGATTGTTAGGTTAATTGTCCCATTGCAAGACAATCTGGTGAGTGCAAACTGCCCCTTCCCCAGTGGGAAACAAACCTCCCCAGGCCTCAGGGGGCCATGACTGACCCTGGCCGATGGGAGGTGGGGCACTGCTGAGGCCCCCTTGGTGTGGGCAGCATTGGGGCTGTGGTTGAGACCCCTGTGTCCCCCTGCCGTGTCCCCTCCATGTCCCTTTCTGTGTCCCTCCCACGCTCCCCTGTATGTCCCTCTCATACCCCTCTCTGTGTCCCGCCATGTCCCCCCCTCCCCGGTGCCCTGCACGACCCGCGCTCTCCGCCAGGGGGCGCCGCGGCGCTGCCCCCTCTCCCCC
>VYXB01004448.1:4131-15792 GCA_013397135.1 Pachyramphus minor
GGCGGCTGAATTTCTTACTGCGACACACACCTTCTCTTCCATTTTCTTAAATATGTCATTAGCAGAGGCGTTACTATAACTTTTGATTGGTTTTTTCTCCGGAAATACACCTGGGCCTGACCATTTCAGCCCGGGGGGGCTGGTAACCCACGACACCCTCTTCTTCCCCCCATTAGGAAGTTGTAGTCTGTAGACTGCAATGAGGTCAGTGTCCTCTTCTCCAAGCTGAACACACCAAGTGACCTCAGCCGCTCCTCATGTGGCTTCCCCTCAAGGCACTTCATCATCTTCACTTTGAACACTCTCTAGTAGCTTAATATCTTTCTTATATTGTGGCACCCAAAACTCCCACAATATTCAAGGTGAGGCTGCACCAGTGCAGAGCAAAGCAGGGCAATCACCTCTCTTGACCAGCTGGTGATGCTTTGTCTGATGCCCCCCAGGACATGTTTGGCCCTCCTGGCTGCCAGGGCACTGCTGATTCATGTTACACTTGCCATAGACTGGGAGGATGCCCAGGTCCCTTTCTGTGGCACCACTTTTATTCTCAGTCTGTACAAACATCCAGGGTTACCCCATCCCAGGTGTAGAATCCATCACGTCCCGAAGTTGAACTTCATACAATTGGTGATTGCCCAGTCCTTTAATTTATTGAGGTCTCTCTGCCTTCGAACTCCTATGAGGTTTTGTGTCGCCTGCAAACTTGCTTAGTATCCCTTCCAGTCCTGTGTCCAAGTCACTTACGAAGATGTTGAAGATCACATGGAGCCCCGCAGAACCCCAGTAGTGACAGGTCACTGATGTTACCCCATGCACTGTTACTCTGTGTGCTCGACCTGTGAGCCAATTGCTCACCTACCACATGATGTGTTTATCCAGTTGTGTGCTGGACATTTTGTCTAGAAGGATGGTGTCAGAGACAGGATTGAACGATTTACTGAAATCCGGAAAGATTACATCAACCAGCTTCGCTTGATCAATTAGGTGGGTTTCTGTAGAGGGTTGACCCTGGCTGGATACCAAGTACCCACTAGAGCCGCTCTCTCACTCTCCCTGTGCAACTGGACACCGCTGCTCAGGAGAGGAGTCGTTCCCATGGGATCCCTCCCACAGGAGACAGTCCTTGATGGACCTCTCCAATGTGAGTCCACTCCTCGGGCACAAGTTCTTCCCAATCTGGCAGTACTGAGGGTCACTCCTCCATGGGGTGTAGTCCTTCACGGATAAGCTGTACCGACATGGGTCCCCCACAGGCACCACTAGTCCTACTCAGGGAAAACCTACTCCAGTGTGGGCTTCCCTCTCCACGGACTGCAGGTCTCTGGCAGGACCCCATGGGCCTCCCATGGGGTCACAGCCTCCTTCATGCATCCACCTGCTGCAGCATGGGCTCCTCCATGTGCTGCAGGTGGGTCTCTGCACGCCGATGGTCCTCCATGGGCTGCAGGGGCACAGCTGCTGCACCATGGGCTGCACCACAGGCTGCAGGGACCTCAGCTCTGGCACCTGGAGCACCTCCTGCCTCTTCTTCTGCACTGACCTTAGTGTCTATGTTGTTGTTTCCATGTTCTCACTCCACTCTTCCCTGGCTGGAATTCTTTGTGTACCACAGCCTGCTGTTCTTAAATATGTTATCACAGAGGTGTTATTGCTATTCCTGATAGGCTCAACCTTGTCCAGTAGCAGGAAGTCCATCCTGGAGTCGGCTGGCATTGGCTCCACAGGATAGGGGAAGCTTCTAGCAGCTTCTAAGAGAAGCCATCCCTGTAGCTCCCCCTGCCACCAAAAGCCAGCCACAGAAGCCCAGTATAGTTACCTTGTCATAAAAGGAAATAAGTTTCGATAAGCAGGACTTTTCTCTCATGAACTCTCATTGGTAGTGGCCAATCACTGCATTCTTTCACGTGTTTTTCAATACCTCCCAGAATAATCTTTTCCATGGTTTTACCAGGCACTGAAGTGAGACTGACAGGCTTGTAGTTTCCAGGCTCCTCTTTCTCTGCCTTCTTGAAAATCAGGACAATGTTTGCCAGCTTCCAGACAGCTGGAACCTCTCCAGACTCTCAAGACCTCTTGAAAATCATTGAGTTGTTTTGTGATGACATCAGCCAGCTCTTTGAGGATTCTGGGATGAATCCCATCAGGCCTCATAGATGTGTAGGGATCCAGCTGGAACAGCAGATCCTGCACAATTTTGGGGTTAACTGGGAGTTGATCATTCTCGCAGTCATGGTCTTCCAGCTTAGAGCACTGAGACCCCCTGGTCCATCATTTGTGTTGAAGACAGAGGCAAAGAAAGCATTAAACACCTCTGCCTTGTCCCTGTCCCTGTTTCCTGTGTATACAGATTCCAGGCTGAACTGGTCTGGATATTAGGTATAACCTTCAGGCATTTAAAATTATAATCTCATAATTAAATTTACCTGGAGAAAGGTGAAAATAATTGCATGAGGAAGCTTTACTGCACAGGGGATAAAACTTCTCATTGAATCACTAGCTGAGATCTGTGTGAATGTTATTTTCTTTCCTACAAGAAAGATAGTTTCTTTCCTCCCTGTACTATCCTTCTTCTGTGGCAGACTGTCCTTCTTCATGTTACAGTCCTAGGTACACATTTTGCACAAACAGATTGAAAAGCTAAATTTTCAAACCCAGATCTTTTCAAATATAGAAGGCATATTGAGGCTGATAATTCATTAATAATTTATTTCTCCCTTGATAGATATTTTTAACACAAACTGTGCAAACACAGGGGAATATAGATCAACCTAGAAAATGAGTTTTTCCATTGAAGTTAATGAGATAACTTGCATGGATAAAGCAGGTTCATAGTACTGACTACAGACTGCATTCTCTGGCATGGGTTTTGTAGCTGTGCGATCTTAAGTCCTGCTTCGAATAGGTTCTGGTTAGAATGAAGAAAAAAAAAATTCATCCCAGTAGTACTACAGGTGTATCATTTTGATGTTTGAAAACTGAAGAGAATTTTTTGGATTTATTTTCCTGATCTTGACTGGGCTTTACACAACTGGGTTTGGAAAAACAAAACACTAGGCCAGCAATCTTTTTTTCCCTTTTTTTTGGTCAGCATTTTGTCTACCTTGAAAAGGATTATGAAATTTGAAATGTAACTTCTTCAGTTATCTCTTTCTACTTTTAAATTTAGGGTACTTACTTTGGAATATATAAAAAAAAAATTGGGGTTTTCAGAGGTAATTTTCAACTAGTGTAAGCAGTCTGTGGGGTTCTAAATATTTTCGAAGCTCAAATCCAAAGGTATTCTGTTGGAAACAAAAACAAGGTTGTACTACTTTAAAACAAACTTATTAACAGTAAACAGAGCTCACTGCTTGGTAGGAAATATTTGCCATCTCCAGCTAGTTAGACTAGCAATGTATGTCTTTAAATAGATGTAGTAAAAATGATGAACAAAATTGTAGCCTGACCATGTGTGCAGGGGGTCTGAGGGCTGGGGACCTGATGGCACTGTTCTCCTCTTTCCTGGGATGCAGCTTTGGAATTGGAACACCTCAGCTTCCTGCCATGACTTGCCTCAGCCAAATGTGAGGCATCAGAAACTGTCTACCCTGGAAAGGATATCTTTGGCTGATACCTCAGACTCTTGGTTTGTCGGTATAAATCTGAGGCTCTCAAAACTTTTACTCTGCTAATTCATTCATAAATGCCAACATTTTTTAAGAATCTGGCTCTTTTTGTCTCTTATAAGGCTATCAGAAAGAGGAAAGTCAACAAAATCTGGCACCCTGTGAACACCCTTAGGGTTGCTGCCTTCATTTTATACAGAATTCCTCTAAACAGAATGTTCCAGTTGTTCTCAATTAATACTGTAGAAATGTGACGTTTTCCCCACAACAGATAATACAAATACATCCTGCGGACCGATTGCTTTGGTTCCTCAAACTGTTAGTGGGAGTTACGTGGAAAGCATTTTTAAAACTGCAAGTATAGTGATCTGTATCCGGATCACTATCTTGTAGATCCTGACAGGAAAGGAACTGTGTCTGGCCTATCACCAGGATATGACTGGGCCTGCTGCATATGGGGCTTAGGTTTAGCTTAGTAACTGCAGAAGAGGATAATAGAGCTATATATTGGCCAAGAGTGAGTGCAGATGTACGATGTCACTTGACTTTTGTGGGTTAAACACCAGAAAGAACAACTGAAGGGGCTATTGTGGGTTCAGTCAATGCAATTTATTCTGTGAACTGTGGGGGAAACTCAGAACTCCTCTGGTATAATGCTGGGTTAATACTAGCTAAATTGTAGACATGGTTTTCTAGTTTACTTAAGATGGTGAAGCTACTGTAACACAAAGGACCAGAAAATGATTTAAAAATCCCAATAAAATTTATTCACAAAACAGCAACACTTGAATCACCAGCACACTCTATTTTCCAATTAATCCACTAGGGTACTATGTCCGGGGAGGTTTAGGTTGGATATTAGGAAAAGGTTTTTCAGCTCAGAGGGTTGGCCATTAGAACAGGCTTCTCACGGAAGTGGTCATGGAACCAAGCCTGTCTGAGTTCAAGAAACATTTAGACAATGCTCTGAGGCACATGGTGGGCTTTCTGGGGCTCTCCTGTGCAGGGACAGGAGTTCAACTTTGACGGTCCCTGTGGGTCTCTTCCAGCGCAGGATATTCTGTGGTTCTATGACCTAATTGGTACACACAACAAGTACTTTCAGTCTGCCTGCAAGCAGAGATGAGTAATCAGTATTGCAGATATGACACATTCACAATATTTTCTAAGAGTAGTATTTTCATCCAACACACACACAGGCACACACACACTCTCTCATGATGTTATGTTAACCTAGTTAATAATTAGTCAAAATTTGTTTATGTCTTATCATATTCCTCTTGAAGAAGCTCATTGAATTATCCTATATTATAAATATTAACCTATTACAGATATTAACCTATTATTTGTTTAATTGTCATATAATCCCTTGAAATAACAATAACAAAGTTCCAGTCCTGTGATTAATGTTACTTTGCAATTGATGTAGTTGAAGAACCGGTTCATTGTCTGAAACATTTTCTTTTTTTTTATAGCTGACTTTGTAACTTTTGTTGTACTGAAACTCCTACAAGTTGTTATTTGGATATACTCAAATGAGATTACATATAAATAGCAGTTCAAACAGAATAATGTCATTTTGGCATTTCTTCTGAAAAAATTAGGTGTTTTTGTTTGGAGATAAATCCAATTAAATGTACATATTTAATGTGTGAGAGTTTCAGAAGGAAATTTAAATCAGCTCTATAAATGGCAAAGTGAGGAATGGGCATCAGGGAGCATTTATTTCCTTCCACTGATATACATAACTATGAAAGTAAAGCAAAGCAGGCACTACTATAGAGATAAGAGTGTTTTTGTTGATGCCTTATGCCCTTAATGTTTTTTTTATTTTTCTAATATTTGTAAGACTAGTAAGTTTTGTAAGTAGTGGAAGTAGACTTTAAAAGCAGGAACCTCCCCCCCCTTGTCCCTTGTTCCTTTCCCTTTCTCTAGCACCCTTGTTTATACATTCCTTAACCCCCTTACCCCATTCTATCCTCCCTATATCACTCAATACCCCAAATCTAATAGAAATGTTTAGTCTTTTGTCAAGGCAAGGCCTAGATAGTTGACAGAACAGCATATCAAGGCCTAAACCACAGAATACGGTCAAGGATTAGGTAACTATGTACCCTTTGTGCTCTGATGATGGTGAAGATGGGATGAATGGGGGGTCCCAAAATACACCCCAGACTCATCTTAAGGGGGCTGACCCGGGGCGGACAAGAGTAAAGGCCACAGGGCTGATACATCTGGGATTGGATGGATGGTATTATAAAATGTAACCTCAGGCACGGGAGCGCACGTCCTGTAACATCTTAGCCTTGGAAAATAAACCCTTTTCTTATCTCACCCCTAATTAACTGCTCTGGAGAATTTTTCAGCACCTAAGCACAACAGCAACATTGTGAAAAGATGGTTTTGGAGTGATCTAGGTGTGAAGTGAACCCAAAAACTATTCTTACTTTAGCTGGCAGTTACATACAGCCTTTATCCTCCTCCTGTTAAAATTTTTGTCAAGATTTTGAATATATGAATAAGTATTTTCACTCTAACAGTGAAACGGGAATGTCTTGAGATATTCTGATCTCAGGAATGAAGGATCTGCCTCAGGTTGCTGGAAGCAAATGTATTCTGCTTTTAATTTTAGATATCTTCTGAGTTCAGTTGTGAGGTGGGGCAGATATCAACAGACTAACACACTGATTCTAGGTGACCTGAGCTGCAGCAGGAGTAGACCATGAAGTGAGTTTAGAACACTATAGGAGTTTTAAGTAATTTGACATGTACATTACAGCTCAGCTTTAGTACTGGGATTTGAGACGTTAATTAATGCAGTGAAATAATTTTCTGTTTGTGCCCACTTCTAGTATTTCCCTCCTTAAAAGTCATCATGAAAACCTGTTAAAATATATACAATATCTGCAGAGAATTTTGAATGCCCAC
The DNA here is from genome assembly GCA_013397135.1 of Pachyramphus minor. Taxonomy (NCBI): domain Eukaryota; kingdom Metazoa; phylum Chordata; class Aves; order Passeriformes; family Tyrannidae; genus Pachyramphus; species Pachyramphus minor. The sequence continues at coordinate 10,665 of VYXB01004448.1, forward strand.
TACCCAGAAGCTGACTGGCAAAAGAATGGTAAAATAATCAGTTCCTGCAGTTTTAGAGATCGTTTAAAAAGCTTTTCTTCTAAGAAGGTATTTTTGGTTTGGTCGGGGGATTTTTTTCCCCACATTTATTGAGGGTTGCACTGGTGCCCAGCACTATTTTTCTTCAGTTTTTGCTGAAATATGTGTTTCCAACAACAGAAGACATCAGTGTCAATGTGATAAAGTGATGGGGCAGAGAAGGAAAACAGGAGGGAGGAGAGATGCTGAGGGAGATAAGGACTCTTCCAATTCCCCTGGTTTCTTTCCCCTTGAGTAGCTGAGACTTTTCAGAACATAAGTAAATAAACCAGAAAACCCAGAGCAGCCCGTCTTGTTTTCCTCTCCTTGCTTACTCCTGGGCTGTACCAAACATCTGCTGCCTAAACATGACCTGAGGTGGATGTGCAGGCTGTTTTCCAAGGCTACTGCCATCTGTCACCCCTGTGTTTCCCAGAGGTCTAAGGTCTCTTTGGCCATCCCTGTTCCAGCCCTGGGTGGAGAGGTGAAGGAGAACATGTTGGTTTTTGGTGGTGGTAACTAGGGAATAACCTTCACCACTTATATTTACCTCCAACTCTGAGATATTTAACCAGCAGAAACATGTATTGGGTTCACAGGGTTCAAATAAACAAGTTTCAGCTCATGCCTTACGTGTTAATCAGCTGTCTGAAGGGAAGTTATTTACAGGTAATTCTGCCTGCCTCTTGACCTCACTAGATTTCTGCTCCCCCCTCCCCCAAATTCTTGATTGATTTCCAAGGTATGACTAACACAGTTCAATAAATGCTTTGAGCTTCACACCCGAGCACTTTTACTTTGGCAATTTGTTTCATCATATTCCTGTTTACTAATGTTCCAGTCAACAAGAGGTGTTTGCTCCCTGAGGGGAACACAAGAGTAACAATGTCTAAAATTATTCCTAATCAAGTTCCAGCTACTACATGATGAGAAAGATGAGAGATTTATTATTGTTAATATAATCCTTGTGGGATGTCAGATGGTTTGGTGATGGGCATCAAGATAAGAGCTCAGCTACATAAACGGTGAAGAAGATTAAAGAATCATGGTATTGAGGTTTAATATGGAAGACTGTACCCTTCTGCCAGTGAATGTAAATCAGTCATCAGAACAGTCGCAAACATTTTCTGTTGTTTCATTTGGACTTGTCTAGGCTAGCATTTATCAAGAGTTTTACCACAGCTTCATTACACTGTTACAGCTTCATTACAGTGAGGCTCAAGCTTTATAGTGTGGGAAAAATAAAGTTAATTAATCAGAAATACCATTTATTTCTGCCTGGTAAACTGGTGACAGGTGGTGTGAGAAAGCTATCCCGAGGGGACACAGAAGTGAAGCTGCAACACTGGAAAATAGCCAGCTGTGTGTCTCCCATCTGTGTCCAACAGAAAGGGGAGGTTGGGATCTGGCAGGGCTTAATAGCTGGTAGGAGACCTTTGGGAAGTGTAAAGGAGCCCTTGAACTCTCTTTAAGTCTTGGAGAGGTTCCTGTGGGTATGGGGTGGTGAGAGTGACTATGAGTGTGACCTAAGCTGGAATTCAGGATCAGGGACTGGAGAGGTCACTGGGACTTTCTGTTCTTCTTCCTCTATTCTCTTGTACTTGGCAGAAGCAAGAAGCTTTCTCCATTCAGCATGTGCATGAATATTTGTGTTCTTTCTACCACGTCACCCCAAAAGACATTAAGACCTTGCCAAGTTCTTCACAGAGACACAGAGACATGCAGGATTGCATGGAGGCCCACAGTGTTATGATCAAGATATTGTGCTCACAATATGTGGAAAATTTAATTAATTTCAACACAAAACAATAATGTGTTGAAGGTCACTTATTCATCTGAAAAAAGCAGGGGGACTTTTATAATTTTTCTATTTAATATCACAATATAGGGAGATACAATATTCCAGGGAGGATCCCGTGTACCCAGGAGAGAAAGCAACTTAATGTGGAACCTCAAGTGGAAGATGGATAAGACTCAAACAGACCTGTACATGCAGAGTGCTGCTGACAATACCGGTAGTTATCTGGGAAGGTCCTAAGCCTTTGCTGGAATTCAAGACACATACATTAGTTTTGTGCAGGAACAGTTCTCATGCAGTTTTCTAAGTTCTAACCTGTTTAAAGACTATGGTAGTCCACGTAATTAAAAAAAGAACACTTCTGCTCCTACTGAGATCTAAAAATCAAAAAGCATTTACACCAAGAGCATTTACCATTCCACCTCCTTTATTTCAGCTGCTGTTTTATCATTTCTCATTCCAAGATATGAGGAGGTAAATTCCTTTCAAATTTTAGATAGCAATCGACAAGACCTAATCAGCTAAACTTTTCAGTTCTTGTTTTGCAGATATCATAGAGCTGATAAGAAAACACTGAAAAAACCAGGTGAAGATTCAGCTGCTTTCTAGAAAAAAGTATATTGAAAGCCAATATTCACAAAAATGGAACTATTATGAAGTTTCTGCCACATCTAACCTCAGATGCTGACAGCAGTTTTATGTCACTTTCTGAAAAAGAAATTAAGGTAGATATCTTCCTTGATATTAATTAGGTGATGTTTTATATTTGAAAGTTATTGCCCAGATATTTTCAAACCTGTCCAATGCTTCCAATATTCCTCTGATTTAGGTTAATATGAATGTAGTTGTTTTTATAACATTTTCCTTGTCAGGGGAAAGCATTTTGCTGCTTGTTTGTGTGTTTCAACTGCCATTTAAAAACTCAGCTTTTCTTAGGACTTCCTTCACTGAATTTCACATGTTAAACAGTAAAGGAATTATATATTCTGCCACGTAATGTGCTAATATAACACTGGTACATGCTGCTTCAAGCCTGTATTGTACTTGATAAAGAAGAAATTGTTCAGGGAGTTTTTTCTCTTCTATTCCCAAGCACTATTTAAACAAAAAAACTCAACCAATGAAAAACTCAACAAAAAACAACAACAGCCCCTACACCTCCCAAAACTAAAACCTGAACAAATGAGAAGTACTTGATCAGTCAGAGTGGCAAGGATAAGATTTACCCACAGTGGAATCAATAGGTTCATCAGTTAGATTCCTTATTCAGCACATTCTTTCTTCAGTTAACACACATTTGTGAATGGAAGGATGAAATTTTCTTCCTGAAAACAGTTCCCAAATTCCATCAAATATGAATATGGACAAGCTGGAGTTATCTGTGAGTAGCCTTTTACTGGACATTTAAGACAATACACATCATTTTGTGTATGAGGAGCGGGTGAACCCAGATAGAGAGAGACTAACCTTCAGTATTTTCCAGCTACAATTAAACTGTATGAGCTGCTCAGAAAAAACATGGGTTATAAATGATATGATAGGAAGCACTGGGTGAGCCCTGTAGTCTGCTCCAGAGCTGACTGCTAGGAGTCCAGCCTCATTGCCTGCTGTGCACTTGGGGTTGTTTCAGTCCAGTAAGCATGAGCTGGTGAACTGGCAGGAGCAGGGGACATAAGCAGTAAAAGGAGTGAGGTTCTTGTTAGGACTAATTTTCTAGGAAGTTACTCGGTGGTAAGAATCACTTGCTGGATTTCTTAAGAAGCTGGATCAGGTTTTAGAGTGGTGGTAGTGTGTTCCAGTAGCTAAAGAGGGACTGTCATAAGAAAGCTGGAGAGGGACTTTTTACAAGGGGACAGAGATATAGACCAGGGGCAGTGGCTTTAAACAGAGAGCTGGTTTAGATTAGGTATCAGGAAGAAATTTGTAACTGTGGGAATGGTGAGGTACTGCCATAAGTAGCCCAGGAAAGATGTACATGGCTTATCTCTGGAAGTGTTCAAGGTCAGATTGGGTGGAGCTTCAAGCAAACTGGTCTAGTGAAAGGTGCTCCTGCCCATGGAAGAGGGTTGGAATGAGATAATCTTTAATGTCCCATGCAACTAAACCTATTATTTGATTCTATTGACTCTGTGATTTACTCAGACACATGAAAAGATTGACAGAACAGGTGGCTCTTCAATTAATTTGTTTTAAAGAGAATTCCTGTAGAAGAACAAAGTGTGGGAATGAAGAGTTAGGATGTTACTGACTTATTAACAGGGGGTGTTCATAGTAAGGATGATCTAATATAGGAAAGATTTTTTTATTCCAGGTAAACTGAGGATTCACAACACTCTTCCAACTCAAAGCTAGAATTCTTCAGAATTCTTCTAGAATTCTTCTAGAATTCTTCTCTGACAGGTATCTACCCTGTTTCAACTAAACAAGTACAGTTAGCAACTCTTTCTTGGATCTTATTTGCAAATAAATCTGTATAAAGTAAAAAAGGACAGATTAGGGCATGTCCCTATAGAAATATTGATATTTCTTAAAAATATTTCTGTTTGGATACTCTAAGCTATTAAGGGTAGAGTCCTGGTACCATGTGCAGATGGTTATAATACTAAGATTTTTATTTGTCTGACTGAATTGGTTACAAATATAAGTTGTCCTTTACATGTTTCCTCTGAATTGTTTTAGTGTTTTGATTTGCAAGACTCAGGTGACCACATAATTGTACAAATTTCAAGAAAGAAAACTGGCATGATATTTCATGAGCAATAAATTAAGATTTTTTTCTCTCACAGCAGTGACAATGATGTACAGTGACAATGACATGCAAGCTACTTTCCAAATGCACAGAAGGGTCTCTAGCACAATGGGTCAACATCTAAGAGGAAGGCAAAGTGACAGAAGAGGGAAGTAGAACAACAAACGGTAATTGCTGTTGAAACAAACAAGAGTGTCCACAAGAAAAAAAACAAAATTAGCAAAAGGCCCTAAAGACCCCAGTAGTGTGTTTAGTGTTAGGGATTTGTGATGGTTTGGTCCAGGTCCTCTTCCTGGTAACCAGCTTGTTACCAGGGAAGTGACCATGCTCCCAGTATTCCATACGATTTTTACATAACTTGGGGTATAAATAAGAAGAGCGAGAAGCCTTCCTCCCTTTTTCCTTGCGGTGGATCCGAAGGAGCAGATTCTCTGCTGTCGGCTCTACTGTGCGGAGGAGTGAGGTCTGGTGCGGCCTTGTAGGCCTTGAGAGTCGGAGGTTGCCTGCGGACGTTGGCGCTATTC
>VYXB01004448.1:16106-28568 GCA_013397135.1 Pachyramphus minor
CCTGACAGAGTTCAAGAAGCATTTGGATTATACTCTCAGGTGCATGGTGTGACTCTTGGATATGGTTCTGTGCGGGGTTAAGGGTTGACTTCAATGATCCTTGTGGATCCCTTCCAACTCGGCATATTCTGTGATTTGTGATTCTGTGAATATTTGGGCATGTGTATTTGCTTCGAGATTAATAGTAGAGATAATATATGGACATCGGGGCTTACAGAAGGGTCAGTTTAAAAATTTATTTCAAAACATAAAAAGATGGCAGCTTGATGGAAGGGTAGAGCAGGAATCACCACCACCTTAGTGACACTGATGGCTTTACTTACTTCCTTGCCTGCTACTTTTTGATTTAAACACTCTCTCACTGCCAGGTTATTTTGCAATAGAGAAACCTTGGATCTGCTGAGAAAGTAAACACTGCTTAGACATGCCCATTTCCTGAATATTCAGAATTTCAGGACACAAGTGAATGACATTGCATGGGAGACAATAAATTATTACAACACACTTATCTCTCTTGCTTTTTTGCCTCAAAAAGTGCAACACTACCTTTCTGTCTGGCATAACTTGGTCATAAACTGACAAGCAATCTGTTGATACTGGGCCAGCAGTTTAGACACCCAGGCATACAGGACCCAAGTCATGTCACACTGCACCTCTTCCAACAGGACTGCATCCCCAGCTGACCATCAGGAGTATTTCTTCAGATCCTTAGCAAGCTGTGGTTAGACTCCCAATCCCATGAGGTCTCATGCAGATTAGTGTAGGGTGACAATGGCTCCTCTCTTTTGAAGTGGGGGTGCAGATGTAGAAGTGCCAACTAACTCTGTACACCCCCACAGATTGTTATCCCATCCTGTGACTTAATTCTTTCTTCCCTGTCCCCCAGTGGGCTTTGGGGATCCAGAATAATGCTGTTTTTCGCCATCAGCAGAGGTTAGAATACCATGGACTGAAAAGGTTGACTGCAGTCCATGCTCAAAACTACAGCTCTTACTCTGCATTTCCAAATCATGGAAAAGTCTAAACCAGGGCCTAATTCAGCCTAAAAGTATCATTTGGTTCATGCAATTAAGTGAATTGCAAAGACAAAACCACATCTGATTTTATGATGAATACTTAGTTCCCGATGTACGCACTTATTACAGGGATCCTTGCTATTTCTGAAGAGATTAGGCTCTTTATGTTCCCCGAAGGAGAAAAAAACTGTGAACACTAAGAGTTTAAATCTAGAATAAACACTACAGGGCTGGCACAACCATTTTGCTCATGAGGTGCATCACTGTCCTTCAGGAGGAAGAATGACGAATTCTCAAAAAGGTGGATTGTTTTTTCCAGTTAGTGTCAATGAGGCCCTGCAGGCTGAAATGTGCCTGTGTCTGATGGGTTAAGAACTTTATTCAAGTGGTTCTTGGCAGATGTGAAATAACTACTGAACACAATCTCATCTATAAAACTGTACCAATGTGGTTACACCACATTTCCTCTCCTTATACCACGCGCTAACTGGTAGAATGTGAATCCTAAGAATTAAAGACAGAAAAGATCTGTTAACTCCTCTATCCTTCTACTGCCAGGCCAGTCGTATGCCCTGACATATATTCAGTACTGCTTTGAAGTCCTTTTATAAAAGCTACATACAGACTTCATTCCTGTCAAATGCCACAGCAAAGAAGCAGATTTGCAAAGGTGACAGTTTTTACCATCCTCAAAATTTTTCAAAGCAGCTCAATATAGAACCACATGGCTGCTGGGATTCATATCCAGGGAGCAGCTATCAAAATGGAATGTAGAATTATACAAAAGTACAGCGACAGACTTCTGCTAGTGGAGGCATGACCAAACTCTTACTGACAAGCAGCATGCTTTCCTGAATGTTGCTACATCTCATGCAGTCTGTTTCCAAAACGCTAACAAGAATGTATACAGAAAATAGAGTAAGTTAAAATTTGGGGTTTCCTCAAATTTCCTCAAAAAATTTCCTGTTTAAACCTTATTGTAAAGGAAATTGAAAGATTTCTGTAACTGGGCAACTCATCTGCATTCTTAAAATGTCACTTTCACTTATAGGTAATTGCATATGTCGGCCGCAAGCGCACAGGCAGCTTCCTGTATAGTGTATTTTCTGTTATGATTTCTACCTGTTCTTCAGACTGAAATTGCATGCCTTGCAATAAATATTGCACTTAGAGTATGCCAGTTGCTCAGTATGCTGAAGCCTATGTAAAGGAACAGGCTCTAGATTACCTTCCTACCTGAACTTCTTTCCTCCCACTACAGAGGTGACAATGTTATTGAAACTGTAATAATGTCAATTTTTCAACTCTTACATTGCATTATATATAACATAAACTATATTATACACATACTTAATACAGAAAATTTTTTATTAAGCACTGTGAATGTTCCACTTAAATATTGATAGGGATATCTTCATGTGATTCAAACATTTTTCTATTCACTTTGTTTAAGAAAAGTGCTAGCCTGCAAATAAGGCTTGATTTCTTCTGAATTTTGATATTAACACATTTTTGCTGCACATTTTCCAACAAAATGCTTGTCAGAAATGTAGTCTAACACCCATGATGTTTGTTTTCTTCAACCTTAGTAAAGGAAACCTAGACAAATGTCAAATACATTCTTATTTTGTTCCTTTCCTGTATACACAACTACATACAGTGTACACCTCTCAGTGAACCTCAACACACTCTGAACATAAGTATAAATGTTTTCCAATTCATCACACACATAAGCCTGTTGTGCACAGCTCCTTAAAATAAATTTTATTTGAGAGAGAGAAAACCACATTGTGTTCTAGTTCAAAAGAAGGAAAGAGGTGGGGAAGGAGGCTTTTTAATCAATTCTGAATGGAAGAAGGAGAGATACTGTGCTGTTGTTCAAAAGACACTTGTGCAAAACTGCCTATAATTTGTAGTTTCACACAAACTTGTCACAGTTCCAAGTGTTAAGTAATACTTTTGTTTTAAAATACAATTCTCCAAGGCATTGTGACAACTGCTAGAGTTTACAGAAGAACTGCACTGACAGCTGTAGGAAATGTTCAGCAATAGCATGGAGTCAAACAGGGCTGATATTGCATTATTTTTATTAAACTGTGTTTTAGGAATGAACACAATTGGCATGCTCTCACCACACAGGGAGAAAACACACACACATGCACACACAGAGTCTTCTTTCATGTAGTTTGGGGGAAGATTGAAATTGCAGCCTTACATATTGTACAGCTAATGTAATGTAATGTAATGTATGTAGCAGCTATCTGTAAGACAAAAAGTAATTTGACCTCAGACAGAATGAGTAAATATGGCTTCTCTTTATTAAATGTTGGTCTTCATTACAAAGAAAGCTGGACAATTAAATGAAGATGAGAAAATTGTGAACAGAAGAGAGGAGTTTGTTCCCTGTTGTTACTCTCATCTCAGCATCTCACACTGTCTCTATCAGTGCTTAGAGTGGTAGTCTAGTTTTATTTTCATGCACTTAAATTAACATTTCCCTCACTCAGTTACTGAAGAAAAAGAATGGTGACACTTGTGCAGCAATAATGAAGCAGTGGGATAAACATCCTCCATTTTCCAGCCATTTGCTGACAGACTTTCTGAATTAGTGTTCAGGGAATTTGAATCTGCTGATCTAACTGCATCTGTGAATGCAGTGGTCTTCAGTGAGCCTGGCACCTCAACCTCCATACCCTGACACAGTTGTAACTCTGGTCTGTGGCACTTTATGGCAATATACAGATGTTGCCATTTTGTAGTTAGGCCATAACTCGGAACAGAATTGGGAAGATAACACAACTGCTGTTTAGCATATTTATTCTGGGATTGGTAACCAATCTAGGTAGTTTTTTTCTGAGATATTTTGGTAATGAAATAATATTGAAGGATTTCACCACCAGCTTGGGAGCCTTGATGCAAAAAGGCAGTACACCCAGACTGTTGAATGCCTATATAATATTATTGTCTAAAAAGAAGCTAAATACTACTGCCATGGCCAGAATTATTCTAGTTTGGGGCTCACATCAAGTAAGGCAACAGTCTCCAAAAAGCAGTCTAGAGCAGTTGCAATGAATACATACAGCTCACTTGTGCAAGCCCATTTACTTCAGTGATACCAACCCAAGCCAACCCCAGACAGGAAATGACACAGAACTTGTCTGTGTTCTTTGGGTTACATCCAGCATATGTAGTTCATGGTAAGTGTACCATCTGAGCAGGCACACAGTGGCAGCACTCCAGTAGCTTTCATTTTACAGTGACTTAGTGCTTTCAGACAAGGAAAATTTCCTCTGATGGTTTAACTTGTTTATAACACAGCTGACCTCCACTCCCTATGGCATTTTCCTTGTGTTTGGGTGTGGGCCATGTAGCAACTTAAAACTGGTATGCCCCACCTTGGGATGACACAAGAAAACTTATGGGATGTTCTCCTGCCATCTCATGATCTGACTCTTTTGAACAGCCAGTGCCAGTAAACAGCCACAACCACTGTAAAGGCAAGCCCCACTTCAGTTTGATAGTCAGGCAGATGTACTACACCCATGGTGTGTGTGTATATTCGACCCTGATCACTGCAAGCTGGCCACCAGCCAAGCATTGTGCTAATCAGCAGCTGCGACAGTGGCTCAAGGGGCTTATGTTGGTTTTGGCTAGAGTAGAGTTAATTTTCTTCACAGTGGCTGGCGTGGGGCTCTGTTTTGGATTTGTGCTAAACCCAGAGTTGACAATACAGAGATGTTTTTGTTACTGCTAAGCAGTGCTTACACAGAGTCAAGGCCTTTTCTGCTTTTCATACTGGCATGCTGATAAGACTGGGAGGTGCATGCGAAATCACAGGTCCTTCTGTCTCATCTGCAGCTGCCCAAGAAAAAGAACAAGCATGAGGTAAGAAAAGAGAAGCCTGGATACCTGTTTCAGCAAGGACAACACAGAATAGCTTCATTTAACACATTGTTTTTCTGGGAGCATGTGCTGGTTTAAAAGTAAACTGGTGGGAGAAATGAAGCCAACTCAAGAAAGATTCCAAGTCAGAGTTAAAATTTACAAAAAAAATTACAATAAATACAAACATAAAGAGAAAAAACTGGTTTTAAACCCCAAATGTATAACCCAGGATCCTGGGACAAGAACAGAATGGTGTTCGTTAGCCCCTGTGCTGAGCACCACGTGGTCTCTCTGGGTGCAAAATAAAAGGAAAGGAAACCTGTTGTTCCCGATGGTGGTTGCAGTTCTATAGAAGCAAAGCTTGCAGTCTTGAGAGTGGCAGTAGCAGTCCTGTGGGAGTTCTGGGCCTCCTCTGGATCCCATGGGTGGTACTAGAAGTCCCAAAACCCAAAGATTTCGTAGGCTCAGGTTCAGATGGTAACGTCCAGTACCTCCCCCAGGGCACAGATTTTCACAATGGGTGATTTAACTCTGTGAGTCATATCATATTTTTGGAATCTTTGATGGCCTAGGTCATTGCAGCTGCCTATTATGCCAGTATGGGCCATTAGCAGAGATGACTCCTCAGCCTGGGTGTGAAGGTGCTAATGCCTCCCTGGAGGAGAGTTATCACAGCTGAGTCATTGATGTGAAGCCAAAGAAACACTCCTTGCAGAGTTCTTTAACACCCAGCTTGTAGCCTGAGGTGTCAGGTGTGCCCTGGGCAGCTGCTGCAAAGGATCCATTTATTAACAGTCCATCAGAAATGACACAGAGAGTGTGGAGTACACAGTTTTGGTTATAACCACACAGCAATAAACTGGTCCCGGCCCCTGTAACTAGGACAAAGCAACAAAGGGGCACCGTCTGGGAGAAGAGAGCAATGCATGGCTGCGGAACTCAGAGATCTGTGTGCCTCAGCAACAGGAACATACACATAGGAGACCCTTGCAAGCATATAGAGCCCCTGCAAGTTCATGATGCTCCATTGCTGTCTGCAGGTGATAACCAATACAGTGCTGATAGTCTGACAATCAGAACAGTTATGATGAAAGGGGGAACATCTTTTAATTCAATGTAATTCAATGTCATTCAATCTCTTGAACTACATGTATTGACATTGTGTTCCTCTCAGCAGCCTTCAAGATTGCTACTGACTAGATGCACAGACATTATTATGTGTTTTCCTATCAAAATCTTCCTGTTTTCTTCAAGCTACCACAGCTGATGAAGCTTGTTTATACCAGGAACTGTCCAACACTCAGCAAAGCAGTTACCCTCCATGGTAACCACAGAGCATGTTTTGGGAAAGAGTGATCCTTGGTGGGTAACATCAACCTCAGAATCCAATTCTGACGTTTTGGCTGTAATACGGTCTAGAGCAGCACAGGAAGCATTGCAGAGAGAGAAAGACACCAATTTTCCAGGCAGTCTGAGTGCACTAGAAGGTGCCACTTCTTAAGGGAGAATTGCTGGGGATTTGGGACATCTCACATAGACATGAAGACATTCATTTGACAAAAGAGATTTTTACTATCATATTCGTTCAGTTGTCCTAGGTGTGACACCACTAGCCAAGATCCCCTGAGAACATGCATTTGCTTCACCTGAAGTGTGCCTTATTGAAGTCAGATTTGTATGAGATACACTTTCTGACAAGAAGGAGCTAAGTGTACCTCTGCTATGTGATCTACTTAAACATTTTGGCCTATTAACTCAAAGAAAGGGTGGCCACTCTCCCTGTAATATCTCCTCAAATGCTTTGTAAAGCATTTTCCAGCTCTCTATGGGCAGTGGCATTTGGTTTAATGGGCAAAAAGAGAAAATTCGATTTCATTTGCACAAACAATCTCTCTTTCTTCTTTAAACTGCAAGTGTAAACTGCTGTGTAAACACTGCAGGCTTGAACTGTAGGATCAGAGGGATCTTGGTTTGAAAACTTGAATCTTTAGATTCAAAGTTCCATGCCTCTTGGAGCCCCTGTGGAAACTCCAGAGGCTGAAGAAGTTCATGAAGCACCAGCTTCATCTCCAGAGACATCGCAGCAATACTGCATCCGTGGGTCACTGTTTTCACTACACAAGGAATAGCTAGCTGAAGGGTTATGACACTTCAAGGTATTATTGTGGCAGGAGGCAAAGTAATTTATGCCTGTCAAAAGGAAATCTTCACCAAAATTCACTGCCAAGCAGTACTAGCCCCTGCACTGCGTCTTCAGAGAGCAACAGAAAATACCTCACCAGCCCCTAAATTTGCTGAACATTTTCCCAGTGTCCAGATCCATGAAGACTATCTGTATGCAGCTCTGATTTGCTATATCCTTTGAAGCACTGTTATTGGAGTTTCTGAGTCACAGGTTCTTACAGGCAGTTGTTCCTCTTGCACGGGGCTTTCAGTGCCTGCAGCTGATGTGACTTCAGGTTAAGGTACAGGCAGTCAGACACCAAAGTGGAAGAAATAGAAGAGCAGCAGGAAAGTATGCTTTATTAGTTCATTTATCCACAAGATCTGGTTCTGCAATGTCTATCCAGTTCCCTGAATATAGCCATTTTCCTTTTTCAGCTATTCCTAGGTTTTGCCTCCTTGTCCTACTACTTTGTTGATTGTCCTCTGAAGGCAAGCCTCTCTCCTCCATTTCCATGCTTACGTGGGTTACCAAACATTTGTTTGCAGATGTTGTGTAGCACTTAGCAGCACTGTTCCAGGAAAGCTCTGATACACTCAGAATGTACATTTTCTGCTCTTCATCATTCAGACATTTTGATAGTAAAGCCAAGCACAAAAAATCAGCAATACAAAAGTTGGCAATCATGTTAAACTGGGGGAATACACTGCCTATATGCAGATCTCTAAATCAACATAGCTTGGGTTACTACAAAGTAAATTCAACATACACAAAGCCCCCAGGTACAATCAATACTGATCTACGAAGTTAATCTTTCCTTATTGCACTGTCCATGCTGCTAGGACCTGGTCACGCAACACTGAAATCAACTGAAACTATTTATTAAGCGTTAATGAAGGCCAAATTCTATCAAAAAGCTGTCATTGTGAAATAAAAATAGAGGTGAAAGATAAATGCAGACCCACAAACCCACTTAAAATTAATTGTAACTTTACACAGAAATCAGCCATCATGCTAATTGCACATACTGTCATAGTAACTATCTAGACTGCAGCAGCACTGCACAGAGACTTTTAACCAATTTACATCAAATACATATTTCCTGTGTGATTGTTAATATCTCCAGCCTACAGACAACACTGAAAATTCCATTCCTCTCCTCCAGACTAAAATTAGGTACAGATGATTCTAAATTTGTTTTTGCTCAGTGAATGCCATACATTGTGAGGAAAAAACATACTGCATTGGACAGCATATCATGAAGTATTTATATTGTTTCACTCATGAAGAGCCTTCCCAGTTGATGATGATAATCTTAATGCTTAAAGCTCAGCAGAGGAATGGATTGATATGCAGAACAAAAGGGTGGGCACTTGAGCCCTCTTCAGCCCCTCATTCCAGATAACTTCAAGTCTTGCTGTATATTAAGTGTGGGTCTCTGCCCTAGGCATTTGTGCTAAGCATTTTATCTACATGGAGAAATTTATGGGTCAAACAATGTTGGTATAAATATCTCAGTACAGTTGTATCAGCATGAATCCTTACATGACACTCTTCTTCCTGACTAAGATTGCTCACATGCTCACATTCAGCATAACTATAGTACTATAATTAGATCAATATAGTTCAACTGATCAAAATTCCCATTTAGAAAGTGCTGCCAAAATTACTAGAAGAAACAATGCCATCTTGCCTTCACTTGTTCAGCCAGATTTCTTCGCTGCTACTTCTTGCACATAGAGAAAGGAAAATAAATTTATTCTCTATATAATGCAGAAGGGAGATTTTTTTTCTTTTTTTTTATATTTTCTGGTATTATCTATTTTTCTTGTCAACAGTGATTGCTAAAAACTTCATATCAAGAATATGGGAGTATAATGTAACTCAGAATCCAGAGAATTAAAAGACAGAAGACCTCCAAAAAGACTCAATACAGCTTGGTGAGCTAAGATTAAGGGGTAAAATGGCAAATTTCCCATTTACACTAATTAAATATAACCATAGCTGACAAGTAACTGTTCCCCCGAGGGCCTTACTGAATCTGTTTTAAAGCTGTAATTCCAGATTAAATCAAAAAACAAACAGTTTCAAAAGGCATCACAGACAGAATGGCCACCACTTCAATATGAAAATATAACATTAGCCATCTGACACAAATCAACTGATTTCTTATCTGGTGTGTTCTTGTCATGATGAAAACCCCTGTCCATCCCATTTCAATACCATTCTTTTCCTCTGCCAGCACTCAGTAATTTGCTCCTTTCTTCACAAGCAGCAATGAACTGTGGAGGTGGAACAATGAACCTTTTCATGGCTAGAAAGAGAAAAAAATAAAACCTCTTTCATCGGATATCTTTTGTTCTTGGTCTCCCTCTTTTCCCGAGACAATGGCCTACCTACATGTGTTCAAAAAAGAGAAGGCTAAAGAAGAGATTATTAAAGTTATAATGGCCAGAGGACACCGTTCTCATAGCACATCTCTTGCCCATACAGTTTCAAAGTTCAAAGGGCTAGATCCTTTTATAAGTGCTGGAGAATATCTGCAGGCATTCACAGTTCGGTTCTGTCTCTCCTTGTGCATTTGGGGCCTCAGTACCACAGGCTGCTGCAGCAGGATGCGCTTGCACACCTTGGATGGAGACCACACCTTGCACACCTTGAATGGGCTGATGCAGACACAGGATACCGCTGTGCTGATGCACAGGTTTGGGGAGTGAAGCCAGAACTCTTCATCTCCCTGAATGCATGGAAAAGCCACTACAGCCATGTTGCATAGTGTACAGAGAAATACACTGATCTGACACACTACAGCAGCACAGTGCAGGTGCCAGCTTGGGCAAAGCTCCTCTGTGTGACACAGCACAGTCCTTTTCCTTGACTTACCAGAGCCACTCTAGCGCTGTTGTCATCACCCAGCCAACATCAGCTTATGTTGATACAACTATAAAGCAGAGACCAAGCACTGATGTTACCCGAAGATGCTCATTATGTCCATTTTAGACTTTGATATTGACCCCCTCAAAATTTAAGCCCCTCAAGATTTGAATCGAACGTTTCATATTTTTTTTAGTTGTTAATCAGTAGCTATAGCTAGACAGTTTCAATTAAGCAATTACCACGTGAACATTGTATGCTTGGCTAATCTTTTTTTTTAAGTGAAAGTGAAGACAAACCCAAGATGAATGGGCTGGATGAGAGCAACCATGACTGAAGTCAGCAGAACTGAGCAGTAATTGGAGGGAAAGGTAATTCTGGCAGTGGGCCACCACAACGACCAACTTATTATCCAGCTGCTCAAAACAGATTCTAGACTCACGTGGAGGGAAGAACTGTACCTTTGGACTAAGTAGCATGAGAAGCAAGAGATACAACTAGTAAATGAAGGTTCGCGCATTAAATAATGAAAAAGTTGTGCAATCTGTAACCAATGAATGCCGATGCCTCTGTTTGTTAAAATGCATAAACAATGTAAAGTTTCAATGACCTATGAGCCAGCATTTCATGAGTCACCATGGAGTTCCCTACTTCGTGCAAACTCGAATAAAAAAAAGAAACACCTCACCCTGGTGAGTCAGTTGGCACTGTGCATTGGGTAACAAGCTCACATCTGGGACCATATTACCCTAATAATTAGTAAAATCAATGGAGCTTGTGGTGGTTAAAGGAGTTTGCCCTTATGAAGTAACTTATGACATTGGAGCTTTCTTCTCTCTTTCAGTGGTGCACCAAGGGGTCAAATAATGACTTCCATAAGGATTCTTGGATTTTTTTTTTAATCAGATCACAACAGAAGCTTATGGTTTTAATTACAGCTGGTGGAATTGAAATCTGTATTCCGTTCTCCCAGCCTCAAAGATCTTTTTCCATGAGATTTTGATTTTAAAAATATGTTCTTATTGTTCCTCTGTGTCTTTTCAAACGCCTGTGCTTCTTTAGGGACAGTGCCTCAAGGGTCTTGTTTAAATATTAATTTATTTAATCCTCCAACATATTCTTTTCATTTGAAAAATACTTTGTCATTTACTACATAGCTTGGGTCTTCTGAGAAGTTTAGTAGCTACTGAAAAATGCAAGTGCTTAGCTCCTCATAGGGCATGTTCAACGTAGCATCCCTTGGAGAGCACTGAGAGGGAATTGGGAAAAGGTTGAATGCAATTCCCATCTACCTGAAAAGCGGATGAGTCACTGGTGCAAGAACAAAGGCCATGTTCATTGGCAGAACAAGCTGAAAATAATACAGTATTATAGGCCTGGAACTTTGATTCTTCTTGGAGCATCTTCGTATTTATACTCAGGTTCCCAGACTGGAAGAGGGGGGGAAAAGGCAGAGTGCTGTATGTCATCCAGCAAGAGCGGCCAGCAGACCAGGCTCCATTACATGTCTCTGCTGTTTAATGTTTTAGGAAACTTAAGTCTATAGGGCTTCTACCACTACCAGTCACTCCTTTAGTTCGATTTATGAGAAAAGTGTTAAGATTCCTTATCTCTGTTAAAGACCCACGTGAAAGGTGGTTGGGAGAGCTCCTTGGTTCCTACTACACCCAAATTCAGGAAGTTTGCTCAAGAATCCTTATTTCCATCTGTGGGATTTGCTAGCCTTGTAGGTCAAACTCCAATATGCAGAGATGACTGAGAACTGAAAAAGCATGAAAATTAAGAAGTGTTTATGTAACCTTTGAAAAAGCAGATGAAAAAATATTTCAGGAGCCCCTGAACCAAGGGACACTGATGAAGATTGTGCATAGATAATTTTCAGAAAAATCAAAATTGTTTTGAGCAGATGCCAAGATTCTTCAATGGGTGATAATCACTAACAGACAGCTCCTGTTCATTTCCTCACCCAGTAAGAGTTTGTCTTAAAGCAGACATGAATTATTGTTTGGATTAATGGTCTCATGATCCCCAAAGTTACAATATGCTGTAAGACTTCACCCAAGTTTTTAATTTCAGTAATGTAAGCAGTACCATATACTGAAAAGCATAAATATCAATATTAAAAAAAAAAAAAAGCTGGAGAAAGTCCTTGTTAGAGATGCAATCACATGTAGTGACTCACTGTAATTACAGATTATTTACAAATAGACTGTTGTCTGCAAAAATCAGATTCATTACCCAGTGTGCAACAAGCAAATAGTTACATAGCCAAGAGAGACATTGATTATTCATTTCAGAGTTCTACAGGGCTGGGTACCCAGTGGAATTCCACATATCAAGCACACCAACTACCAAAACTTTTTACAATTTGTGCATTTTAGCAAACAAAGGAATTAGAATTCATTGCCCACAAGGTACACAGTTCTCTTGTGTCCTAGTTAGAACAGCTGGGACCAGTTCATCACCGTGTGGGTGTAACCCAAACTGTGTATTCTACACCCTCTATGCCATTTCCCAGAAGCT
>VYXB01004448.1:37402-66939 GCA_013397135.1 Pachyramphus minor
CGGGCTCCCCGCGGGCGGCCCCTCCGGTTGCCCCGTCCCGCTCGGCCCACGGCGCGGGGCAGCGCAGGCGGGAGACAACGAGGTTCCTGTGCCTGGCGGTAGCTGCGGCCTGGCGGCGGCGGGGCCACCATGACTCAGGGGGGTTCCGGGGAGCGGCCTGGCCGGGCACCCCTGCCCGCCGCCACCGCTCCTGAGCGTGGCACCTCCCTGGTCTTTTGTGTCACGGTGTCGGGGGAGGCGAGGGGAGTGGGTGTGGGCGCATTTAAGGCCTGAGGCGCTGCGGGTTCTTGGCAGGGTCCCCCCCCTTTGTCTGACTCAGCCACCGGACTGCACCCGCCTGGGGAGCGCCCAGTGCCGGTTCGCTTCTCCCATACCGACCCTGGATTCTGCCTCGCCCGAGCGCGGCCCTGACAGGCAAGCGCCTCAAGCAATCCCTGGCCA
Source organism: Pachyramphus minor (assembly GCA_013397135.1). NCBI lineage: Eukaryota > Metazoa > Chordata > Aves > Passeriformes > Tyrannidae > Pachyramphus > Pachyramphus minor. Next base: position 37,844 of record VYXB01004448.1, read on the forward strand.
CGCTTCTTTTGTTTTGTTTCTGTGTTTCTCGTCTTTAATCGTGACCCCTCTTCGGAAGAGAGATGCTGAGGCAGATAGGTATTTAGGTCAGCGGGCCCATGGCCGACGCAGTGCCCGAGTTTTATGGCTGTTTTCAGCGCCCGTTTCTGTCGTTACTCCGCAGTCTGGGCTCGCCCGGCGGGACGGGGCCGGCCCGATCACGGCCTCGAGGCCGGGGGGAAGCGCTGCTGGGGTCGGTAACGGGATTTACCTGCCCCCTCTCCGCGTTGAGGCGGTAACGGCGGGGGAGTGCGGCCGGGGCTGCCGGCGGGATAATAGGGTCGGGAGACCGCGGGCCTGAGACGAAGCATCCCTGAGGTAAAGACCTGCTGCTGGTGAAATGGGACCTTTCTCAATGGTCATCTTTCGGGGCGGTTGGGTATAACCACCCCCGCGTTTGTGGAGCGGAGGCTCTGGGCCTCGGTCACGGCCAGCCGGGACCACAGCGCCGGCGGCCAGAAGGACAGCGGGAGGCGGCAGGCTGGTGATGCCGCATATTCCGGGCTGCCTGTAAGCACCCGCTCTACCCTGGAAGGGTAGGGCGGTCGGATTTCGCTGGCGCCTCCTCCCGCCAAAGCCGGCGGCCTGCGGGAGATATAAATAGGGACTGACTTCAGCGGGCGGCGGGGGCGGCCGGGCGCCCCAGGCCCGTGACTTTCCGCCTGATGGGCGGAAGCGCACTCCCCCTCGCCATGTGACCGAGCTGGCAGCGGAGGCTCTTCTGCCGCCGGAGCGCCCGGGGCAGAGCCGTGGCGGCGGGGTCGGACGGGGTGAGTGCGCGGCTGGCGGTGGGCACCTTTGGAGTAAACCCGGGTGACACCCGGAGCGCATCCCGGAGCCTGGAAAAACTCGACTTGTTAAGCGTTGGGTAGCAACGACCTTTCCGTTAGGGGCACGCATTTCAAGTAGTGGAAGAACGTGCAGACAAAAGGAGCAGCGGAGTCCCTAGTTTGTAGTGGGATAATAGTAGCGTTAGCACCTAAAGCAAGATTTAGTAAGTGGTGAAATCCGTTGTGGCACACTGACTTGGAAGTGAAGCAAGTAGGTTGAGGTCGGTGTTGGCAGTGTGTTTGGTGGCACTTCTGTCTTACCAGCTTAGTAATAAATGGGCTGGAGTACAGTCTTTTGTTTGTATTATATAGGTATAGGTCTTACAATAGAGACGACAGGATTGGTTTTAGATTTCTCTAGATGGGTCATGTTTTCTTCTGGATCGCTTGCCTGTTGTGTATGGCTGAAAAACTGTATCAGAGTAAGTGTGAAGCTAGCTGTTTTGTAGCCTGAAAAGACACTATTTATACTTGGAAGGTATTATAAAGCCGTAAATAGTACAGCTATTTATACTTGGAAAGTTGAGTCCTGTGACCACCAGCAAGCGAGCAGATGAATTTGGCTTGTTTTTTTTTTCTGGTTTTGGTTTAGTTTGGTGCCAGAGGTTTAGTTTAGGTAGACAAAGGCTGTTGCAATTTTCATACTAGTGGAACATCAGTTTACTACTTGCAGTGTGGGGTTTCTTAATTAAAAGACTATTTTTCTGCATGCTGTAACAAAATCACTTTCAGCGTTTTTGACTTCTAGTGTCATTGGTCAAGTGTCTTACTGTAACTGTTCCTTAAGAGGAAAACAGCAATCTAAAGTTTACACTAAAATGACTTCAGGTGCCATAAGCATGGCTTCTACTAAATTTACATTTCAGTGCAGTATTCTTACATGCCCTCAAATTGTAGCAGATTATGTGATTACTGTGTTCCAGTTTTATTGCCCTTGGGAATCAAGGATTTTGTTGTTGTGCAGTTTTCTACTAACCTTGGTTTGCAGAGGTTAACAGATGATGAAGGTGAAAATTTTTATTCTTTTTTTCATATTTTTGGTTCATTTTTTCATATTCATCATTATTATTAAGAGGGTTGGCACTGAGTACCTCTAGTAGGCTCAGAAGTCGTGCTATAACTTTATTAAGACACAGGGTTTTTTTTTCTTTTGCAAATGTGTAAGCTGTTAAACAAGCTGAAGGTGGTAATTTTATTTCTCTTGGAAGCGTATTGTGAGAGCAACAACTGCTAACAGTGGAATTAGCCTCAAAATGATGTGAGACTGGCACTGAAAAAGCAAGGAGTTAGGAAAAGTAAGCTATGTAGCTTGCCAGAACTGTTTTTTGGTTATAAACTTGGTCTTGCTTATTCTGCATATCTCTATTAGTGCTCAGAGGTCAGTAATTAAGGAGGCTTTTGGCTGTCAAATTAAATTAACTTGTACATGCAGTTCAGCGCCCAATAGGTATATTATTTCTCAGTACTTTTTCTTCTCTTAACAGTTCATAATAATGTTGCTTAGCAATACAATTGTAGTCCTGAATGGTATATTAACAACTCTTTAAGAATGGTGATATCACTTGGGTGGCAGGTGAGCAGACATACTTTTAATTCTGGAACCCTGTAATTGATTTTGATGACAGCTCCTAATGCAGTTCTTGATTTTACTTACAGCATCGAGATGACTCAGGAGACAAACCAGACCCCAGGGCCTATGCTGTGTACTACAGGATGTGGATTTTATGGAAATCCTAGGACAAATGGGATGTGTTCTGTTTGCTACAAAGAACATCTTCAGCGACAGCAGAATAGTGGTAGAATCAGCCCAATGGGTAAGGGTTGATTTTTTTTCTTTTTCTTTTTTTTTTTTTTTTTTTTTTTTTTTCAAAGTTAAACTAGAGGATTACAAGGAATTCTAGAAATTTTTTCAGGAGAACTTCTGAAAGCTATGCATTAAAACAATGAATATCCAAGAGAATACTACTTTAAATCACAGTAGAGATAAAAATACATTTCTGTGTAATGTATTCTGTTTTGCTTGGCATTCAGTCATAACTTTCTTTCCCACTTAGCCGGCTCTGTTAGTGTATTCTTATGCAATCTGTATTTTGTTTGTTAACAGTTGTCATGTCTTTAAGTAAAAAATAATATGCAGTAGCAGTGAAGATTTTATGCAGACAGTTCATAGCTGTATGGGAGACTACTTGGCTAATGTGTTTGCTACAATTTGTTTGTAACGTGTCAAATTCTTGTTATATAGGAACAAGCAGTGGTTCAAACAGTCCTACCTCAGACTCTGCATCTGTACAGAGAGCAGACACTAGCTTAAACAACTGTGAAGGTGCTGCTGGCAGCACATCTGAAAAAACAAGGTAAAATTAAGGTATTACTGTGAGGTTTGAATGAGCTGAGTGTTCAGCAAGTTGAAGGCTTGCAGCAATCCTGCCCTATCATAGTGAGTGTCTGCAGAGTTAAAAAGGACCTGTGACCTGACAGGGCCTTAAGATAATATGTGTAAATGAAAAGTTATTCAAATATTTGGTGTTGTACTGCTTCACTTAAAAGAATGGTTTTTGTTTATCTGCTGAAATAATTTGCTACAGGCTTGCCTGTTTTCTTCTGTGAAAACTAAAACAGAGTAAAAAAATCTGTTTTGAAGATAATAGAAGCACATGTCAGGAAAACGAATCAGTAGTAATTGAACCAGTGGTTTGTTAATGTCCAGACTGGACAGTATAAGCTTTTATTATGGATGTAAAACTTATGTAAACTATGTGTTTCATTGTACTTAAACAGAAACGTGCCTGTTGCCGCTTTGCCTGTAACGCAGCAAATGACAGAAATGAGCATTTCAAGAGAGGAAGAATTAACACCCAAAACAGAGACTGAGCCAGGTATGTTCTCAAAATAACACTGGGTACAAGCCAGGTATGTGCTCAGAATAACACTGGGTACAAGCAGTGACTTAACACGAGGTGGAGGGTTTATTTACTTTCTGAGTATCTGTCTCCTGTTGCGGTGGTGGTCTTGAGGAACTGAGTTAAGCGTGCTTTTGAGTACTCTCTCCTCAAAATTGAGATAAAGGACTAGTTCCAGAACAGGGCTTTAAGATACCTGTTCAATGTTAGTAAAAATGATGCCTGTGAGGGTGGTTTTGGATCCCAAACCTTTGTTTTTAAAAGTGAGGCATTGTAAAACTGCATTTGGTCAAGGTGTTCAGTTTTGAAGTCAAACTATTGAGATTCTGTGTATTATCAAGCAGTACAATTCTAGCTGACTCATGGCAGTCAAAATGGCTTTTTGCATTTGGAGAATGGTGCTTACTAAAGTCCATTCTACAGAGCAGTGAGGCTGTGGGGGAAGGGAATATGTGGCTTAAAAACATTTACAAAGCTGCTTAGGGTTCTTGAACTAATTGAGTAATCAGTAGATGGAACCAAAGCATTGTTCCAGGAATGTAGGATAGTTGCCACTTTAACTGCTGTGTATTAATTGTAATTTAAGTTTTATTCTCATGCTGGATTGTTACAGCTGTAGTAGTTAAACTTCAAAGTGTAAACTGTTCCTTGGAGGGAGGGGTAGCTTGCTAAACTACAACTAGTGATTAAATTCATATCAGCACGTTCAAATGGACATCTTAACACACTTGTTTTATACTTTAACGTATCCACACGTCATTTAATTTAGCAGTTCTGATGCAGTTTTAAAGATTAAAAGTTGATGTTTAGTAGGAAGACTTGACTCAAGCTGAAGGTAAAATCCATTTTTTCAGCTATGAAGTCAGTAATATGAAAATTGCAGCAGATGCTACTCAGCACTGTATCAGAGTGATTTTTATGTAGTTATATCTTTGCCAACAAAGACTGCTCTGACACTTGATATTTAATTGCTCAGTACTTGTACAGAGGATTTTACCATTTGATAAGTCAAGGTTCTGTGACATGAACTGTACAGTTATACAATATATTTGGGTTTTTTATTATGTATGGACGAGGGGGGATTTTTGAAATTATTAAATTCCTGTAACTGATGGTGTCTTTCATTATGTAGCTGAAAAATAATTAAGATTTTGCTACAGTATTCATTAACTTCATTGTGCCTTGTTATGAAATCCTACCTGAATGTGGTAAGAAGGAAATAGGAATACATGAAATGGTAGTAGTGATGAAGTCGTAGGTGACTTTAAATCTTGTGACTGCTGTCATTTTGCCAGTTGTAAATGAAATCTTTTTTTATTGTCAATATATTACCTGTTTTTCAGGTGCTGTGAGTAAGCTGTATGATAGTGTCACATAGCAGCACACTATTGATTAAAATGGGAGAGAAATCCAAAGCAGCTCACCTTGATTATGTATTGTAATAAATAATCTCACTGTTTGAAACCAGTAAAAGCTGTCACAAGCTTGTGTAGAGACCACTGGAAAAACTGACTAAGAACTTAAATGTCTCTGGAAAAAACTTGAACAAAACTACCTTCCTGAGAACATCCCTGTAAATTCATGAGGCAGCCTCACCTGTTCTAATGCCAAAGTTCCCTTTTAAGTATTATGATTTGGCACAGATCCTAGACAGCATAAGATAATGTCCTTATGTACTATTCTTAGGGTTTGTTGGACATCTTTTGGTTTGTTGGCTGTATTCAGTTGTACATTGACCTGTGTCTTGCAGGCAAGAGAAGCTGGCCTAGACTTTCTATACGAAATTCCTCTTGTGTCTGGACTAGGCAGACTTAATATCTTCCCTTTTCCAGTAGCATCTAGTATGTGTTGGTCTCTCCTCTCAAGGACAAACTGAAACAATGGCAAATAATTCACATCACCTCATAACAACAGAACTAATACTTCCTGTGAGGTGTAACTCTCTGAGACAATGCTGCAGTCATGGAGTAGTTAATGTATCACAGGCTGACTATAAGTATAGTCTTACCCTAGCAACAATTTTATTACCAGGTAGAAATACATCAGTAACTGCATCTTCAACCGTATGAAGTCACATCCTCTTCTGCTAGATTTTCATTAGCAAATAAAATTTTGAATGTTTCTCTTACAAGCCAGAAAGTTAAAAACAGAATTACATCTGGTCAACTAATGTTTTTTGCAGTCTGTAGCATAAAATTAGACTTGTTTGCTTTTGGAATTGAAACAACTGAGATAGAAGGTGGAGAAGTTGAGAAAAAATTAAACAGTGAGGCTTAACAAATTAGTTTTTCTTTAATTTTTAGGGGGGGTTAAGTTTTTTCTCTTTTTTGTGCAGGTTAAGGTTGCAACCTGGATTTACTGGTAACAAATATGGTCCCGAGACAATTAGTTGTATCTTAACATTTGAAGAAAGGCATGATGGATTCTTGATTAACTTAGTTGGTCACTTAGTTGGTTGTAATTCACATATCTAAGGTGCTGTGTGTTCATGCAACTAACTTCTTAATTTGACTTGCTTTATTGCAATTTCATAACTGAACAATGGTATGTATTCAGTCCAGTTGTGTTTGAATTTCTCATGTCAAAGAAACTTTATGTCCAAACTCAAACTTATAAATTGATGATGTTTACAACACATTTTACAGGATTCTGACAAACTTTTACACTTCGTAAGGATTGAATTTTAACAGTCTTGGTCAAAGTCATACTATGCCCAGAGTATTCTAGAAATATGATTCACAGTTGCTTTTTTTGTCCTGCTGAATTGTAAGAATTAAATGCAATACATAGTGAACTCTATTCTGTTCCTTGGGTTATGCTGTCAGAGCAATATATCCACTGAGTTGGTGAGGCATAGTGGAGTCCTTTCTTAAGGAACTTGTTTTGCTAGTTTTAGCAGGTATTTAAATGGAAATAAATGTGAAAAAGAGTTAAATTAATAGTAACCACTAAAAATAATGGTTTTGAAAACAAGTAGGTTTAAAAAATTTCAACTCACAGCATATTTTTAGCATTTTCTTGCACTTTTGTATGTCATTAGAGTTTGAATTAACAGCCTCTAGTGAGATCTGTTAGTGTTTCCAGACACAGTATCAGCATATGTGTCTGAGGCTCAAAGATCTGGTGCTTTCTGTGGTTGTTTTTTATTGTTATTATTTTGGGAGGTTTTGGTTGGTTTGTTTTTTTTTTTAAGGCAATAATATCTCTGTTTTAGGGAGTAGTATGATTAGTTTGTAAACCCACAGCTGCAAATACTGCTTACAAAAAAAGTAAACCAGAAAATGAACTGATAATGGTATTATGTAAATTACATATTTTAAAAATACCCAAATACTGTTAAATTCCATCCATGCTGTAACTTACCCTTCCATTTCCCAAATTCAGCAGCAGCAGCAGTGTTAGAAGACAGCGGACAGTGGTTGGTTGGCACACATCTTTTGATTTCCTACCAAGCCATCATGATTAGAGCTGTTTTAGAGCTGTCATTCGTTCAGGTTGTAGGTAGAGTAGAGCCAGTGTGTTACATCTGTGTGTTGCAGGAATTATTGTAAAATCTAAGTAAGGTAGCTTATGAGATACTGTAGGCTCAAGATGGTTGAGTATGTGACATGCCTTAGACCTTGTAATTCTGTTTCATTTTCACACATGGCTGTAGTAGTTGAGCTGTGTTGCTATCTGTAGACAGTTCCATGGTGACTCTTGGTAATGTTGTCTGATAAGATAACTCAGTATTGTGTTGAAAATTATTAGCTTTCCTTCATTTCCCATGTTTGCTGTAGCTTTGGTAGATGCCCCTGACTGAAAAATTTCTGAAATAGAATCTCTTGTAAGCCCTGAAGCTGTCCACACTGTAAAATGAGGCTGAGGACCCAACTGCTGGTCCTGTGCTTGTTGGTGATAGGATGCTATTTCAATAGTGATATCCCACAGACATCAAGTCTTCATGATGACCAGAATGAACCGTATGACTGTATGATATTGAAACTGTGGAATCTTCACATTGTGTTAATGTGGCAGTAAAGATATTAAATACAAGTGTTAGAGCTGGTCATGTGGCAAATGAGTTTCATGCTGCAGAACATTTCTATTCCCATTCTTTGGCATGAAAGTAAGCATGATGGAAGTTTATTCTGTGGCTTTTCATCACAGGACCTGGGTTGGCATAGCAATTGTAGTTCCTGAATATAGAAAGGTATTTACACTCAGGAAGCTTGCTAAAGCATAATAAGTACTGTCCATGTTTTCAGACTAAAACAAATACATTGTTGTTGTGGGTTAACACCAGTTGGCAGCTAAGTACCACACAGCCACTTGCTCAGTCTCCGCTACAGAGTGGGGAGGACAAGTGTGGGGAAAAAATTAAACCCTGTGGGTTAAGATAAAATCAGTTTAATAATTAAAACAAAGTAAAATAAGCAATGTCAATTATAATAACAACAGTAATTATTTTAATGAAAAGAGGAGATAGAGGAATAAAACCCAGAAACTCCACAAGTGATGCACTCTACAAATGGTCTGATGGCTGATGCCCAGCCTGTTCCCCAGCAGTGATTGGCAGCTTCCAGCCAACTCCCTCCTGGGAAGGGTGTTCTGTAGTGTGGAATATCCCTTTGGCTAGTTCATCCAGGTCAGCTGTTCCAGCAATGCTCCCTTATGGCTTTTTGTGCACCTGCTTGCTGGCAGAGCATGGAAAACTGAAAAGTTTGTGATTTAAAGTAAGCACTATTTAACAACAATTAAAACATTGGTGTGTTATCAGCATTATTCTCATACTGAATCCAAAGTGCAGTGTACCAGCTGCTGAAAAGAAAGTTAACGGTATCCCAGAAGAAACCAAGACAATTGTGTTACTATGTAATGTAAGAACTGCACTATCTCAAGTTCAGCTTTCAACTCCAAAACTGCAGAAGTGCATCTAATGTCTTTTGGATGACTTCTCACTTCACCTGTTCTCTTTCTTGTTTTATTTTTTTCATTTCTTCAGCTGTGGACTTGGACACGTCCCCAAGTCACAGTGCTTAAATAATAATAAATGCTGAAATCATTTTTTTTTTGCTCTGCCTTCTGGAGTTTGTGCCACTGGTATGCTTGCAGTTTAAGCTGTTGGGATCTTATTTTGGTGAATTTTTCTTTCATTTGAGAAGCTTCTAAAAACTTACTGCTCTTACTTTGGTACCTCTTTGTGGTCTCTACTGATATGGGAAGGGTTAGAAAATAATACTGTTTTATCTTCATCATGTTTTGTTCAGCTGAAACATTGGATTGATTTTTTACCAATGTGAAATATCAGTGGGAAAATACCTGCAATTGGCATCCTTTTTTGAAGCAACCATACTGTTTTATATAAGGAAAACTACTGACAGCTTTGAACATCCTTTTCTTGGAGTGGTTTTTAATTTTAGTAGCATTCCCACAAAGTCACTGTAGCTTAATAATTTAGGGTCTGAGAAGAGCTTCGTTCTCCAGTTTGTAGTACCTTTCTACATGTAGATTGAGTAGCTGTTAGGCTGGCTGTGTGACTAAGTTCTTCCATCAGTGGCTTTGCTGCTCTTCTTGTAAAGATGCATCTTACTTTCAGACTACACATGAAGGAAGTTTTCCCAAGTTCTTGACAAAGTGGAGTTCTATCAGACACCTCTCTCAATACTTAGGATTATGTTAGTCTTTATCATCAATCTGCTAGGATAATAGTCTTCCTTGGGCATGATGGTAATGTATTTTATAGTGCCTATAGATAATAATTTAAGACAAAAATACTGGTTAATAATAACCTGCCCAGTTCTGAAAATCTGTTGCTCCTAAGTTTTTTGGCATTGTAATAGGAGAACTGATCTGATAAAATTCAGTTGAAGTAAACCTTATCAGGTCTTGAGCCAGAGGTTGGGAACGAAAATGACCAAGATGATGGAGAGGGGTACGCAGAACCATGGATTGGTTTGGGTTGAAAGGGGTTGTGTAAAGATCATATGGTTCCAACCCACCTGTTCCTGTGTCTCTGTACTTGGACTTCAGAATTTCTGCCCAATATCTAATCTAATTCTCTCCTCTTGTAATTGAAAAACATTTCCCCTTATCTTGTCACTGTCTGCCCACGTATAAAGTATCTATCCCTCTTTTTTTATAAGCCCTCTAAGGACTGGAAGGCTTCAATGAGGTCTTCCCAGAGCCTTCTCATCTCCATGGTGAACAACCCCAACTCTCAGCCTGTCTTTCTCAGAGAGATGTTTCAGTCCCCTGGTCATCTTTGTGGCCCTCCTCTGAACTTACTCCAACAGATTCACATCTTTCCTGTGCTGGGGACCCTAGAGCTGGATGCAACACTCCAGGTGGGGTCTGATGAGAGCAGACTACTACATGGACAGAATCCCCTCCCTCGACCTGCTGGCCACTCCTGTTATGATGCAGCCCAGGATGCAGTTGACCTTCTGGTCTGCTAGCACATGTCCAGCTTTTCATCCACAAGAACCTGCAAGTCCTTCTCTGCAGGACTGCTGTCAGTGAGACACACTCCGTGTGTCCTCATGTCTGCGATTGCCACAACCCAGTGCAGCACCTTGCACTTGGACTTGTTGGACTTTATGAAGTTCTCGTGGGCCCAATTCTCAAGGTTATCCAGATCTCCCGGAATGGTATCCCGTCCTTCTGTTGTGTCAGCTGCACCTCTCAGCTTTCATGTCATCTTCAGATGTGCTGAGGGTGCACTCGGTCCCGCTGTCTGTATTATTGGCACTGGGCCCAAGACAGAGCCCTGGGGGACACCACTCATCACCAGCCTCTGCCTGGATGCAGAGGTATTGACCACACTGCTCTGGCCTCATCCATTCAGTCAATCCATTATCTACCACATAGTCTGTCCTTCAAATCTCTGCTCCTCCAGCTTGGAGATAAGGATGAGAAAGTGCATGTGTGCCAGCAGAAGCTCTGGTAAAGTGAAAGAAACTGTTTTTGCGATGAGGAGTTTGCTTCATCTGAACAGAGTTACTGAGGAAGCAGGTCTGCAGGTACCACTAACCGCTATTTTGCAGGTACTCGTTCCATGGTGATGATACAGAAATCATTTAGAGCAATTTGATTAACACTTGGTGATTTCTGGCGTGAAATTAGTTTAATGTATTGAGGACTGGAATTGTACTTTCCCAGTTTGATTTGGTATCTATGTTAAAGGAAGCCTTTTGTGAAAAGCAATTGTAGCGACAGTGGGTTAGTTTAAATGAGCTCCTGATGTCATGGTGAAACAACTACAATTTTCAATTTTTTTTATCTAAGCTACAGGTTGATAAAAAAAGGAGTTCCGTTTTGAGCTTCAAGTAAGGGGCAGGATAGGCAGCTTTGCTTCTGTCCTGGCTATTACTCAAAAGCACATTTATGAACATTTTACACTGTAAAAGTTAATCGTCAAACATAAATCTACTGGTGTAAATGAACAGGAGAATGCCTTATTTATGGAGAGTAATAACTAGACATTTTAATTTGGGCTTAGGGGGCTATGTCCCCTCTTATCTTGGGACCTTTTAGTGACCATTACTCCATGTGTACTGCTTTTCCTTCTTGGAAGATGTTTTAGTTCTGGGGGAAAGATTCTGTTCAACAGCCTGTGCCACTGCAGTTTCTTACAATCACTTGCATCACTCCACAGTTTGTAGTCTGCCAGTTATCACAGTTTTTGATGCAAAGAAGAAAGTATACCTGTAGTAGTTGGTAACATTTTTCCCCTAGATGGATTTGTTCTCAGTGTCTTTGCTTTGTCATAGAGTGATCTATTAGTATGTCACTTTGACTTGGTAATTCCTGGGAAGTTAATGTTTCCATTTTTGTTTCCCTGTTGACATGTTAGATAGTGATATAAATTGTTCCTCTTCTCACTTTTATCTTAGTGTATGTTGTGAGTGACTTTGTCAGTGTTTATTTGACCCTTCTACATTTTCCTTTGCATATAATTGAAACAGCATGCATACTCCCAAGGCCTGAAATTTTTAAGTTGATTCTGATGCAGTTGAGGTTTTCCCCTAACTAACTATACACTGAAATGCAAAATGTGTGAGTGTTCCTGGTTCCTCCTTTTCATCTGTCATGCCTTACAATTAAAACGTGTCTTCTTTTAAACAAACTAGCAATAACAAATCTAAAAGGATTTGACCATGCTTTTTGGAAAGTGTTTAGTCATTTTATGATTTTAAGGCCATAGCTGATGGCTGTTAGCCAAGGTGCATAGTATCCAACAGGTATACTCTGTGATATTGCTGGTTGTTAACCTGGTTTTTGGTCACAGGCTCTCCAGTAGATAAAATGGTGCTGAATACGGCTTTTCTTGATATTTAAAGACAAGTTCAGGGGATCATATTTATTCATCTAGAAAATGGTAATCAAAATAAAGAACTTGTTTTCTCGGGAGAAAAAAAATCAGCAGAAGTAACTAGGAGTAATGATTGTAGTGCTAGTACTGTGAATTTTTTTTTGTTTTGTACTTGGAAATTGGCAGTAGCACTGAACTTCCCATTTTTTTTATAAAAAAGATACATGTGGTGTGATAAAAAGTCAAGGCTGGAAATGGTCTTGTGTGTTCATTAAGATTGTTGCTATAATGTGTAAGTAAACTATGAGAAAATTTTGACAACCACTGGTTTTACTGCATGAAATTTTTTGGTGATGAGCAGTGAATGTTCCCTGTTACTTCTGAGAGCCTGTCACTTTTAAATCTTGTTCTGATTATGAAGTTGTCTTGTCTGGGACCTTTCTTGTTGTACAATGAATTGTGAAGCTTTCCTTGTGTTAGTGGTAGTAGTGAGCTGACTTTCAGAATACCTGTGAATAGTAATGCAAACACACTTTAAAAAAAAAAAAGTACTGATCCAAAAAAATCTGAACTAACAAACTGTATTTGTCTGTATAAAGTTAATTACAAATAAGTCCTTAAGGACTTATGTGCTCCATTTATTCTGGAATGCATTTTGTAGTTTATTGTGTTCCAGAACAGTAGATGTTATCAAATAGCTGGGAGTGGTCAGCAAACTTGTACCAGGAGCAGGTATTAAAGTTTTGTACAAATGCACCTTTCTCAGCTTTCCGTGGTTCCAGTTAAAAAAAAAAAAAANATTCACAGAAGGACACATTCGTATTCTTCAGAGAACTTCAGTGAAGTTTGACTCAAGTTTGTTTAAAAGTGCTCATAAAAGAGGCAATTGAGAAATTACTCATTTTGACTATACCTGCTTTAAAAATAAAACTGAATAGAGAAGAAAAATACAGATATTCAATCAAATCTGCACTTTGTTATTTAAATGAGGGCTCTGTTGAAGTGTGTGTTTGGTAGCTGTGTTCTGGATCTGTCACAGAATTAGTGGCTTGCTACCTGCTGTCTTGAGGCACTGTTTGTAGATACCTGACTTCACAAGAGTAGTGGCAGAGTAACCTAGTACGGTGGTAGTAACATGTTACTGAATTTCATTTGTTTCTAAAATATGTTTCTATTAATTATATTTTCTACAAGTATTCCTCTGTTCAGCAACTTTAGCTGTGACAATATTGTTACTGTTTTAGATTAAATGTTACCTGATCAGATGATTTATTTAAATATTAAATGTGTATGTGGAATTTCTGGAAGGAATTTTCAAGCCTGTATTGGTGTAATGAACAAGTGCTATATATTTTCTAGCTGGTGGAAGTGTTGGGGAAAATCTGATTGTGTTGAGTACAATCAGAAGGGGTGAATAAAATACCTAAAAATCCCTATTTTGGTTCATATTTCTGTAGCCTACTCTGTGTAAGTACTTTAGACAACAAACATCAGGGTCTTGGTGGATGAATTAAATCTTTAATACATGTATGCTACGGAATACCTAGTGAAGTCAAGAAAAGCAAATCTAACCCTGATCTCCTTTGCTTGCTTTAATAGTTGTTACTCAACCAAGCCCATCAGTTTCCCAGCCTAGTACTTCAGAGAGTGAAGAGAGAGCTGCTGAACTGCCAAAACCAAAGAAGAACAGATGTTTCATGTGCAGGAAGAAGGTTGGCCTTACAGGTATGAAAACACTTTGTCAATTTTGGACAAATCTGAGTGATTAGTTGCCTCTTGCTAGATTAAACTTGATAAATTATGTGTTCTATTAAATTTATTTGGAGCTATTCAGTTTTGTTGCTCTGTATGTCAATGTAGATGAACATACCCCCTTTGTGGTAACTATGCCCTTAATTAACACCTTGAACCTAATTAAAAACATCCTAGTTTTTAAATCCTAATTAAGATCTTCCTAGTGATGTTGCTTCTTTTTCTGTGTACAGGATTTGACTGCCGATGTGGAAACTTATTTTGTGGACTTCACCGTTACTCTGACAAGCATAACTGCCCATATGACTACAAAGCAGAAGCTGCAGCAAAAATCAGAAAAGAAAATCCAGTTGTTGTGGCTGAAAAAATTCAGAGAATATAAATGAACCTGCTTGTGAAAAGACTGACTGACTTTTTGTGGGGCTTTTTTTTTTTCAATACATCCTAAAAAACATGAAAGAGCAGGTGCATGGCCATTTTCCTTTGTTCTTCAAAATTTTACTTCTAGTCCTGTCTGTTCAAATGATATTTTGAAATGTTTGGATGTTTGTTACAGGCAGAATTGGATAGATACAGCCCTTGAAAATATACATGCCCTTCCCAGAATATAGTTGGATGGTCAGAAGGCTGCACAGGGATACACATGCACAGAGAACAGACTCTAATTCACGTGTGCCAAACAGACGTGTGCTGGCTGCATGTGTGCAGCAGATCTGCCTTTTGAGATGTGCTTGAGGTATTTAATGTTTGGCTAATGTTACTGGTCTGTTTTGGAGAAGGATACATCAAAATGGTGGCAGTCTACTTCTATCATTTAAAATCTCATTCTAATTTTAGTTTCCACACTTCATTTTAGTTTTCCAGCAGAATGTGAGCTGTATAGAAGGGTCCACCATCCCAGAAAGATGAGTGTTGGTGCCATATTTAAGTCACTTAACAATTGCACTGAGAAAAATGGAAAAAATCAGATACATAGAAGAAGAAAATTGTTTTGGGAAAGATTTCATTGACTTCAAAATCTTGAAAAGATGTTCCCAACTGAAATGTCCTGTTAGGAGCTTATGAACTGGCCTGCAACAGAGTTGTCTGCTTTTCCTTGCATAGCTAAAAATGTGTAGCACAGTATTGTAAGATTGGTTTACAAAATAAAGTTACATATGTTTCTAGACATACCACAGCAGCTCTATCAAGCAACACCGGTCTAAATAAGTTGCTGAAGTATTAGATCAGTTTATTATTCATATACTACTTCTGTTCTGTGTGTTCCAAGTTCAAAAGAATACTAGGAGTTAATTTTTCTAGTTTTAAATGTAACGGTTGCACCATTCTGCATGGAAAACCATACCCAACATTGCTGCCGTAGTGGTAGCTGGAACCACTCTCGGAGGGCTGCTTTATCATTTTTAATTGTACTTGGGTATAGGACTGTAGTGTTCTTGGGTGTATTGCATGGGCTGCATTATCTATGGCATTGTACAATAACAACTTTAGAAAAGGCAGTATTCTTCACTGATGCTTATCTGGTAATATATATCACTTCTGTGTTATAATGGAAGGGGGTTTTGTGATGTATGAAACTTGTGTTTTTTATATAAACAAATACAGTTTAGACTAGTGTTGTGGTAATGCCTGTTCCCATCTGTAAATAGTTACGTATGTACACAAGGCGCTACTCCTGACCTTCTGATTTTTGTTGCCAGTGTTCAGTCTTAGTTTCTACTTCACTATTAAAAGTGTCAGGTTTTTGCTTCTGACTTTGCTCTTCTGAGTTATTAGATATGCAAACATGTACAGATAGTTCTTATTTATGTATTGCACATAAGCTACCCAGCATCTATACTATATTGTATTATGTAAATAATAAAAATAATGTACAGAAGGAAATACTTCCTTTTGTGATAGTTCATTGGTTTTAATTATTGCAGTAAGGAGAATATGACCTTGTAGAGGTTGAGGTGCAAACTTAATACGAAGTTTTTACAGATGATGTCTTTATGCTTTAGCCTGCCTATGCCCTTATTTCTTATTTGAATGTACCAAATTCTTTTGAGGCAACTTTCATGAGCAACTGGAGTACAGGTAACTACTTGATGGCCTGACTAAAGTGCCAGCAAACAACAGTGTGGTTAAAGGGAGCAAAGGACAGTATTAGCAATGAACTTCAAACTTTTTTCCAGGGGATCTGTTATGATAGAGCTAGTACATTGACAACACCATTCTGTCCACATCTCACCAGCAGACCTGGGCAGTTACTGCCAGTGTCAGCAGCTGAATACAAACAGTAAACATGCCTGATTTATCCTTCCCAGTGGGAAGGAAAAGGACAGTACACAGCATGAGTTGCCGTGGAGGAAGACATCTTCACTGCTGGATAATGCACAAAAATTGGTTATATCAGAAATGAATAATGTGTGTGCCACCAGTCAGCTGATAGACAACATGAGTTAATACTCCAGCCACTGTGTATGCATCCAGTAAGGGAACACAGGCATGTTCTGGACTTCATTTTCCTTGATGAATCTTAGGATTTCATCATGGAACTGCTGTAAAGCACTGAAGTTATTTCTCTACCTTTTGTATTAAAAGAATATCAGCAACTCCACTACAGCATAAAATGTTTTTCTCTTTTTAGTCCATTTTTATTCTTCCCTTCTGAACCTGAGAATGCCCTGTAACTAGATATTTGAAGAGACCTGTCTGGTTTTGATACTGTCTTGGCTAGAGTGGTTTACGACAGGTAATGATTATAGTGGTTTCAGTCTCATGGTCTGCTTTTTTCTGTACAAATCTCTACTTGTGAACACTTGTTTAAATATTTGATCTTGGTACATCTGTACACGAAAGTATGGAATGAAAAATCCCTCTTATGAAATTGTGAACTGTATCATTTAAATTACACTTAAGAGGGGTATGAGCTTGTCCTCAAAACTAAGTCTGCAAGTTCCCTGGAGCTTTGTTCTTTTGGCAGCGTATATAGTGTTATAATCACTCAGGAGCTCTAATTCTGTTGATGCTCACAGAACAAAGGAGGGGACGATTGTTTAAAAAAGAGCAGGTATTGACAAAGTGTGTAGAGTGGGGCAGGGGGGAATGTTTAAACTTATGTGGTACATCTTCCAAGAAAGAAACATAATCATATATCACGGATCCTTAAATCCTTAACATTTGGCTGTTAGACTGAGATCTGGTTAACTCATACATGAACACACTGTTCTGGGAACAGTCTCCCTCTGTTCCAAACAACTTTACCACATGACTGGGACTTTTTAACATAAAAACAAATGAGTAAGTGAAAACAGGTGATGAAAAATTGATAATCTTAAATCTGAAATACTTGTCTAACTGTAAGTGTTATGGCTGTACAATGCTATGTTCCACAGGATTCTGACCAAGCTTACTGACAGCTGTTACTGTTAACCTGAAATTGGGAATCTAATGATGACCTTTGTGTGGTGGTTCCAGTCTGCTGGTGGAAAGCTCATGAGCTCTGAGATGACTTGGCTGGTTATGATGCTTAAGGATGCCATGGAGTCGAGAAGCCCTGACTATCTTCATAGTGAATAGCCCTTTGAAACCAAGTGTCTGATCATTGTTTACTCTGTTCTGGAAGGTGATTGTTCACAGATGTAAGGGAGTGTCTTAGATGCTTGTATGTTATGTCTCTCAGTCACTGCAAGGGTACTTCAAGATTTGACTGGTGTCTGTAATGAGTCAAAATACAAAACGCATGTCAGTTTCTGGGTGTTCCTAAAGTGCTCTACAGTATCATCTGATGTGTGTGCTTGAAGGAAGAAACGTACAGCAAAAGTAAATTGGTTTGTTTCAGATACCTGTGTGTGTTAAGCAGCTGGGATTCAGTCACCAAAGGAACTTTGTATGGATGTGTGATTTTTATGTTTGTTTCATTAGTTTCTAAGCCAGCCACAAATGACATTTTCTCACAAATGACCTATTACTGACTCCCTCGATCATTTTTTGCTATTAAACACCCAGGATATTTGCTGGATTTCGCTCTGATTTGGGAGATACAAAGGGCTCTGGCAGTACGCCTGAAAGTAACTGGATGACGTTGAAATTAAATGACAAACCTGAAGAGTTAAAAAACTTGAGCTGGAAAAATAATGAGGTGGCTATATGTGGAAATGTTAAAGCATAGTCCAGGAGTAAAATCTGTAGTGAGAGTTATCACCACAGAGTTTTAAATGCCGTTTTACAGACCTGAGTTTTCCCTTAATCTACTGTAAACACCTAGCAGAAAGTGCTTCAGCCTTTAAATTCCCTATTTTAGAAGTATTTTAGTGATGGCCAAAGACACAGGACTGGAGTTTGAGGGTTTTTTTCACTGAAGGAAATGCAGAGTCCATTTCTGCTTGAAAGGACTCATCAGCCTAATAACGCAGAACCAAGGACCAGATTTTTGATGGTATGAAGAACTGAATTCTGTATAATGCAAATTGGGACAATGTCAGGAGCCTATGATTTAAATTAAATTAAAATAAAGATGGCAACACTGAAATGCAAGAATCAACACCCAAAATGGTAACCAAAACCACTGTCTTGACTGTTAATTTTTAAAATTTTTACCATTTTTAAAAGAAAAGTTGATAGTTGAAATTTTTAGTGTCATAGCTTCCTGAAGAATCTGTCTCACTCACCTTTTCTACTATATGGTAAGATGTAGATGACAAATTCTTTTTTCAATGCCAATTCATGTCAGTGTGTGTTTCTCATGTCAGCTCATTTGTAGGAATGTTGGAGGTTGGGTTTCTCAGATGAATGTTGCTTTGGCTCTTACCTAAGCAAGATATCTGTATGTTTATTAAGCCCCCTTTTAGTAGTAGCTCTTTTCTACCTGTATCTATAGCCAGCTCACAACATTTATTACCAAGCAGCAATAAGCCTGCTTATCATAATCTAAGGTTTATTCATTATGGAGAGAAAACAAAAAATAAATGGGATAAATATATCTACTCTTGTACGTGAGTACAAGCATACATGATCCTTGTGGGTCCCTTCCAATTCAGAATATTCTGTGATTCGCTGATTCTATATTGTGTAGTGAGTCCTGGCTCAAGGCAGGTTAAGTCTGACTATGGGCTCCAGAGAGGGTGGTACAGTGAAGTGCCTCCCTCTCTGTAGGCATTTTACAGATGACCCATAGCCTGAACTGCCCTCCTCCTCCTCCTTCCAAGTTGGGATACCTCTAACGCTAAATGAATACCATTGCTATGTGATGCTATTTTTGACCCATACACAAGTGACAATATTTCTCACTTATGTTACTGTGACTGTAGAGCAAATTCTTTGTTTTGTATAATGGTGGTGGGTTTTTTGTTAGTTTGATTGGTTTTGGGGGTTTTGTTGGTTTTTTGTTGTTTTGGGATTTTTTTGTTTTGTTTTTTTTCTGTTTGTTTGTGTGGTTTTTTGGTTTATGGTGGGTTTTTTTGTTTTGTTTTTTTGGTTTTTTGCTTTTTTTTGTTTTTTTAAGTATGTTTAGGGGGTTGTACGTGTATCAAGGAATTTTATAGGTAAAATAAAAAATGCCTTCATCTTTTTCATTTTTCTTCCCAGTTAACAGTCTCTACCGCAAGGGATTAAATTGAACACAAGCCTGATACATAGTAGTTACAGTGACCTTCTCTGTTTAAAACCAGCCCGAATATCACTGTAACATTACTTTCTCTATTGAGACCAGAGCCCCGTTTGCTACAGGAACCACCTATGCTGGCATGCCTCATGAAAAATGTTGAAATCCAAGGAAAGAGTTAGAGTCACAGACTGCATAATAGCCAAATGTATTTGCCTAGTTGGACTCAAGACAGCTGCCCAGTGAATCATTTGCTAAGCTACTGCAAAATGTGTCTGCACCTGAATTGGTTTTACTATCCACCATAACCAGCCATCCTCACCATGGCTTGAAAAATCAACAGTTTTATACTGCTTTGTTTGGGGGTTTTATCAGGATTTTGAGGTCATTTTGATAGAGCTGTGAGCACCGTTGATAATAAGATGTTTTTAGCCTCGTCCTGGTTCATGGGTTTCTAGGTTCTTCCTATAGCACCTTCTGATGATGCACTAATGAAATCAGTATGAATGGAGGCAACATGACCTAAAAAGGATAAACTGAAGCCATGATTCAGTATGGGGCCCTGCTCACTGCAGAACTTTTCTGTCAGGTTCATATTTCCACTGAAATCATATCTCAGAGCACAGTGCTAGTAACACCAAGGTCACAGTTTTGATCCCTGTGTGGGGCGTTCTCTTAAGGGTAGGACTCTATGATCCTCATGTGTGCCTTCCAACTCAGAATATTCCATGATTCTGTAAAATGCCTTATCAGTCCCTTTATTTGGCGTCTGAAAGGTGCCATTAGGTGTTATCTGGGCCTATTCAGAGATGTGTATTAGGACTTCCCTTTATTAGCTGGTTTTATTTTCAGATTTCTTTGATAGTGGTCTGAACATGTAGTTAATATATTTTGTTGTCTGAAAAACATTTTGTGGTGATGTTTTTTCAGCTTCTTGGTGTACTCTTTTGAAAGAGGTGTTAGAAGCACAAGGTGTTTGCCAAGGTACTGAATAGCAAACATGTAGGTTAAGAAATGCTCCCTGTAGTTGAGATCTTTCACCTTTGGAGACCTACAGTGCCTGCCTATAGTATTTTTGCCTGATTAGTGATTTTCCAATATAGGAATGCAGAATAAAGTCCCACTGTGAATCTTCACTTGGTAGTATCATTGAGATGGTAACACAGATCTGAGGAAAATAAAAGCAATTTAATTCACTGTTCCTCATGCCTGTTTATGTACCCTTTACCATAGTGTACATTTATGTTGTTTGAAACACACCCAACCTGTGTCATTTCCTGATGAGTATTTTCCTTGAGCAGCCAGCATTTTAAGACTTGACTGAAGTTCCTTTGGTAGGTGTATGAGATGTTGGAGACATGGTGACTATACCCTGAGTTCCCAAGGGAACCTATGAAACAGTTTGTGCACAGGACTATTTGGCTTGGATAATGCTTCTAGGAGACCAGGTCAGACTATGTTTAAACAGGATTAGTCTAAAGTAGATTTTCCTTAGTTGTATTTTAAGTAGCATGGGATTTATGAGGGGAAAGCAGATTTATGACCTTGGCAAAATCTTGATTCCTTTCAGTCTGGTTTCATCTTCAGAGTGAGACTCAGCTAGTTATTTTGATTGCTATACTGGACTCATCTGATGGATAATACTCATACTGATTTGTGTATTTCTAGTAGAAGCTCAACTTATGTCTGACCTGGTGTGACCAAAGTCTTGGATGTACTGTTGCCAGTTCAGTCACCACAGCAGCTCATGGAAAGTCACCAGATTTAGTGCAAGGATGATGCACAGACCCGCAGGAGAGATGAGACCACCACACACATATTTGCGCACACTGCTGGGCAACTGCAGTTTCAGTCTCAGTGCTAAAACAATTTGACTGGTAGCTTCAAGCATGTAGCAGTGATGAAAGGGTTAGCATTTGCCATTGTGGCTTCAAGGTTTGCTAGCTGAGTCTGAGCCAGTCACGGGCAGAAATAGGTTTACACTTGATGTAATGTGATGGCACTAGTTATTACATGTCAGTAAATGAAGGATCAACAGCAGTAATAGTTCACTGGCTCCTCAGTAAGATTTTCTGAGCTAGAGTTTGGAAAACCTATTATGTTAGGAAATGGCCTTGAGGTTCAAGTTTATTTACTCATCATTTCATGTAAGCAGAGGTGGTTGTGTTTGTCATCTGCTGAGGCTGACTCACAGTTCAGCATGGAATCATTTCTCAGTGTTGACCAGCCTTCAGTAAATAGAGACATTTAACACTCAGTCTGCAAACAGCTGCTGGAGACCAAAGGTTGTATCAATAGCATTATGGCTTTTACAGCCTCTTCCTCTTTGTTTCCCAGAGCCCTTCATGGTGGTGGGTAAGAATTGCTCTCCCAATGCACAGACGTGAGAATGAAGCATGGAAGGGGTCAGCGAGGACACACACAGTCCTGTGTGGAGCTCTGGCTCCAGCTGTTTCATATTAGCAGACTACTGCCACTAGTTACTTGACTGTCCTAGAGCCCTAGTTTTGTCCCCCTGCTCCACCCTAACATATGGAATTTCTTCCTGATTTGTTTTTGGCCCAGTGATCTGAGTCAAAAAGCCACATTTTAGAGAACAATGCCACAGATCTCAAAGAAGGTGTGTGAGTTATATTACCAGCAGCAGAGGTACAGTACTTGGGGGTGCTCGAAGTGCAGACATCTTTCAGCAAGAGGAGCACAACGTCCGAGTTCTAAATTGTCCGCTGGCTGCGTAAAGCAGCAGTGCCAAGTTCTGGACCCAGCTCTCCCTGCTTCTGTGGGAGTGTCTGTGCTACGTACCTGCTTCCTGCAAGCTCTGGAGTGGCAACAGTTTCTCCCCTTTCATAAAGGAGGGCCGAGGGAGCTTCAGCAGCACCTTGGCTGGGGCCTGAACAGGCACTACCCAAGACACAGCTCCACCATATCATGGTGGTGGACAAAACCAGATGAAGCCTATTTTTGCCTTACAGCTAACACTGCCCCAAAATATCTGTGAAATCCACTATGCTTCTCTGTAGGCTAAAATCCACCCACCACCACACCTGGTCCTCATCAGGATATTAAAGTTCTTCAATTACTGGCACTTCAGCACAGGAAACAACTGTCACACCCATGCCAAACAAGAAAAGCAGCAGTAGGCAAGAACACCTTTACACTACTGCTGCCAGACCTCAGGAACACGCTCTGTAACTTAACTCCTGCAGAAGCTTTGGTTGGCCTTTGCTTTTCTCTTTCATTTCATCCCCCTCTCATGGTAGCATTTTAATGGTGTGAAACAAACTGATTTTGTTAAAGCAGTTCAAATAATTTGAAAAGCTGCTCTGGGTGTCTGTATGTTGCTTTTCAACTAACTGTGGTAAAAGGTTATGCCAAGAGCATATCTTTGCAGACCTTATTAGTACTAAAGAAAGTAAGTTAATATATGAACAGCCTCCAGTGTAAGTAGTATGCTATTTTGGGCTACAAATCAAGAGCTAGTTTTAAAAAAGCTGGCACAAGAATCCCACTATTGACTGCAAGTCCTAAGCAAGACCACTTTTCGTTCAGCTAAATACACCTTCTTATACCTTTTTTAGGGAGTGTTTTACTAGCATCAGTTAAGATGCTGACTTGTGTTTATTTTTTTAACTAAGCACAATTTAGTTAGGTGGAGTACACACACAGAGATCTTATGAAATCTCTGTTTTTAATCCAAGCCTGGTCACTGTGTTTTCAAAAAATTCTGTAGTTCAAACATGCTTGTTTACTGTTCTAGGTGACAGCTGGATCTGAAAATCCCTGCCCCTCACTCTCCCAGCTCAGTTGTCTGAGTGCTGTTTGCAGAGAAGCAAAACCTCCTGTTCAGAGATCAGATACATACTTTTGCATTTCAAAACCTCTTGTGTGTGCAGGGCTACAGTCATGAGCACGCTTTATAGCTTTTTTTCTTTCTGCTTCAAGGAAAGAGCGATTCTCAGCTCACAAAGGTAGTAACAACCAGCTCAAGAGACTGTTTCAGCTTATATAACCTGTGGCTAACTCCAGTCTTCTCTGACATCTTAGCTCCCTGCTGACATGTCCAAAAGGGATTCACAAAAATCAGGCTGTAGAGAAAGGGTGGCCCCAACAGCCCAAGAGGGTCTTCTGCTGCGGGTTGAGCCCTCATGCTTCCATGCCCATGCAAGCCGGAGTCCCACCTGCCATCTCTCTCAACAGTCCAGTTCGTGCCACCTGTGCCCCTCCAGCAACCCTGGGCTGGCTGGCAAGTCATTATCTGCTGAGGTGCCAACCCCAGCCCATGCTGCTCCAGCAACACATCCTCCAGCCACAGCAAACCTCTCCCTTCAGTGACTCAGCATCTAAAGTAACAGCCCTTTTTTTCCCTCCTTCCTGGGTATTTACAAAGAATTTCAATATAAAGAAACTACATTTAGAAGAATGTTACAATAAAATAAGGCTTAAGGCTCCCCTTTCCCAAGGCTACAAGTTAAAGACAAATCTACTCCATTTGTTCAGTTAAAGAAATTGTCAGACATACTGGCTAGTCTCAAAACAAGACTTCAGAAACAAGTCAATATTTTGGGCAGGCGTGTTTGTTTTATCTGTGCTGATAGTGCCAAGCTCCAGCACCACAAAATCGGATCACTTTGGCCATATCCTGATAAGCACCAGAGCTCAGAGGGGCTTCCAGTAGCCCAAAAGGCTATCTGAAAGGCAAGGCATGGTGCCTCAGTGGATGTGTTTGCCACACCAACACTGTGATGCTGGATGTGGAGCTTCAGCAGCGTGTTGATGTGATCAGCTGCCAGACCCTGCCAAGTGCACCCCAAAGTGTGCGAGTATTTATGCTTGTCATATCACCCGTGATGCTCCCCAGGATGCTGGGACAAATGACTATCAGATGGAGAAAATGTTTGAAGTCACCAGGCAGAGCTGAGCCTGCGAGAGGACAGGATAGCATCCCCTCCACCATCACTGCTTCAACATGAGCAGTCTCATACCCTCACGCTTGCTTGCAAGTGCCAGGGAAGATTTAACCAAGAGATACTGACATCACTTTTACTTGTGCTCAAAGGCAAGGTAAAAATGTGCCATCAAAGCTTGCACAAAGCCTTGCAAGTTGCCATGAAGATAGAATGTCTGCAATATGTGATCATTCTTTATAGGGCCTCCATGCAAATTTTTCCCATATCTGATCTGACTTAGGAGATTTTTACAGTGAAGATTTTCCTGGCTGCCCATTGAAACTGCAAGGAAAACACCACCCAAAAACAATATTATTGTTTGTCAGGGTAAAGGGAGAGATTTCTTTTGCCCTGTTTTATGATTTTATAGAGATTTGCAACCAGGAATTTTATGTCATGTTTATGTGGTTTGACATGCAAATGGCAATAAATAGGAGTATTTGTTCTATTTTTATGATGATATGGTAAAATGTGAAAATAGGAGTCTCAAAGTGCAGTATATTTTTTTTTAACCTCTGGTGTCATGTTGGGGCCACAGTTGCTTCAAGATTCTCACCTTCTGCACAGTGAATGGACCAAGGGAAACGCAGAGAGGAGTTTGGGAGCTATTTATGTCACCACACGAATCACTTTCTTATCACATCACAAATCACTTAATTTTGTCTTAGTACAGATTTTTGTGAGCAGTAGAATAATCTCCTTATCAGATACTACTTGGAAATACATTATTATTAAGGTAACATTTAGAGATTTAGCAAACTCGGTTAGTCAAAATATCAATAAATGCAAAACACAGCTCAGTGCCCTCAACAATAATACCACAATTAACACTTCAGAAGCTTGCCCAAATTATAGGAACATCCAAAGCAATTATTCAGACAACGTTAGTAACCAAGGTGCAATATAGTTTGCTGAACAGGAAAGAATCCCCTTTATAGAAATCTTAGCAAGTTGTTGAGACTGGAAGCGGTTGGTTAAATTATACCTGCAGAAAGGTTTAACTCTCCCAAAGCAGCACAAACATTACAGAGGGGAGAAATATGATGCAATCTTTCACTGCCTATCAGAGCAAGCTGCTTAGACCTTTGCAAGCAGTCAGCATTGGCTTCCTTTGCTCCAGAGGAGGACAGAGCTGACAGGTGAATCCTCAAGGCCAAGGGAGATACACATCGTTGTACCCCCTATCTTGTCAGGGAAGCAACAGTGGGTCACACTTCTCTTTCCTCTCTCCCCTCTTTCTGTGCCCTGTCATAGAGTTATTACCCTCCTCTTCATAGTGGCTCTCAAGACACGTTGTTGTACAAGAAGGAAGAAAAGATGGACACTTCTCCTTCAAGAGAAGGATGTTAGCTGTACAGTATGTCTTCTAAAGTCTGCACAACACTGAATCTGACACCATCATTCAGCAATGCCCAGCTCAGCATATCTATCAGCCTTGGTATGAAGAAACAGGATATATTCATGGCTGCAGGCAAATGCCAAGCTGTTTGGCCCTTAAAAAATTTTCTGCTGCTTCAGGTCTACAAAATGATGTGTTTTGTTTGGGGGATAGGCAGGACTGGCTGTTCTTCCTATGAAACCAGCCCAGTGTACTTCACATATAATTTGCTGTTCAACCGTAATCTTCTCTGTTGAACCAAATTACAAAATAAATACATGAAAATGCCCTTTTGATAAGTCTGAACCAAAAATATAAGAAGCACAAAACATCCTTACTATTCCCTGAAACCAATTTTTAAGGATAATGATGCTAATGGAAAAGGTGACACTATACTATTCACTATAGTTTGCCATCTGGGAAGCAGGTATGCGTTCAAGCAGCCAGTAAAAGAAACAGAAGAAATGACTGTGCCAACCAATGCAAAATGAACAGGTAGGACTCAGTCACTGGATGCTACAGAGAGAAAAAATGTTGATGTAGCAGAAAGGAGTTGGACAAACTAAGGAGCTAAACCAAACTTCTCCGCTGCAGTGTTGCCCTTAAACTTATTTGACTTGTTGGCTGAAAGCAAGAGAGTCTACAAGGGAAGGTTTGTGCTGTGTCCTGCTGTCCTCCTGCACATCCTTATTCATCAGCCTTACTAGAAACAGGACAGTTTTGTTCCGTAGACCTTTGGTCTGATCCAGGTCTGACCCTTTCACATTCTTGCATAATGAAGACTGCAGTTGTCCTTGCGGGACGACACAGAGAAAGCAGTAGGTGGTGCACATCCCTGCTTCAAGCAGGACTATTGCCTGGTTTTCCTTGCAGGGAGAAGCTGAGCTGAAGTTGCTGGCTATGGGGAAGAATGATTTTGCTCTTTGCTGTTTATATTTAGGGTAACCAGGGTAGGGGGACACATATTTGGTGGGAAATGGATCAATTTTTGCAGTGCCCTTTCCGCAGAGGGTTCTCCCTCTGCAAATCCCCACCATCATTTCAAGTGACCCCAAGCCAAATCAGTGCCCACGCAAGGAACAGGAAGGCTGCCTTGGACCCCAGTGTCCCAGTGGTTTACAGGCTGCTTCCATGGCCTCCATACCCATCAGTTTAATGAGGAGATGTGATAATGAGGTAGTGTTGTTTATTTTTCTATGTTTCACAAAGTTTTGATTTTTACTGTACCAATAGCGTGTCTCTCTCTTTCTGCACAGTCAATAGTGCCTAAATACTTGTATCTCTCTTTACAGTTTAACATCTGGATAGAAACAAAAGCCAGCCCTGACAGCATTAACAACAGATGCTCTTTACTTAAGCAGAGATTAAAAATGTTCCTCAAAGAATATATAAAATAAATTCTGTGGTGATCCATTCTTCTGGTTGAGGTTAAAACAGAGAAAAAATGCAGGAACGTTAATATAAAAGTAGACTGTCTTGGAAATCACAATTGTACTGAATAAAAGGACTAAAAGCACTGGCTGAAGTTTCCTCCCCCAAGGAAAACCTTCTTTTTTCTTGGTTTTCCTCTCCAAGCTCCCCTTTTCCAAGGGGAAAAGCCTCCTATTCCTCAAAGTGGGCACACTGTGGTTACCAGGGCAGGGACAGCACTACCAAGACCTCCTGAGAGCCCTTAAGGGGCCAGTGCACAGGGGGCTAATTCTCACTCAGAATTATAATTGACTCCTGTGCTTATAGTGAATTCTATTGAATCATTTTGTTAGTGTTAAATTAGTCAATGATTAAGGACTGTTAAACATTTAGATATAAACCATTAACCAAGTCTGAGGCTGAGTTTGGATGCAGCTGCACCCAGGAGTGCAAGAGAACAAGACCCATAATAAGTCAAGACAGTGAGTGTTTAGCATGTGCCTGCTGCTCTTACATTTGGTATCTGAAACAACTCTAGTCCTGGTCACTCAAACTCACACTGTGTGTGTTTCACTGAGACATTCAGCCCCAAAGGTGGGGCTGAAGACATGAAACATGGCTTCACGGGATGCCTCAGCCACCCCTTTCTGACCTGGAAAGGTCAGAGCAGAGGATTGTGACTGTTCACTTCTCTATAGGTTTAGGTTTAAAATCTGTGAATCTCTCTTTCTGTAACAGCATCTTCTGCACACAGTTCAAACTCTTCACTTTTCCCTCAGTTATCCCTTGAAGAATATGAATTTTTTATAACAGTGGTGGAAATGCCCCCAACAGATACAGTCCCTTATCTGGATAGCGAGGACTACTCAGCACTGACTGCTGTGTGGTGCAAGACAGTGCATTGATCTTGTTTGGCACATCTGTTTGCTATTTCACAAGGCATAAGAATACAACAATTGGGATTCCTCCTAAAAAATAAAAGCCCAGGGAATAATTTTTAGAGCACCTAGAGAATACAATGAGCATTTGTGCAGTACACAGCTAGCTGGAATTGATTTCATGGCATTTATGGCCATATATTTAGAGGTAATTGCTAAAGGACCTATTTAATCAGAATTAATGCAAGACTGCAGTCACAAACTTGTTGCTTTGGAAGACAGCTAATTAGAGAATACAAGCACAGGGAAGCAACCTTCTTTTTGCATTTTAACTATGGTCTCAAGTCATGAACTATAAACCCACACAGCTCAGTTGTAAGCGATCCACCATCTGATCTCAAATCAAGAAGAGTCTTTGTATTCTTCTTAATAGCTATGGGAGAAGACCAATGAAAATTATGCTGGTAAAGTGTGCAGGATTATCCAGTGGCTTTTTTTTTTTTAAGATTGCAAATTAAACTCTGTGTTCACTTATGAAAAGTGTGTCTACATCAACTCATTGTAGTGAAACAGGTAACTGAGATTTACTGAGCACATACCCAAAGGCTCTCAGATTTTCGAATTGACTCACAAACCCTCTACACCATAGGAATTGTGCTCTCATGTGGGTTTCATACTGCTTTAGATAGGTAAGTCTCAAGTAGTAGTCCGGTGAAATATGCAAAAGCATTTATTACTGCTATTTTTCAAAATAAAGTGTTAAGTGACACAATTCCTATGCTGAAAGCCTAAATGGGCATCCTGTTAAGAACATCAGTATATAAAGAAGTGTCCTTTCACTTGCCTTTCTCTGTAGTTTGCATGACTTGCGTTGATAAGCTGACTGATGAAAATACAGACCAGCTTTATTGCTTGTATACACAACTTTGAGTAAGTTCGTAACAGCTTACACATAATTCTCAAAATTTCAGTGTACAATTCCTCAGTGAATAATTAGTGGTCCTCCTATGGCAGCTTTTAAGAAAATCCACTTCTGGAGAGTTTCAGAGCTGCATAGACTGGAGACATTTTTATGCTTAAGCT
>VYXB01004448.1:67044-82920 GCA_013397135.1 Pachyramphus minor
AAGAGAAGAGAAGAGAAGAGAAGAGAAGAGAAGAGAAGAGAAGAGAAGAGAAGAGAAGAGAAGAGAAGAGAAGAGAAAAGAAAAGAAAAGAAAAGAAAAGAAAAGAAAAGAAAAGAAAAGAAAAGAAAAGAAAAGAAAAGAAAAGAAAAGAAAAGAAAAGAAAAGAAAAGAAAAGAAAGAAAAGAAAAAGTTACTGAAGCACTGGCTTTGACTTACGAAGCCAACAAGTCTGGTAATAAAGATACATCTCAAGCTGTAAGATTTCTGAATCTGGAAAAGGATCCCCTAAAATAATGCTGTATATACTAAGCAGAGTTTGCAAACTCCTGTGATCGGGGGTTGCCCAAGTTCCCCAGACAGCTTTCTCTCCCTCTTCAAAAGTCAAACACAGGAAGACATCAGGGTTGGTGTAAACACAAGGCCTCTTTATTTTGTTTGAACAGTACACGACTCCCCATTTAGCATGACCAAAACCAAGCAGGACAGTGGAAATCACGTATACCATTTTTCTTAATACATTGCTCTTCCTTGAAAATGCATGAATACAACAGGAAGGATAAATTCAACAATATTAACTCCAGTTAGGCATTTTCACATATGAAAGTACCAGAGCTTATGCACAACAGGTCACAAGCAGATAAATCAAAGACCAGTATTAGGAAAACTTACTCCAGTGAGATGCAAACTCTCCTTTGGGGAAAGAGTTTGTGTTGAAGCAAGGGATGCAAAACTCCTTAGCTAAGGAGTATGTGCAAATGCTTTTTAAAAGCTTTATCAGCAAAAGTTGTTAAAGGGATACACAACCCAGCTTCAAAACCACAAGGCCAGACAGGATGCAGTTTAAAGCCTTCATTGTCACTAACCCTAGCTCCATCTCCTAAAGTCCTATCTCCAGCGAATTTTCCCCTGTGCCTAGGAGCCCTTGGCTAAGGAAAGCCAAAGTGATTTAAGCGCAAACCATGGTAGAACATTTTTATGTTTTTGTCAGCTGCTCACAGTTTTTGTCTTGGTCTTGGCTGAGTTTAATTGTTGCCAGTTACTCAAGTCATTAAGCCAAATCACTGAGTCTAAGAGCTGTGTAAACATAATAACACCTACCTGGAGGGACAAATATCTTGACTGAAGAGTTAGGCAATCAGTATAAGATTGCCTTTCAACCTTATCCTTCTCCCTGCTTCACTTCTTCAGCATAATTATTCCCAAATCAAAACCAAGTGTATGAGAAACCACAAACCAAAGCCAGAATTAAAGCTAATATATACTTCTGAGTCATGACAGGGTAAAGAAGTGTGAATCTAGGCATGATTACTGCATTCACTTCTAGAGAAGTGACTGCCTCTGCAAAAGCCGCAGGAAACCTCCTTGATTGGAGCACAACTCTGATTCTGGGCATTTTCTAAGAAAGAATTTCCACTTAAGTTTCCAAGAAACTGCCCTCCAAAAATATTTCTCAGCCTTTCGACAAAAACTAGCAGTTCTATTAACTTTAAACAACAGATTGTTTTTAATGTTTCTAATGCCCTTTTGGCTTCCCATGAATTGTTTTTGTTGATGTTGTTACTCTTTTTTGTACAGAGAGCCTTGCAAATGCAATTTGCTGGCTTCTTGTTGAGAGAAGCACAAGTTGTTGCATATACAGAGCAAAGGCTTAAAAACCCCACAGCTTTAAGCCAAAGTTCCTCGTACCTAAAAGTTCAGCACTAGATGCATGATTGTGCAATTTAAAATGTGCTGTAATCTCTGCAGTATGCTTAACTTCAAAACAATCTGATTCTTGAAACAGCTTGTATTCAATCACTTCAGTCACACCAGAGGTTTAGCCTGTGTTGGACTCAATCAACAGGCACATGACAGGGGATGGTGTCGGGGGCGTGCAGGTACAGAGATTCTTCCCTGGGACCAGACTAATTCTGCCTCTGTCCTGACCACTGCCAAATGTTTCTTTGGATAATTGTAGATAAAACAAAATGTGCTCTTGTATTAGTTTCTTCTGGAGCTCTTACAGATAATTCTGATTTAAATCTTAAAGCAGAGGTCGAGAGGTTTTAAAGTGTTATATAATTACACTATGAGCAGGTACAACTATTTGGGCTTGTATTACTAAGGATGTAAGCAACTCCTTTGGAAATCTGCCCAGTTTTTGGACCTCAATGACTTCCTGAAGGAATGAGGTCCAGGAGTTAATAAAACATTGCCTGAGAAGGTATCTTCTTTAATGAGTGTTTCCCACATAAAACTTTTCTGACGTCTTCTTCTTTTTATGAGTTTCTCTAATCTATCTCATTTCTGCTTTGCAAGATTTTGTATTCCACTACCACTCTTTTCAAATCTCTTTTGCAAGTAATTTTTCCCCTGTCCTTTCTCCAATTTTCAAAATCCCTTGGATTTTTTTTTAATACTTTCTACACTATAATTTTCCAGATGAATTGACCCTTCCTACACACAAGGCTTCAGATAAGTCAACATCATTTATTCATAAAAATCCAGAATTTTAAAAGCCATCCACCTTATCATCTGTTATGGATTGTTCCTGGAAGTGCTTAAAATAATATGTTTAAACAGCTTGTCTGAGCTTTTTTCTTTTAAAACTTGAATATTCTTTGAAAGAATTTGGGCTTTTTGTTTTTCAAGACTTATGGGTTTTTTTAAAATTAATAATACAGAATAGTTATGTTCACTTTTGTTCAGTAAAGCCATAGATACTTAGCAAGAATTTTTATTACCTTTTGCTAATTTGCATTGCATGATCACAATCAAAATATTAAAAAAATTCTATTTACCTGTAAATATTTTTAATTAAAAAGGTTCTGTCCAAGTTCATAAAACTATTATAATTTTTCCATTCATGAGTGAATAATCAGGCACAGACTTTTAACAGGGTCATTTTAAAGTTCCTTTTTCCAACAGTAAGTCCACTTACTAAAACCTTCAGTACAATGAATAAATACACATTTTTCCCCCTACAAAGTCATAGGATTGCACAAAAATTACAGAATAAATATAAACATTAGGCCAAGGCAACATTTTAAAGTGCAGAACTCCACTTGCCACACATGAATAATTCAAATAATGCTGCATAATTCATAGGCAATTCTTACTAGTATTTCAAAACCTGAAGTGACACAATGAGATCAACATATAACAGTAATTCAAATACATTCTATTTATAATAAATAAGAGCTTATCTGACCATAGAACAGAATAAGCATATTGTCCCAACAAGGAAGCTCTTCACAAATACCCTTTTTTTTCCTTTGTCTGAATGATGCGCTACCACTGAACATAAAGACAAATTAAGAAACAAAGATCTCATCCACCATCTGGTAAGAGAATTCATGGGGAGAGACATCTGGATCTGTTGCTGGTATATTTTTCCATAGGTTTTATCTTAAATCAGTCAATTTATACTGTCATATATCTGTCAATTTATACAGAATCAAAATTATCTTTTTATTTTCTTCCACATATTCATATCCTCTTAATGTTCAGTTGTCTTGGCTTAACTTTTTTTTTTCCTTTCCTTTTTCCCCATTTTTTTGTGTGTGTTTTTTTTGGTTTTGTTTTTGGTTTTTTTGTTGTTGTTGTTGTTTGGTTGGGTTTTGGGTTTTTTTGGGTGTGAGGAAAAGGGAGAAAAGGGGAAGAGAGTTTCTTCACTTTGTATTCAGCTACTAAGTTCTGTGAACATAAGGATGGAGGGAGAACAGTCGAAGTCCTAGCCTCCATATAGCATTTTGCTTTTGAGACAATAGTGCTGTTCTGAAGTGAATTCCCAATCATCCTCCCTTACTGAACCTTGGTTCAGTTTGCAGGGTAGTTTTGGTACACAAAAATTAAGCATAGTTTACAGGCTCAGCTGCCTTTCAAATACACTGCAGTCTCTAAAAGAGAGACTAAGAATCTGAACCCATTATTTGGCCTGCTTCAAAGTGCATATGCAGTTGGGGCATTTATCCAAGGAAACAGAATATATATAGTCTTGAGCTGCATATAGATATGTACATGTACATGTACAAGTCTCAGCAGTAATTGCTTTCATCTACTGATCCTCCCTCACTGTAACAAATATCTTGGCAATGTACACACAGGTAGAGAATCTCAGGGACCAAAACTCAGTTTGGTCCCTCCACTCTCAGTGGGATCCTCAGTGACTTTCCCAAAATTACTTCAGAGAAGTTTGACAACTACATACTTCTCTGTAGGAACTAAAACCTAAAAATTTCTGTGCATAAGCCATTTTCCAGTGAACAAGCTTTTGGGACTGTCTGAGATGACTCCACTTAACTTTTTTCTTTCGGCACACGTTATTTCTCCATTCAATTCTAACTAAGATGGTGCTATCAAAAGACATTATAATTTGTTTTTTACACAAAGCCACCACTGGCTTCTGAAATATCAAATTCAGACTTCTTTCCTTTACTCCTAAGCACCTCGGCATAATCTTGGTCCTCACTCCTCCTTGTCTCGTGCATTGCAGGGTGGTGCAGGCAGCCCATGCCACTACCTGCAGGCAGAGCTCCTCCTCCAGCTGAGATTCTTAAAAAGTTAATTTTCCACTTCTAAATCTGTGTAGTATCTGGATATTAGACACTAGTAGAGCTATAATCAAAAGGCTGAATTCCTGCCTTGTACCTGAATTTAACAAGTATCAAACTGCTCATGACACAGCGAATAGTCAGATACAAAGCTCATTGGAGCAGTTATCCTAGGGAATCCCTTTGTAACTGGGCCAGTAGTGTAGTCTTCAACTTGTTAAAGTTCTTCTATATTCCCAGTTTGCAAACAAGCAACCTCTCCACACCCAAGTATTTTAAGAAGAAATTCTGAATCTCTTTCTTAACAACACCACAAAATAATGGGAAAACAATTAAGTCAGAGACAGTTAAGACTACCACTGAAATAAAAGCATTGATTTAATTCTTAGCTCTGGAGGCATAATAGTAGAGCATTAGTATACATTGTACACAAGGCTGTGTGATCTTTCTTCACCACAGAAAATATCCTTGCAGGAAAGCCAAAGCTGAAAACCATGTAACTGCCTAAAAACAGTTTCAAACAGTAACTGGGAGGATTAAAACATGTGTCTCACAAATCTTTGGTTTTGGAAAGTGAAATCCGGTCAATTAAATTCATGTCAAAATTCATGAGAAAAAATGCTCCCTGAATCAGGAAACCAAGTTAAAAAGCTCATGATTGTATTTGTCAAACGACTGTGCTACTGTGTAGGTGACTGGGACACATGAAAAACAAAACAGTTGAGAAAACACCCTGATGGAATGTGGAAATCTGAATCCTTAGATCTTGACTCCTAAAGCCTCAGGAATGATTGAACTCAATAGGTAGGAAGGCTGTACCTCAGCCAAGTAGCAGCTCAGTGCAGCACCCTGGGAAGACACCTGAGTGAACTCTCAGCGAGCCACGTGCCTGCATCCAGGTGATGTCTGCAAGACACTGTTCCCTGCTCTTTAGCAGGGCCCCTCAGCTACAGCAAAAAAAACCACACTGGACAGACTGTACTGCTTTAAATGCCCAAATTCGCTGTTACACTTCTCCTTGATGCTGTGCTGTCTCATGTGACATAATCATAATGATACATAAGCTCTGAAAATGCTTTTAAAATCAAAACATTATGAGTGATGTTGGGCCAAGCACTCTCTCTGAAGTAGAAATGAAGCGAAACTTTGGTGCAGTGACCTCCCTTGTTTTGTGAACAGAGAGAAGTCCTATATCCCCAGGCAGTGAGATAAAAGTGCAAAACAAACTTTAGTGAAATCAAAGAAGTTTGAAGCAGGCCTTAAAACCGTATTCAACCCATATTTATAGTATCTAGACAACACTGTCTCTAATGACACTGAAATTAAAGCTTACATCCTTTGTGTTGCAAAAAACATAACAGAGAAACAAGAAGCAATTCCCTCCTCAAACAAATCTCATTAAAAAAAAGAAAAAAAGGCTCTGATAAAAAGTAGGGAAATATGCTTTTTCAGGAAAGGAAGTCACACAGATTTCTAAAACGAAAAGGGC
This sequence comes from Pachyramphus minor, assembly GCA_013397135.1. NCBI lineage: Eukaryota > Metazoa > Chordata > Aves > Passeriformes > Tyrannidae > Pachyramphus > Pachyramphus minor. The sequence goes on from VYXB01004448.1 coordinate 73,066, forward strand.
ATATTTTCTACCCAGACTTGTACAGAACTTGAAGTATGGCTGCCATATTGAAAGACACAAAGAGCACAATAGAGCTGAGCTGCTTTTTCCAGTGACAATTTTCACCTCAAGTGAAAGGCGGTAATGGCCAGAAAGAGCCCATTTCTCTTGGATATTTTTTAAATGCACTCACTTCCCTTACAGAAAGGAGAAGGGGCATCAGGTCATCCTGTCTGAACAGTCAGGAAGAAATGAGCTTGGGAAGATTTTGCAGAAGGTTGAACTAGATGGAGCTCTCCCTCTATTCCAGAAGACTCTCTTAATTTGTTGGCCATTGTGTAGCCTGCAGAGATACTTTAGTCCCTGCTTCTAATTTAACAGAAGTTTCATTCAGTTGTCGCCCAGATGAAGGTAATTCAATGGAGTGTCTGACTACAAAAGGCAATTCTAAACTCTGTGATAGGGACTCTGGTTTATTTCTAATCAGACATTTCTTACTTAATTCCTCTTAAAAAATAATGTTTTAAATTAAATAATTACTTTTTCCTTTTTTTTTTTTTTTTCAAAAGAGGAGTTCCTAAGAAAAACTAGAAACTGTTCGAAATTCCCCAACCGTTTTCCATATTTGATGATAATACTATGGAAATTGCATTCTTTCATGATATTCATTAGCTGCAAAATCTATTTACTAGAACCGTTTTTATTTAATTTACATGCATTATAGTCAATGAGTGTCTCATTGTTCCACATAATGCTTCCAATACTATTATTAAACAGAACAGCAGGTGTCCTCTTTCATTAAGGTATTTATCAAATCCCCTATCAATGCAAAAATGCTATTTTTGCAGTGAAATTTAAAGAGCTGTGTTCTCTAGAACTATGACAATTTTGGTAAAGTATTTCTTGAAAGGTCCAACAAAATCTTTAATGTTTGCAAATTTTATAACATAACATTAAACAAAAAAGAGTTGTCATTCCTGATCAGGCACTGTGTTTAATCAATCTCTTCCAAATCAGACGGAGAATGATCACCCAATATTTTGCAAATGGGAAATGGATTTATACGGAGCTTGAGAAAGGAACCACTTGCTTTCCAGCCACATACACTTCAGAAATATTCCGATCATCACCTGAAATAACATGGTCAAAATAGAGATTTGTACATAAATATATGCACCGATTTAATTAATCAGAATTAATGAGTCCACTAAATCAATTTTGGAATATATAATTTGCAATGACCTTCTCCTAGGACTAAAAAAGTTCATTTGGAGAGAAACAGCCATAGCTGTCACAAAGACCAATAAATGTTTAAACTACCCACGCTTTTTAAAGAAATAAACATGGCATTCAGCTGTTGAAATGGTGTTAATGGATTTTATGTATTGAGTAGATTCAAACCATGAAAATATTATATATTTGTACAAAAAATATATTGTTGTATCTGAACTGACCCAGGTACCTACCAGCAGCAAAGATGATTTGCCCCAGCCAGCTTCTCAAAAAAGCAAAAATCTAGTTGGAGGATGACACAACTGTGGCCAGAGCTAGTACCAGTACCTCAACATAGCAACACAGGGCAGTGCAGCTCTGGTCCAGACAGTGCCCTGTAAAGAGTACCTGCTCCCTTAAGGGTGAGATTGCTTGGATTGGGTTTTCTGTTTGAAAGTAAAAAAGCACAATAACAACTGGTCTACAGAAGTCCTTCTGAACTGAACTGAACTGGTTCTGAACTAGTGATTAGTCACTGTTACTTTACTGAGAAATACAATTTTGCTCGTACTGTAAATAAAGATAAATGTGGTCCAACTGATCATGTGAAACTGATTATTTAATTATGTCTCAAAGATCAAAAGTTAAACCACTCAATTCTTACTCAGTATTTTAAAATAAATATTAATAAATACAAGTCAATTTTTATTTATTAACGTAAAACATTAACATGAATTATCAGGGACATGTTAATGTTTACATAACAGTTGAAAAATATACTTGGTTACTGTAAACAATTGTCTATTTAATGTATAAATAAATTTATTATTAATCTCTACATTAATTTAGACAATGTTTGGTGTAGGAAATGAGAATTTTATGTGGGTTCAAAATCAGATCATACCTAGATACAGGAACTTCTGGAGAGTGTCCTATAAAAAAAACAGGAGAAAACCAAATTCAGAAAGCAGTATCTGCTGTCCCAGATCGTACTAATTCGAAGCTTGAAAGAACTGATAAAAATTCTTTTCCCAAACATTCCTTGAAATAGTGAAATCAAAACTTAACATGCATGTTTTCTCATAATTAGCTTTTAGAGGAAGAAAACACTGCATAAGTTTGATGGCATAAAGAAGTATGTGCCCTTTCCCTTATTCAGAGTTCTCAAATTCACTTACTCACTGAAAAACAAGACAAAATGAAAACATTTTTAAAGTCCTAAGAACTGCTAACTTAGCTAAAAAGGTTTAGACTTAAACAGAAAAATAATTTTTTTACAGAATTGGAATTGTTTCCAGACAGTCTGGCCACATCAATAAATTCAAGTAATTGCTGTTAACTATCTTTGTCAGAGAAGGTTTTTGTATGAGAAGGTGTGCCCATTACATGAGGCCAACACTGCTTTAACATTAACATAAAAGCTGTGCTTTTAACTCTAACTAGCTGTCTTGAGTTCTTGCTTAGTTTTATAACAGCAGTGATACAGGTTGCCATTTTTGAGTTTGAACTTGACATGTTGACTGAAACTCAATTGCTTTTCCTTAGCTGCCATTTGTCAGTGCAAATAGCTAACTCCAATTGCCATCTTGGGCTAATAAAAACATGCATTAAAGATATTACATGCAATTTTGCTCATGGGGTTATGGGACCCTCACTGAAGACAGCAAGATTCTGAAGAAAAACAAACACTGAACCTCTAAGGCTGAAGCACAGACAGCAGTGGTACAGTTCATCTGATTCCTGTTACCAGAATAACTCTCAAGAGACTTATTCTGTTTGTACTGTGGATCTTCCCCATAACATTTCCATTAATTTTTTTGATCATTTATCCTGTTCTGTTTACCTCAAACTCATCAGCAGAGAACAAGTCAAAAGGGCTATCTGAAGCCTTCGTGTTGATTAGCAGAGCATCAAATTCTTTGCCCACCTCGAAGTTTCCAATCATGTCATCTAGTCCTAGAGCTGAGGAAGAAAATAAGCTCACAAACACGTCTTCAGCACCAGCGTCTTTTCACCATGTAGAAGCATCTGGCACTTACTTGAGATATTCATAAGAAAAACAAGAATTGAGACGATTATGAGGAAAAACACAACAGTAAATTCAACAGTATGTCAGCACCTGAATTCTTAAGAAATCCCAGAACTTAAAAAAACAATTTGTTACATTGCAAAAACATTAAAACTCCAAAAGAGGCAACAAAATTAAGTCAGAGAAACAGTAAAGTATATAATAATATTCACCTTAGCAAGGCAGCATTTGATTTAACTTTTTACCAAGTTTAAGCAGCTTTGACAGGTTGTACAGATATGGTTGTACATATGATAATAAAGGAAGTGTACAGTGAGGACAACTAACTGTAATTAGCAGTGATGCCTTAAGCCCCTCATGCTTTTTTATTTTTCTAATATTTGTAAGTTTTACAAATAGTGGAAGTAGATTTTAAAAGCAGCAACCTCCCCCCCCTCCTGTCCCTTGTTCCTTTCCCTTTCTCTAGTACCCTTGTTTATACATTCCTTAACCCTCTCACCCCATTCTGTCCTCCCTATATCACTCAATACCCCAAATCTAATAGAAATGTTTAGTCTTTTGTCAAGGCAAGGCCTAGATGGTTGACAGAACAGCATATCAAGGCCTAAACCACAGAATACGGTCAAGAGTTAGGTAACTATGTACCCTTTGTGCCCTGATGATGGTGAAGATGGGATGAATGGGGTGTCCCAAAATACACCCCAGACTCATTTTAAGGGGGCGGACCCAGGGCGGACCAGAGTAAAGACCACAGGGCTGATACATCTGGGATTGGATGGATGGTATTATAAAATGTAACCTCTCAGGCACAGCTGCGTGCGTCCTGTAACATCTTAGCCTTGGAAAATAAACCCTTTTCTTATCTCACCCCTAATTAACTGCTCTGGAGAATTTTTCAGCACCTAAGCACAACAGCTACAGCAGGAACAAAGAACAATATGGTGTGGAAAAGAAATCATAGCCAGATCTGAAGGTCTCATACCCACCTGTAAGGCTTGTCTTGTAGTCTATTTTTTAGCTTTATTTTTTCAAAGCTTCCTTACAACCTCTGGTTCTCAAGTCCTCATGCACTGAAAACCTACATATTCATCTTCACTGACTGGATGCTTGAAAGTGCTTAGAATACCTAGAGAGAGGCCTTTGTGTCTCTTTGAAATAAACTAGGATAGTTTTAAGTTGTAGAAAGTAATAGTGAATTCAATCAATTTTTCCAATACTCCAAAACTAAGTTATCAAAGAGGATAATATCAGCAAATAACTTGTTCACTGGTTTTCAGATTGCTGTGACAAAGGAACTTCAGCCTTCAGTGAAGTTTGAGTGTGGCAGTAATATCACAATACATTAAAGATGTTTAAACTCCTACAAATGGTGAAATATTTTGACTACCACTAGTTTCAACCAAAATGATCTCACATTTCTTCAGGTTTTTGAGCATAATGCAATTTTTAGATTAAACACAAGAGGGTGACAAGTGTTCAGGACTCTTAACAAAGCAAACGATTATTCCAATGAAGAATCACTCATTAAAATTTCTGCTACTGGAATTTCTACTTCCAGTGTCCAGGATAGTGGACAGTTGTACAAGTAATTTATATTCTACCCTTAAATATGATTCAGTAAGGATAAAACAGCTCAAAATCAATATATAAAATCCACACTTTACTAAGTAAACCTAAGAGAGAAAGAACACAAAAGTAGCTGGGAAGGGAAATCATGTATGAGTTTGGGATTTTTATAAGTTTTTCTTTCTGTGTCTCAGCTGATTTATTCTCACATTTTATGGAATAGTATAAATTTTTTTCCTCTGCCCATCTTCTGTCTTCTCTATTTCCATCACACCCTCCAGGAATTCAAATATAGTCCTTAGAACACCTGCTTGATGACATTTTCACTATATCTTTCAAACTGCCAGTAATAGTTCCCAATCACGCTCTCTGACATCTACAAAAATGTTACACTGAAAAGACTTGGGAACAGTTCTTTAGCAGGTAGTGACTTCATTTATGCTAACTGAAATAGTAATAAGTTTTTACTTATGTGTGGATTTGGTCTTTGCTAAATCATACCAGTTCCACTAACATTTTAAAACTGTATATATTAGTAGGTGCACACTGATCATGACAAAACTTGCCAGCGAACCAGGATAACCCATATACTCTATTACTATTCTGCAGACACAACTGCGTTGTAAACAACCATGGTGGGCATCTTGTTTAAATTTTGTGCTTTTCTCTGAGAGAGGAGCGTCACACGATGTTTTGATTTGCGACAAACAGCCTCACTGACGGCTCAAAAAGCAGAAACAAAATTAGAGGCTGATGATGAACAGGATGCATGATCTTAGAGCAATTGCACAGTTTTTCCTTTATGTGATGGTTGCTGAGAAAAAAATTTCCAATTGGTGTGATAAACATACAAGCACTTACGACCTTATGACTAAGAAGTCTGAAGATCTTTGTTTGCAAAGCAAACATACAACCCTGAAAAGCCACTAAGATTCCATTATTAAACTCTCCACATCAATATGAGTACTCTTCAGTAATAAACCTCATATGACTATGAGAGCCTGAAGGATATCTCTGCCCACCAGATACCATTTTAGACTTCAGCATCAGCAAATGTGTGAATCTCCCATGAAGATAGGGAGACATAATATGAAAAGGAGCTGTAGCTCTCTGTGTACCCACTAAAGAATTTTCTTCTTACCTTGGCTTCCTCCCAGAGTGGCAAGTTGAAAAGCTTCTTCAAGAGTTAGTCCTGTTTCATTGACTTTATTGATCTGAAGGCTATTAGATGCCATCATTGCTTTCCTCATAGCATCAAGCATAGAAGCTGAATATCCACCAGCAACATCTAGAAGGGATCAGACTCTTAGAAACAAGCTTTGGCCATAATTCTCTATGCTAAATTTATATTGAAAGTTACAAAGAGACAGATGTGGTAAACACAGCAAGTTTTACCACTAAGCATAATTCCCTATAAAGGTGTTCTCACACACAGTGAGGTGAAGAGAACACAACATAAAATCAGAAATCTGAGAAATTGTTGTTCAAGCCCTGTTTACTCTCAAAACAGGAACAAAACTCTCCATTACTTTTTTTTTTCTTTTGAAACACTTTTGGACCAGCCCTAGATTTCAATACTCTACACTTCCTTACTCTAGAATTAGTGGGGGAAAAAAAAGCAGGACCACAAGTTGGAGACATGCTGACTTCTAAATATGAACAGGTGGGCACGTTTTTGTATCTCCCAATGGTTTCCAAAAGAAATCATTTTTACAGCAAACTACAGCTACTAACCTGTGCCAAGACCAAGCTTCACATTGTGTTCCAGGACCTTTCGTACGTTTAAGACACCGCTGCGCAACCTGGATTTTAAGAAGAAATATGTTCAATAAGAGCAGGGCTGCAGAGCGATTTTATGACAAAGGATTTTATGACAAAGAACATGTGCAATAGAATTGGTTTACTATTCGTTCTGGCTGGACACCATTATTTCTGCTCAATAGAAAGAAGACTGTATAGTCCAGTTCCCAAAACATAAGCACAGTTTGGGGGGAAGGGAGATGGCCTGAATCTGCCATTGATAGAACAGTCAAAAAAATTTTTTTTCAGCATAAATATTCGTATAGATATAGGTATAGATATAATGACTAAACTGAAAAATCACAGGTCAGGCTAGAGCACACTACACGTAACTGGATCATAATGGTCATGTTCAGTTCAATATGTCATTTATGGTGGAGTGGGGTATCTCATTAATAGCCTTTCAGTGGTAGTGTGGACTTCGCGTATGACATGAACAACAGTTTTCCTTAATTTTTTTTTTTTTTTAACTTACGAAAAGTTAGAATTGGGGCAATGTGAAATTGCAGTTCCACGAAGACTAAAAAGTTTCAGCTCTTCTTCAGAAAGATAACAGGCATGAGCCATCACTGTCTAAAGAAAAAGAAAATCACCGATTTACTCAATATTGCATTTAATTCAGTGTCTGTGTGTTTTGCTTGCACTGCTTTCAGTAGCCAAAAGGACACGTTACCATCAAGTGAAATTAATGTATTTCTTGAATGAATCCCTTAAAATTCACAAGTGTAAATTGGTGTTCACCTTCAATATGCCCTAGATATTCCCTCAGCTTTTTTTCATTTATTAATGTAAGAAGATAGGGTACTGACTGTTGCAGTGGCTGCTGTGACCCAAGCGCCTCACGGAGCAAAAGCAAGAATTCTCCAGTTGTCCTAGCACTGTAGTAACCTTATGATTTATATTTTGTAGCTAACACAGACATTAAGTAGGGGTTATTAGATACAACGGAAGAGGTATGTACTCTTAGCATGTTTCTCTTTGACTCTCTAAAGGTTTCACCAGGTGGATATATATATATACATATATATATATACATGTATCAAATATTCTTTAAGTAAAATAATGTAATTTGTTATGCAGTTTTTAATTCTTAGTCTACATAGCTGACTTTAAAAATGAGTTCACTAGCAGTATATACAAAACATAGTATAGGATAGTATAATTTGATAGTACTTAAACCAATTATTCCTAGACAAATCTAATTGGCATTACCTCATACACCAAATGCCCACTGAAAGAGGAGAGCAAGAGCTCTGTCATATCTTGCAATCTGCTGATAAAAATGAGAATGGCACAGAGACTGTTTCCACTCAGTACCTCCTAATAGCACTATATCCTTGCTATCTCTGCTCTCAAGCTCAATGCAGCTGAAAACACAAGGAAAGCCACGTCTTCAGTTAAGGACATATATATGGTAGTTGCTGTAGCATCTCTGCTGATCTGTACTGTTCTTTAAAAAGAAAAAAAAAATATTTCGGCAACAGCTCCAAAAAAACCGTGCTTTTAAAAAACTTTAAAAATTGATCTGATGTTTTAGTTTTGGCGGCTGGACAGCAGAGAATGTCTGGGTTCTGTTATGCTTATGTTTAATAGAATGCTTTCCCAAGCAACCAGAAGCCTGACTCCAGAAAGCACTAGTAACCATGATTTTTAGGTACCATTTTCATTTCTGTGTGTATAAAAGTCTGACAGAATTAAGAACTATGTTTTTGCAGCACTAATATTCTCTTTAGTACACTCACTGACACATCAAATCAGCATGCACAGGACTGTGTTAGAAAAAAAAAGGTTAATATTGTGTACATACTTCAGTAGTCTATATTAATTTCTCAATTAAAAAAGACAGTAAACAAGTAATTTATTGGGGTACAATTTCAAACACAAAAATGGCAGTTCAATACCTAATTCCCAGGGTCTTTCCAGCTGCCCTTTGTGTCTCTGAAAATTCTCTCCTAGATTTTTAAATCAACTTTATTGATATTTATGCATTCTGACTGTAGTTGAGCTGTTCATATTCACTTTTGCCTGGGCTCTCCACTATCTAATTAGGTATGCCCTGGCACTTCAACCTGTAATTACTGTGGGTTGGTATCAGATCTGCTTATATTTATCTCAGCAGCATAAAGAGTTAATGAATTTCAACTCTTCAGGCCACCATGACTCTCAATGCTGGGCAAAATCGCTAACGAGATGAGAGTGCTTTTGGATAATCAGAGCAGTAATGTGGACTTGTCTGCTTGTGAGGTTGAGGCACAGAACACAACAAGGCAGGATGCTTTCCCTTAGGAAACTGAGAAAAAATGAAGTTGGTCCTACTATAACATCACAGAAGAATTCTTCAGGCAAACCAGTGTGCAAAGACATTGTAATATAAGGGTACTGTCCAAGAATTACCAGCTCCTACAATACCAGCTCCTTCTAATCCCCCTGTCCCAATTCTCTTTGGAGCCCTTGGAAAATGGATCAGGAACCATAAAATATGTTTATGTTCATCTCCCCTAAAATGCTTAGGAAAACTGTGGGCTTGTCTAAAGTTCTAATACCTCAACAGAGAACATAAAATGAATCCATACTTTTTTCTCTCCCCAAATGTCTCTGACCTTGACAAAACAATATAAACTTCTCAGGTAAATGTAGTAAACCATCATTTTCTCTATATGGATTAATCTAAACTATGTTGTGGAAGTTTTTATGCAGCTACCTTGCTGGTTAGCAGCTTGTTTTTATCATACAAATCAGTGTAATTCTTGTAGGCAGGAAACATATTCTCCACAAGTTTGACTTCTTCTTCATTCTCACTTATGTGACTCTGCAATAAGAAAATACACATCAGTGAAAGCTTTAAATAGCATTGAACCTCACACTACAACCTTCTGAGCAATCTGCTGATGCTAAAATGTCGTGGGTTTACCAGGGATCAATTTTTTCTTGAACTCCCCCCCCCCACATACAGTTACTATAAGTTGAGAGAGGTTTTATACAGACAAAACAGAGGCTTGACGTAAGGGGTATAACACTAAGATTTATTACTAGCAAGATAAAAACTAAGGAATAATATATACTAGAACAATTCTAATTAAGCTTGCTTATCTTATGAAAAGAATGTTAGGTTATTATTTATATATATATATATATATTTATATTCAGTTAGTCTCTGGTTTTGTAGTCTTTATTCGCCAACCTTGGGAAGGCAAGGGAGGGGGGAAGGTCCTCATAGCAGGCTTGAGCATTTGGCTGTATGCCAGGTCCAACAAAAGCATTTCTCCCCA
>VYXB01004448.1:83063-109572 GCA_013397135.1 Pachyramphus minor
GACAACAGTTCTTCCGTTCTCTGCTGTCTTTTAGGGTCACAAATGAGCTGCTGGAGGGTTTTTGCATCCCAATAATCTTCTACAGGTAGCAGGGGTTTGCAACTTTCAGTCTTCCCCCTGTTGGAGGGAGGGGGTGGGGGGGTGGGTGGAATGCTCCCCCTGCACTTCTCTGCTCTCTTCTGTTAGACTGACCTTGAAGCTGCTGATTATCTCAAGTCCTCTCTGCTCTCCACCAGGCTGGAATTCTTTCTGCAGCAAGTTCCAGGTGGGCAGCTTCTGTCTGGAGTTTGTTTCTCCACTGTTATGCATCCCAGCTGGAAAGACTTCAATGCCATGCCTGCCCGCGGCCCAAGGCCGGCGGGAGAGAGTTTGGCCTCCCAGTTGGGGGCTGCTGCCTCCGTCCTACTCCATGGCCTCCTAATTTCTTCTGCGCAATTCCCCTTCTCTTCCATTTTCTTAAATATGTCATTAGCAGAGGCATTCCTAAAACTTCTGATTGGCTTTTTTCCAGAAAACTACCTGGGCCTGACTACTGTAGCTCTGGGGGGCTGGTAAACCCACAACATAAACACACAATGATAAAAACTAGTATCTGTAAAGCTACAGTTAGATCTAGCCCTTAGGTTTCTCTTTTCATCAGAGAGACCCCTGGGACCTAAAGGAGTAGCTCCATCTGTTCCTTTAAAAGTGATATGAGATGGTATGCATGGCCATCCCAGTAGTGTAGTGACATAATGGCTAATTTAGGGTTTGAAAAACGTCAAAATAATAAATAAAACATGATACAATTCAGAGGTAAAAGAACCAGCCTACAACAGAATGGACTCTGAGATGAGGGTAGCTCTATGTATCTTCAGATGGGTTGATTAATTACTGGCCTCAAATAAAAATCTGACCTTTCTGTACTCCCATTGGGGCATACATTTTCAAAATGTCCACTTTATAACAGAAAAAAGTCAACATATAGCACAACTTTAAAACAGTATATGCTTAGAACTGTGTAACAAACAAAAAATCCATTTCAACACACCTGCAAGCTTTAAATTACGGCTTTTTTAAACACAGAAACTTTATCACACTAGAAATCCTACATCTATATTAAAAAATGTTATGTAAGATACAAAGATGAGTAATACTTTTATCTACTCAAATCTGCTCTGTAGAGAAACAATGGAAGGTAGGGGGACAGACTTGACTACAGAGCAACCTTCAGCAATCCAAGGGTTGCTCTGTGCTTTGGTACAGGGTGCCAGTCTCCCTGTGTGACCATGCACTGGGACTTGCTGAATTGTACATTCTGCCAGCTATGAGCCTTCTCAATTCCTGTACAAGTTACGGTCTTTTTACAGAGTACCACTTGTAATTTCAGAGGAATTAAAAAAAGATTCTAAGGTGGAGAGGCTTAAGTGTTTTCCTGAAATCGTGAAAACTCTCTGGTCAGTGTGCTGTCTGTCCAAACTATTGAAATTGCATGTAGAGCTCTCAGAGCTTACCTGCACATGGAGATCACGAGCCTGTGCTAAATCTCCAAGCGCACCCAGCAAGTCCTCTGTGCAGGAAGGGCCAAAGCGGGGCGTTATTACAGGTTGTACTCTTGGATACTGAAAATATTAAAAAGACAGGCTTTGTATTCTACACACACACACACACACATACATACACACACATATGTATATATATGTATGTCAGTAACCACAATTAAGACTAGCATTTACGTGGCAATTACATTTTGTCTTTATTGTTTATTGCATACTGCATCCTCACCAATTCAAATTAAGCTGTATAGTTATTTCCTTACTTTTATTAGACACTTCATCCAGAAATAGAGAATCAAAGTGTGTGTGGGGGGGTGTTTAAAACAATTACAATGAACTTTATTTAATAATTTATTTTAATTATAACTCTCTGATTGAGTAACTGAGATTTTACCAGTCTTCAGCACCACTGGATACTTTTTCATATTTGCTGACAGTCCTATATGCATTATCAGAAATAAGTCAGATGAATGACCAGACATTTTTCTGAGTTCCACTTCTGTGACTATCAAAGATGTAATGAGGCAAAATTGTAGGCTTCTGTAAAACCAAGGCCATTTTCTTGTTTAATCTTTTCTGCTCATAATAGCAACAAACTATCCCTATACTACCTAGATAGAAAGAACAGTGGTAGAATCAGATATGCTACACAGTAGGAAACAGTGGAGAAAATACCAAGAGTGGAGATATGAAGTTTACACCTCGCACATCTAGATTAAAATTTTCATAAAAAATAGACAGCAGCATTACAATTCTGCCTTCAGTCACAAGAGAGAGTTGTGCAGAAGTCAGCACATGATGTACTGGACTGCAGTCTCCTATATCATCTCCTAGATAGAAGACGATCAGGATTTTTCAGATTAGCCAATTTACTCTGCTAAAATGTATGATTTAGGCATCCAACTCAAGGCATCTGCTCTTGAATATTTTGAGATACAATATCAAAAAAGCCTGTGAAAACTAAAGGCTGATAGGAAAATACCCCCACTTATAATATTGGAGTGTAAACTTCTATGTTTACCTCAGAAGTGTAAACCTGAATTTCTTCAGAAACACAGTGTAATATATGTGCTGACCAAAAATACTAATTTTATAATGGATTACTAACTTTTTTGAAAAAACACTGACTACTGCTGGTGAGAATTTCTTTAATTAGTCTACTTATATACCACAGAGGATCAACTGAATTCCCCCTTTGTTTAACAGAAAATTATCCTTTCCAGGAAGCCAGATATTTTGAACTCAATAGAAAAACATAAAGAACATTCCTCTTCTTTGCTCTGACCACAGAAAACTGATTTTACACTGTTACAAGTCCATTTTTCAACAATATGGCTAGCAGAACATTTTTCAGACTGATGGTATCTCTCTTACAAAGAAAGATGTATATTTTACTGATTTTTCACTAAGGCAACAGCTTTGGACAGCATGATTAATGATTTCATATGTTCACAAAGCGTCTTCTGAATACAGAAGTGGATGCAAAGGAGAACTCTACTTACTTTCTTTTCCAGCAGTTCTTTAACAAACCTGAAAAAGGGTAGAAATAAATTTGCTATAAATCTGTCATTTATGTTATAAATTATGAAAAATATAGAAAATATATACTTGGATACCATGTTAAACTCTCCAGACATAGATCAATTTTTCACAAAAAGCTGAACCAGATTTTCAGATGAAATAAAAACAGGCAACACAATAGTTAGAGAATAGTTACACCAAATTATGCTAGTTTTTAATTTGACCCTGAATATGTAGATTATTTTTTTTCATTTGCAATAACTACCATTAGACAAGTGGTAATTATTCGGAGTTCTCCCTGAAAACCAAAAACATGCTACATTAAATGAGTTGAAAACATAAGGTACAGATGCAACATTAGAGAAAGAAAAAACAAACCATCTTAAATTTGTCTGTCCATGAATTTAAACTGCAGTGTTAAATAAATTCTTTTAAAATCCAACTTTTAAAAGATGCAGCAATATTTTCTACCTCACTTACAGTAGTTGTAAATGTCCTTGTTCACTTAAAAACCTTGATTACATTAATATTAGAGTACAGATTATCTACCTTATGGAAAATATAGATTTACTTACTCTGTTAAATAAAAGAAGCTACCTCAGATCTCTAAAGGAAACCCCAAGCAGTCAATATGGATAACGCAGATGAGCAACTAAAACTTCCTCTGATTTTGGAGGGAGGAAGTTTTTTGAAAGCTCATTATGTTTAGTGTATGCAATTTCCAAAAGCCAGATTGAGACGGTTTCTGGATAGGATATCCGTGAATTTGTATGCCATAGTTTATATCCAGAAAACTGTGCAATTTTGATTACAATAAACTTTGAATCAAATTTATCAAATATCTTCAGATGGAAAAGAAAATAATGCTGGATTCACAGTGCTGGAGCTGGTGCTAGACCACCAACTGGAGGTAGAATACCCTAGTTCAACTTCTGCAATGACCAAACGCATTTGAGCCCACCATTGTCTACCTTGAAGAGCCAAAATGCAATATTAATTCAATATCATCTCCCTGCCTCTCCCTGTACTGATTAACTTGATATAATAAAACATTCACTTGAGCTGAAACTCTAACAGAAGTATATTGCTTAGATGATAAGCCAAAACTTCAGTATGTCTGTTTTCATTCTTTTTCGCGTTCTTTGAACAGTGTGAGCATTGTTTCAAAGTTTAAATATCTTTACCAAATATACCCTATACTTTGTTGGCTTATGTTCTTCTCTATAAGGAAGGAAGCTCAGCTTCAAATCACTGTCTTCTGTAGCAGAAGAACAGACTCAAACATTGATACACCTCTTTCCAAATGATTATAACTATTAGTAGCTTATACTGTATTCTGGATTTCAATTCCCTACCTTTTCATTAAATCCCCTTTGCCAGAAAGCAGTACATTCAAATTTTACTTGAATTTAGATTTAATACATGAAGCACTTGGAATTGTATCTTATTTCTATGCATATGTTTAGTTCTGGAGTTAACTGTGAAGAACTAAAATCAGTGTAGTTCATTTTCTGACAGTGTGACAGGTCACATTTCCGAGGTTCTTGAAATAAAAAACTCAGCTGCGTATTAGAGTAGTTTCACTGGTGCTGTGATGGAGAAGAGAAGAATCACAGCATGTTTAAAATGGGATATATGGAAGCTAACTCCCACAACTGGAAAAAAAACACTAAAACATTGCCCTCTAAAAGACAGAGCTTTTTCATCTTTCTGCAGTTGTATTGCTGTGATTCAGGTAAGTACTCCAGATCCATGTTGAGAAGCACACAGCTTTCTTCTCTAGTCAGTTCTGGAGTACTTGTGGCACACTCTCACCCAAAGCTGAGAAACATTTTTATTAACACAATCAAAAAGGAATGAGTTGGAGGCACAAGATAGGTATTTAAAAGAAAGCTATTTAGACCATTCTGAAGCTTTTAAAGGGGAAGTTCTTCTGTTTTCAGGCCCCTTCGGCAGGATTTGTGCTGTATTATGAAAACTGGGGATTTGTATGAAGGAAAACGAATGTTAGTAGAGTGAAAATTATTAATATTACACATTTTAAAAAAGTCTTTAAATATAAACACTGTTAGAAACTCATGACCATTTTTGACTTTTCTGTCATGCTTCTAGCATGATTTGCAAAAATAGGATAGCAACTTCACGCAAGTGCCATAAGAAGTTTATATTCCTCTTGGGTATTTTCTCTACAGCATGATATTTGAAACCTTTATACAAGTAAACAACCAGTCCCATGAGAAGAGCTGTATGTCTGCTTAACCATTTTCTAGGCAGGGGTGCAAAAGACACGAGAAACATAAAACAGCAGAATATCATAATCCACTCTTGGGTATCCTCCACTATGGACATTGACTTCATTTGATTCTCCTTCATTCACTCAGCTGCGTATTAGAGTAGTTTCACTGGTGCTGTGATGGAGAAGAGAAGAATCACAGCATGTTTAAAATGGGATATATGGAAGCTAACTTCCACAACTGGAAAAAAGCCTTATCGTAAGGCTTTAGTGGAAGGAAATAGCTCAGAAGATAATGATGGCAAAGGAAGTGGCTCCCACCCTACCATCCCATGTCAGGTCACATCACTCCACACATAGCTGTGAAGGGAAAAGAGGAGGAAGAAACCTCACATATTCTCTCAAACCCTAGATCTGTGGCTTCTCCCTCTTTCGGAAAAGCCAGAAAGATGCTACTTGGGCTGTGCAGCAACTAGGTATGCAGGAATTGCCAGAACTGTAGGGGACAATACTGTTGGAAGAAAAACCTGTTCCTAATAAATTCGCACCTGTAAGTTCTTAGTCAGATTCACATTCACTTTTCATATATATGAAAAATTTTATGTTAAAAGGTTAGGCCATCAATTTAATAATTTTACCTTTCTGTCTCTTGGACAGAGTCAGCAGTGATCTCTTTGTATTGTGGCACACTGTCATTCATATCCATGCAGACTTTTCCAACAAATGCTCGTTGACCAAATTTATCTGTTGAGATGCATTAAAATATAAATCTCAGAATTACTGGTTCACAAAAACCACTATCAAAGCTTATACTGAAATACAAAAGAAAAGTCCACCCCACCCAGCTTAATTTAAGATGAACAAAATTCATGCTCTAGTCTTATCTCTAAGTCGGGACTTTTAAGGATAAAAAGGAAAAAAGCAAATAACCAATATTTAAATAGGTGGTCTCCTCTTGCACATTAGTATCCAACCTTATAATTGCTGTTATTGAGGACTAGATTACTGTAGTTTAAATACAACCAGAATTCATAATGGTACTATATGAAGATGGCTGTGAAATAGAGGATGAGAAACATAAGCACTAAAGCACAGTAACTGTAGTAGATGATTACCCTGAGATGAGAAAAAGCACAAAGATCTCTGCAAACCATCTCTCCTTAAAAGAAAGGAACGAGGTTGCTAACATGCCTCCCACACACAGTTAGAAGGAGAAAATTTTCAGAGCTATTCTAGCCTCTTTCTTGAGATTTATCCATGCTAGATGAATAAATCAGAATTCATGTGCAAGACATGCATATAATATTCAATTCTAAGCTGTCAAATGTGTTTCTAAATTAGATTTCTTTGTCCACTTTTACTGTTTGAGTTATTGAATGCAATGGCTTCAAAATTTTCCTACAAAATCAGAAAGCCTTGGTAATTTTTGAATAAAACTGAGGTTCTTATTACATTTTTCTGCTTTGGGAGCTGTCTGAGCCTTGAGAAATGCTGCAAAACCACAATATTTTCAAACAGCAGACATTTGCAACTGTGAACCGAAGGGAAAGATCCTGATGCAGCTTTCACTTTTCTGATTTCAGAGAGTGTGTGGAGATTTTTCACATCGATTATCAGCTGCAACTAGGGAGTATCAGGAAATTAACACATTGACATTCAGACTTTTAAAACTCAAATAGCAAAAGGTTAGAAAGAGCAGAGAGCTGCAGCTGGAGAGCAACTCCAGCAGACCTAACTCAAGCTCGGCCAGCAGCTGATTTGAGAGTGAAGAGACGAGCAGAAACAACAGCACGGAGGCAGTGAAGTGAATAAGTGTAATTGAGGTGGGTTTTGGGGACACAGATACAATTAATTAAAAACAAATTAGTAGACAGGAAGACCCCTAGCTAGTCTGAAACTCCTGAACTCGGTTTATTTCAACTAATACGATACACACAGCATCCTTCAAAACTCACTGTTAGTCTTACCTATAATTTCAGCAAGAAGAAGAGACGTATCTGTGTGAATTGTTGCAAAGTAGCAAGCTGTAGTCGTGCCATTCTTTAGAGTTCGTCTCTATAAAAAGAAATCAGTTTCAACTGTCTGAAAAAAAAAAACAGTAAAGCTGCCAAAAAGCAGAACAGGCAGTCTCATTTCAAACTGTGAGAACATTTAGTTATTGCGAAATTGTGCAGTGAAGTGGGAAGGTAAAATATAGATTTTTAATTTCATAATAGCTTTTTTAAGTCTGAGTGTTAATAAATACAAAAATTCCTCACAGAATTTTTGCAATGACTAAGCCCATATAAATCACTCTATATTTCTTCCCTCAAACAGGAAATACTCCAATTTATATTTAGAAATACAAACAACTAGTCATTTTTGTTATTTCCTGGTTTTGAAAAGCTCTGCAATTCTGACAGTGAAACACTGTTTATCTAATGTTAACAAAGCAAGGCTTTTGGGAAAAGCAGTGGTTTTCTTTTGGCCATCTGATGTGGCTGGGAAAAATAGTCAGGTTTTTGTGCATCAAAACCATTTGTTATTGCCATACAAAAAGCAACAAACAAAGGTAGAAGTAAACTAAGCACAACTGCTCAGATTGTAATCTACTTATTTAATTACACCATTTGAAAGGATATGATGGTTGACACTTGTTCATATTACTTTTGGAGAACATAACAGTAAATGAAGTGCAATTTTAGTTACATTAATTCTTTATGAAATTTATAGCTTCCACTGATCTTAGGACTGATGACTATATTGACTACTCATCCAACATACAGGTTTAAATTACATAATTGGATTCTTGCTACCAAGTAATTTGAGAATTTTCTTCTATTTTTTTTATTGAGATAGAAGGTGGGACATACAATACAATATTGAGAATGGCTAGAGCTAATTATCTGACAAACATGAAGCCGAGCTGTCTTTTCTTTATATTCAAATGAAAGTCTTTAAGGGTTCACAAAATGAGTCTCAAAAAATAACAATCTCATTACTGAGACAAACTACCTTTGTCTTTTTTAGCTTTTAAAATCCAGAATTCTCTACTTCTGGAATCCTAACAACATTGTTAAATGAAATCTAAACACATTCTGTTTCCAAATCATCAGCACGAAGAATTGACTTTACTAAAATTAGCAGGACCAGAGGAGGTTCCAGCTGAAAGCTAACAAATTTCACCTAAATTGTTTCTGTTCCTGGGTATAAAAAGTGTTTACTGGAAATAAGATTTTGGTTTGAAAAAATACACGGTGTTTTCGTTACAACTCCAAAAGTACAATGATACATATGAAAACATATCTGGTCCCTGTAGGTTTAGTCCTGTTTCTAACAGCCGAAGGTTATTATCAGCCACATGGAACACTGCAAAGTGACTGGTATTCTGTGGCTTTTGTGGCTGAAGGCATTTTCCTGACTTTGTCCTTTCAATACACATGGGGAGAGCCTAACCATTGTGTTGAAGCTCCTGCAGCTAACTTCCATCTCTCACTGGCAGTTCCTTTCCAGATGATGCTGTTAAACACCTTGCACAGTGAGTACTTTGAGGTCACCAAACGTGAACTCTAACAGTGTATTGAGGTACACAGCTGGAAGGTGAAATCACCTCTATGCTTTAAGCAGCTGAAGGCATGGTGTTTGCCACTAGAACTTATGACCAAGCTGTTCCTACATGTTTTTATTATGGCAGATGGTAGAAGTAATTTCTTTTTAAATTTGTGTGGCAAGGACAGAGTAACTAATCATTTCAGAGTCTTTATATTATTATTTTGACAACATATGTTGTCATAGTAATATACAAATGGAAAGCAAATTATGCTGGCCAATTAATTTAATATATTGAAGATATTTCAGTCCACATATTAAAGGATAAATTTCAGTTGTAGGACAAAACTATTACTTTGCAATGTGACCTAGCTGCTTATTGTCCATCCAGTGGACCTTAAAGCTTTCATACTGTTCAGAACCCATCTAGCACTAACAAAATCTCTCTCTGTGCCACAGTACCATTGACTAACTCCATCTAAAGCCCCTGCAGTGAAATGCCCCTGCATTCCTGCTGCAAGGACCTCAGCAGTAGATATGTCTTCCTTAGACATACCCTAAGACACCCCAAATTTGTTGCCTTTTCTCTTTGGTGTAGTCTTTACGGAAAAGGAAATATTTCTAGAATTTTTTTTTTTTTTTTTACTAAGCTTGATTATTTCTGCACTGAAGTTGTCTGCACCTTCTGGCTATACTAACTCTGAGAATAGTCATAAATGTTGGTCATTGTACTGAGAAAGGATGATAAACAGGTTCATCATTAGCTGTGTGATTAAATGAACTATCTTGTCAACAGAACAAGACTGGAGCTAGTAAGGGACAATCTCAAGCTGGAAATTAGAACAGTGGCTATCTGTTGTTTTTATCTGGTTTTCATGACATTAAACATGCTCTACTCTTTCTGCTGACCTTCTCAAAACATACTTATTTTTCACAAATACAAATGTTGTCAAGTAGGTAAATGTTGTTTGCAGGACTTACAACAACTCTGGTGTACACTTCTTCTGCAAAAACACTGTCTTGGTATCTGGCTTCTGTTGGGAATGTGTAGGTAGTCAACCACTGCAAAAGAGGCAGGTCTACTCTTGTACCAGTAAATGAATACTGAGGGGCATGAATGTGTGTATCAACCAATCCCGGCATGAAGAATTCACTAGGGAAAGAAAATAAATAGTCCAAAATGTCTCAAGATTTTCCACGGTAGGTAGCTTTGTTTTAAACAGTATGTTTGAGCAAAATCCACCAGAGTAAATGGCAAGTACAGATTACCCTGCCTCTTTCAACATCAGCCTATCAACTCCTACTGTACCTCTACCTATATTCCTTCTTCAGTAAGAAGTAGTTGAATAATAATATTTACACAGACACCTATATATAAACAGCTAATTGTGAGACAACAAATATAAGAGCATGATGA
Organism: Pachyramphus minor; assembly: GCA_013397135.1. NCBI lineage: Eukaryota > Metazoa > Chordata > Aves > Passeriformes > Tyrannidae > Pachyramphus > Pachyramphus minor. The sequence goes on from VYXB01004448.1 coordinate 93,298, forward strand.
ATCCAATTATCTGTAATATTGATCCAGCTTAAATACCAACAAATGCAAACTGACTTCACGGTAACTAAAATTACTCCACTGTAGAATCCATCTGAAAAGGAGAAGATTTGGTTGCAGTCCTGCTTTCTAGTATGGATATTTTTAGAATGACTCTGGCTTCCTGACCATTATATTTACAAAAATACCCCACTTTTAATCCCTCTCTCTCTCTCTCTCTCTCTCACTGTGTATATATATAAAACTAAAGAATTTTCAGGTTTAATGGAAGAACAGCCACTGTGTCTACAAATGTAGACACAGACATTAGTTTAAAAATTTCAATATCTTGACCGGAAAGGCATATTTACAATGGAACTGCAAAACTATTTGTTGTCATGTAATGGTCATGCAATAACAGGGGTGAATATATCAACATTACTAGGAATTTGCTATAATTGTTTTGGCTTGGGCTGAAAATCCATACTGTAAATTTCTCTCACTTCTCTCCCCTTCTCCCTGACTATTGAATGAACAGTGATTTCATCTCTTTGTAGTTCTCCTTCTTTCCATTTTTCCTGTATGCTATAAATACCGAAAGATCTTCCTCAATCTGATCCATATTCTCAGCACCTTCCACTTTCCTCAGGCTATTTCAAGTGAAGAAAACATCTGATGACTCATAGATACTATATGATTAGTCTTTCAACAAAGCATACAGATTTTTTTAACAACTGATTACTAAAAGGATGCTGCAGCTAAGCCACACGACATTTACAGTGCTACTACATACAAAGTAAGTGCCCTCCAAAACTATTTCACTTCACCAGAAAGCTAGGGGACTTCACTGGCTGAAGTGCTCTAACTGCAGTACAGTGAAGAATCCAAGGCTCTGTGTTTAGAAGGTTTAAATCTTCTAATTGTATTAACTTTTATTATGGAGTGTGTCAAAGTCCACGGCAATGAGTTTTATATCTGCAACACCAGTGTTACCTATATTTATTAAGTCTAGAGTTTCACTTTAGTTAGGTACAGCTCACTGCTAACAAAATTATATAGAATGCAATCTCAAGAAAGAATGGCATTTACCTCTGTGAGTACAGAAGTGGTTATGTGTGAAAATTAAATATGCCATTTGGTTCTGTGCAGTTTACATCAGCTAGCAAAATTCAGCCATGTCTGCAGTCCCAAACTAAGGAACGCAAAAAGCACACGGACTGTCCACACTCTAAGTCCCATCCAGAACACAGGCAGCTTTGGGTAAAGAGCTCTCATTGAGCTGAAATGGAGTTTTGCCCACTGAATTGGACTGTATGTGCTCCCTGTGAAAATGTATTCACAAAGACTCACTCTACTTCATTTAAAGAATAAACTGTATTTGCTGAAATTAATCTAAACAAAACACATACTGTTTACTCAGTTGTCTTATGTCAGATGTTTTGAAACCCCACTTCTCAGCCAGTTGCTCCTGCTGATCACTTTGTTCCAAAAACACAATCTGAAAGAGAGAAAACACAGTTAGGTACTTTAGGCCTGTATCCCACATCAGTTTTATGTGAAGGCAAAACAAGTTATATCATAAAGCAGATTTTACACCCTTACTACAAAGGTGAGAGGTTTGCATTGAAATACTTGTTCTTCCTGACTATCAAGCATGATTCTGAAATATCTTTTTACAATCCAGCAAGTAACCGCACCCACCTTGTAACTTGGAATAAAACAATTAATTCACTCTCAGGTAATACCCAGGCAGACCTGCAGAGACTTTAATGTCCACCGGCATTCCTGCAACGTAATATCATGCTAGCAGTAGTTACTTGCTGTGGAGGTGTGCAACAGCCTTATGGGAATGTAATTACAGTATTCACAACCAAAGGGGGCAAATTTAATTGCTTTGCCTAGGAGTAATTGATATCAAGCTAAGTATTTCCTAATTTTTTGTTTGTGTCATTAATGTTGGAGTTCTTTTTATTTTTCCAGTGTCTAGGATGACAAAAGAAAGCGAGAGGGAAAATGCAGATAACATTTGCTTTTTCCAGAACAGGCTAAAAGGAGGCTAAAATCCTTATTTCAAAACAAAACCCTACAATCTGGAGCCAAACTCAACCCCATTTGACTCCTGGAGAACACTGACTGTACTGATGGTGAGTTGCTGTTGCCAAGTAAAAATTTGAGAATATTTTCTATTTATTTTTTAATTCCATGGTATTTTAACATGAGTATACAACATGACTCTTGGCAACTGAATTCTTAGCTCTTTGATTTTCTAGTCCATCAATAATAGGCATGACAACTCTCCAAGAAACAAAGGTTGTGGAGCCTAGGAACTGCAATGCCCACTATGGGCTTCAGGTGGGATCCAGGTTTCCTCAACACTCAACAGAGGACCCTGACACCTCCCTTGGACAAAGATTGCCTAACCTGGGCTTTTAAGAATTCTTGCCTAATCACAGCTTCTGCCAGAAACCAATTCACGGTCTTATAACTCCCTTGGTGTAAGAGCTCATTCCTCTAAGTTCAAGGGAATAATCTTATTGCTACCAGAATCTCTCTGCTCCTGAGAAGATATCCATTCTGAGGGCCTGTATCATCCTTATAACAGGACTTTCTAAGGTTGCAGTTAAAAACAAAACAAAAAAAACAACAACCAAACAAACAAAAAACAAAGCAACACAAAAAAAAAATCAACATTAAAAAGGCAAGAGCAAGTAGTTTTAAAAAGACAACAGGAAGGAACTTATGAGAAAGGGCAAGAGGAGCAAAAAAGCATTGTTTTGCAGTTATTTGCATGACATTTTTTTTTATGTGTGACCTCTTGCATAGAAATTTATCATTTTCTAATTTTTCCATAGATGAAAATAAGCAAAGGCTGCTAAACAAGTTTTTAGCTGGCTAGTCTTTTAAATGGACATATGGTTTACATGATTTACATTGTCTAAAGAGCAGATGTTTTACATTTTTAGTCAGAGAAAAATATTAAAATCACACCATCTAAATAAATACCACACTAACAAAAATTGAGAGATTATAGTACTCCATTAATATTTCACTTGAAGCAGTATCTCTCTCCTTCCAAAGAGAAATACAGCCAACTTAGCTGCTGAATGCTTGGAATAGATACTGAAATTTCTTGTGGGCAAAAAAGAAAATGTCATTCAGACACTGAAATCAAAATGGATGCAGAATGAGTAATGTTAAATCTGCTGGGGGAAGAGGGGTAAAGAAGGAGGAAAAAAAAGAAAGAGAGAAACATGAAACACCAGATGACAAATTCTGGAAATAGGCGTTGCCATGGAAAAGCAGTGGCTGTTATGTACTCTTAGGCTGCAGATAAATAAAATAGTTACAATACAAAAAAATGAAGAAAATATGGTCACATAAAATCAATTCTAAACCTGACAACTGGTCCATTATGGGTAAATCAGCAAGGCATCTATACTCTCATCAAACAAACTTGTCCATGGAACTTCTTACTCGAGATGTTCCCCATTGCTTTAGGATGCATTTGCTCTGGACACCTTTCTAACACTGAATGCTTTAAGGTCTTTGAGGCCCTACACTTGGACATTTGCTCTGATATTTGCTTTTGCATCCAAAGTAACCAATCTGGTGGACAGTTCTTTAAATTAGTTCTGGACCTTAACACTGTAGAAGCAAGAAAAAAATTCTACAGCAGTGTCACTACAGAGTCAAGAAGTAAGTGCACAGGCACTTCAGCTTGTCAAGAAGGAAGTCAAGGAGAATAATTGGCAATTTGGGAAAGGTATATTCACAAAAAGCAGGATCAACGTCTGTAAACACCATTGCTCAAACACTTCTATAAGTTCCCCTGTGCCACGCATGTGATGCGGCTAAAGGATCCAAAGCTGAGGAGCTGAGACCTCCCTAACTCAGGCCTTTTTTATTTCAAGTGATTCCCAAAGCTCCTCCATCAAAGCATAGGTGGTCAACAAAACTGTGCATCAACCCTGATGAAGAAAACCTCGAGTGCCTCCAAGCACCACAGAGCAAATAACTTTGCTAAAAAGAGAATGGAAAGTGAATTATACTGGCTAAAGGAACACAGGTTTTTTTGGATCCAACAGTGCCTATGTTTCTTTCTTTCTGGCTATGACATTCATAGATGAACATGAGAAGGGGTCCATCCCTTTTTTCCCCACCCACATACTCTCTTCCCTCCCTGCTTCCACAGTCATTAAATGACTTTTCCATTAGAGACATGATGCCTATTGTTTGCCTAAAAACTTCCCCAAACTGGAATTTGAGGCTTAATGAGATACAAGAACACTTATTAGCCTCAGTTGCTAAGGGAACCACACAACCTGCTGAGAAATGTTAAGCAATGAACTCCATATGGATGTTGGTACCTTGGTACCTTCCTCTTTGTACAGCTAACATACATCCTCTTGCTTTCCCAGTTGCTTAAATCAAACACTTAAAAACATCAACTCTTATTCCACAACTAGCAAGAGTTTTCATTACTTCAACAGGAGCTTTTAGCTTAATACTTTTTCGGTTTACTTAATATTCTACTCAGCAAAGTTAATTACACCAACATTTCAATGATAACTCACATTTTGCACCTATGTCTATTGTGTTTAGCCCAAGGAAGGCTGCTCTTTCGGCTTGCCGTTCCTCAAGAATGACATTGCACTGCTCTGAAAATCACTCAATTAAACATGGTCCCTACTTTGCCAGCATGTCAGTTTGGGTTTTCATACCTGACAGCAGTGTTTTCCTTACTAAACCTTCCTTTTCATCTAGAGGCAAAGCAGAGGGAGCTGACATTTTATGTCCCTTGAAGGACAGGCAGGGTCTCACACTGCAGAACAGAACCCAGCTGTTCACAAAAGCTGATCTGTTCACAGTGTCAGAGACCATGCAAGATTTTTCTCTGATGGAGTTAGCAATACGAGGCAAGAGAAAAATACCTATTTAGTCAACTTTACTTCTTTGGGAGTAACATCGAAACAGGTTTGGTGTAAATTTGAGTAATAAAGATAAGTAATTTTCTAACCACTATGTCTTTCTTGAAAACCCAACTGCTGTGTGATTCCAGTGGTTGTTCTGAGCGAGATTACATTACATGTAATCGGGAGGGAAGAGAGAATATGGGAGGGATGCCAAAACTTACTGAAATAGTAAAATGCCAAGAACTTGTAATAAAAAGAGAATAAAATAAAAGGATTGTAATCATACTCTGGTGGGTATTTCATGTTTGGGCAACACTGTTTTAATGGAAAATACTTGAAAGAAACAAGGGGGAAAAAAGCCTTCTGCCAGTTTATGCAAGGAAAACAGTATACTGTGAATCCTTGTTCCCTAGGAGAAGAGAAGAGAGTGAGAGCACAGATCCCAAGGTATAGCTTACTAAGGTACCTGTTTTTCAAGAAAATAACTTAAAAGTCTTGATTTACTATGGATGCTGTGTAGAGACATTTTACTGGAAATTGCCATTAGAGAGAATGGGATGGGTTATGAGTTTCTGTCTTCTGCTCCTGAGTTATACTAACCAAATCCTTTTTTCATTCAACTCTATTGTTTTTAGTGGACACCAGCAAATATATTATAATGTAAGTTTTTATTCCCCTCCTGTACATCAAAATACAGCTTCTCATAGACTTTGATACACCTTGCATCAGACGTCTATAAAAGATGATCATCAACATCTATAAAAGATGCATGGAAACAGGCTCTCACAGACATGTTTGAATAGAGCAAATAAATACTGTTAGGTCTCAAAATGTGCTTTGCACAGATTTCAAATGTTACTGAAGCTTGACACACTGATGCCTGTTATTTAGCCACAAGAAATAAAATTACTTTTTAAAATTTTACAGAGGGTGCCCATATATATTATGGAGTCTGGGACAAATCACTAGTCTACCTACACAACCTGCATTGTGAAACTGAGTATTAAGTGTGATACTGTTAAGGGAATGACACAGCTTCCCTGCCGGACTCTATCCCGCACTATCAGTAAATGCAATGCTCGTTTAAAGCTCGGCTTGCACCACTAACATACCCAACATCCCTACCTCTTTATGGGTATATGCCATGGGATTTTTTGCCAAGAAAATAAAAAAAACTCCGCTCGGAAAGCTGTGCAGAGGGCACACTGCAATTACTCACAATCACTCTTTAGATACTTTGAGAATGAAAAACCTGCTTGTGAAACTGAAAGAAAACAGAGAATCTGAAAGAATGCCCGGCCGAGGCGCGCTGCTTTTCTGGGAACATTCAGCACACCTCAAAAACTGATTTCGGCTAACTGCAGACTCGTGCTGAGGGGACGCTCCATCGCGGTTACCTCCGGCTCCCGCAAGTGCGAAATCCCTTCTCCGCGGCAGTTTCCCCGACGGACATGAGTGCGAAAATTTTCCGCTTTCTCCCCGCAGACCGGCGGAGCCGGCCCTGTCCCTCGCCACCCTCGGACGTGGACTCGGGCTGAAAAAGGTCAGTTCCACAGCCACTCGCGGACCCTGGGGGAGCGCAGGACTCCCGAGGACCAGCGCACCGACGGGGCGAAGCGGGGCGGCCCCGAGGGGCTCACCGGGCACCTCCCCGCGCCCCTCGCCGCCCGCACCAGACCTGCGGCACCCGCCCGAGCCCCCCACTCACTGTCCCGTTATCGTCCACCCCCAGAAGGTGTCCGTGGAGGATCTCCATGGGTGCGGAGGCGCTGGAGTGCACGAAGGTCCCCTTGAAGACGTGGGCGAGTGGCGGGCGCTGCGGAGAGCCCATGGCGGCGGGCTGGGCGGCTGGCGCCGGGAGCTGCCACCAGCGGGCTGCCGCCCCTCGGTGTCTCCCGGTGCCGCCGGCGGCTTCCTGGAGCTGTCACCATTTCCCCACCCCCTGGTGACTTTCTCTTCGGGGAGTGGTTTCGACGAAGGGAGGGCGGGAGGCCGGGCCACCCCCTTCCTAGACGCCACTGGACGGGAGGTGCCCGCGGGCGGTGCGAGGGGTGCCCCGAACCCCGAATCCTCCACCTCCCCGCCGCTGACCTCCCCCGTGCAAGGGGCGCTCAAGCCCGGAGTAGTGGCCGACGGGTTTTGGGGGCCCAATTACTCCCTGGGAAGTGGCGGATGAGCCGACAAGGTGTCTGTTAATGCTTTACTGGTGTCTGGCAACTTTTGCAAACAACATGAAGGTTGTAACCACTTGCAAAAGTTTCATTTACAATATGTTGGGTTTGTAGGTTGAAAAAGACCTTCAAGATCTTCAAGTCTCAGGATGACTCCTCAATCCTCAGCCTCTGTACTGCACGTCCGTAGGGTTAGGAGCAGAAAACAGATGAGAGCTGAGGTACCAGAACTACCAGAAATAGGCAGCCTAATTCAGTGAAGATGATCTACAGAAAAAGAGAGAGCAACTTCAGGAAAATAGAAGGCAGAGAAAAACTAATTTTGTTAACTCAGAGAACTGTGTTCCCAGAACCATATTCCCTCCAGCAACCTAAGTCAATATCATGAACACATGCTGAGAGGATCACTATTGAAAACATAGGGATGAAACTTCAGAGACAGAATGATTTACACCAAGGATAACACCATGAATATCCTCTGAATAAGGGTGTCATCCTGTTTGAAGACACCCTTATTCATCAACTTATCAGGTTATGAATGAGTTTGGCACCAAGGGCACTGACACTATTGCTCTCAAGGCTGAATTGCAAAGTTTGTTGTTACACGGTTTATCATTAAAAGACCTTTGCACTTCCCATTGTGCTGACACTATACAAATTCATGGTAGATTGTCTTTCCTACAAACTCTCCAGGTTAGTGGTGGTAGGAGAGAGAAACACAGTGGGAAATCACAGAAGTAATTTTATTTTGGTCTGCTATGGACAAGTCACCAGCCTTTATCTTGAGTCCCTTGTAAAAGAATATGTTAGGTTGCTGAGAATAAAGTTAAAAAAATATTGTATTTACTGATATCAATCAAAATCTAGTTCTTACCTGGATTTTGAGATCAGCTTAATCAGGCAATAAAGAGTGTCCAAAATAAAACAGACACGTGAAAGTGACTTTTGCATGCTTATATTGGCAATTCTTGTGATAGGTCTTGAAGTTTAAGAAGACTTCAAAAACAATATACTAAGATAAACCTGAGTTTTTTAAGACATACAGCAGTTTTTTTGTTGTATTTCTATCTTCTTTGACATGAGAATCTAGCATAAAAACAAATCACAAATTGGTCTTGCAGGTTAATCTACTTTAGAGAAAAAACTGGCATAAGAGACTTTCATGCAGTTAAGTTTGCCTACAGTAATCCGGCTTCCTTGAAGAACAGAATAATAAATTCATAAAAACAGAACCAAAAGTCTTCTAAATTAGCACTTGCAAGATCCCTCTTCCAAAGTTTTTTCTCAGGGTGATGCTATTGTGTTTCTTAAGGCTGCAGCTGAAATGAACTGTATTACAAGCTGTTACTCCAGGTGAGGAAAATTAACTTTTTGCTGTGGGAAGGATAAAGACTAAGAGAGAGGCTGTTGTTGCAATTGAATAATAAAGGTAGAGGGGGTGGTGATGAGAAATGGGGTGAAGAGACCAAGCCCTGCAGCAGTAAATTCACTTGCTCCTCCTGTGAAGAGAGGAGTGAAAACAACTTTCTCCAGAAATAGCTGCAGCTCCATACAGCTTGCCCTTGCCCTATTGACAACAACCAGCTTGATTTTCCTCTCCAGTGTGTTACCCTAGGACAGCTGTGTGCTTCACTTAACGCAAATCAGGCTACACACAGCTTTTAGTTCAGAATCCCAAGCTCTTGTGCTGGCTGCTGCCCAGACTCATGTACACTGCTGTCCAAAATAATATTCAGCAGAGCTCACTGCCCCTGAGAAACCTTTTGGTTGTGTTCAGTAGGGAAGTGGGCTGCTCCTGAGAATCTCACACTACTTCAACTGTGGTTTTCCATTGAAAGCCTCAGAGATTCCCTCCAGCTTCCTTACAAAAAGAATGATAGTCCAGTGATTTCAGCAAGGTATAATCCAGCGAGTATTTATTCAAGAGAAGAAAACAAAACAACATTTACAATTTCTTCCTTCAGCACTTTAGGGGGAGAAATGTCAATAACACTGTTAATAATAATTTGTTTCTGTTAGTGGGTTCCAAACACTCTGAAGTCATATAATTTCACTGTCAAAAGAGCTAGAGGTGTCTTCTGCTTTTACCAGTTGTGACGTGGGAGAGCATGGGAGCCATGGAGAGTGGTAACACGCTTCTCTCCTCCCCTCATCCCAGATTTTTTTTTTTTTTTTTTTTTTAGTTTGCAGTAGTTACACAGGCATGCCCTAGATACTTGCATGACTCAAGGTGAGACCTTGGCCAAGTATGAAAAACTGAGTCATTCTTCCAAAATACTGTAAGAGGATTACACTGATGTATGTTTAGTTTTGCTGGGATATGCCGGGCCAGGCACTTTACCTTCTGGGATACAAATGTAATGCTCTGTTGTGACTGTTACATAGTAATTAACTTAAAAAGCGAGTGAAATACCGTGCTTTTTCTTTTTTTCTTCTTTTCTTTTTTTTTTTTAATGGTTGAGGGTCTGAAGAGAGAGATTTACCTTCCTTAAAATTATGTGCTTTTTTAATAGCATTAAAAATAAATCTTAACTTTAGAAACTCATTGAAATTATAATGTATGTGTTAAGACATTTAATAATTAATAATGTGTACTTTGTTCTAATGCTGTTTAAAAAAAAAAATCTGTCTCACTATTCACTAGCTTATCAGATTCTCTGTGTCTTGTAAATTATTGACTTCTGAGCAATTATAGAAATCACTCTTTAGTTGAGTCCTGAAGCCAAACATATTCCAGATCAAAAGAATAATCAGTCAATGTACTTCCAGGAGTACAGGGAAGATTTTAACAGGATTAGAGTGCCTTCATTTCCCTTAACACTTTCAGTTTCTGGTCGTTTTTTCATTTGTCACACTATACAAATGAATAATTCAATTACTTGTTTCAAAGTTTCATGACACCTAAGCTAATCTTCCAACTGCTCTCTACTGCTTTCAAAAAGTAGTTGATGAAGTACTTGCCACCAGCCAAAAACACCTGTTGTCAAGAGTCTGTTAAGGCCAGTGCCTGTGGAGCCTGAGCACCAGATGACAAAAATTGTTATTTTGATCTAGCAATGAATGTTATTAGAGCATTTATTATCAAAATGTACCCTGTCTATAATTTGTAACAAGGCAACTAGGTAAATGGAGAGAAAAAATACAGTTGACTTCTCTGCTATTAAGTGATTTTTTTGTTTGTTTTTTTCTGTGTAAGAAAGAGGTGATTGTGTGGCTAATACTTGGGACTACTCAAAAAAAAAAAGTATGATTTAAATATCTCTTCTCAAGTCTGAAGTTAAGCTGAGAGCTAGATGTTTATCCAGCACAAGCTACTTCATACACCTCATTTTCCCACATTTTTATATTCAGAATCTGTTTATATTACTTAATTTTTCCAACTCCATCTAAACCTGAAAATTACCCCACCCAAAAAGAATAAGAAGCAATGACCATACACACAACTCCATGTCATTTACCACCATGGGTATTCATTCTGCAGGTCCCAGATTGAGCCTTCAGCCTTTGATGTCCAAGTCTACAAAGGCTTGGGAAGGCAAGCCTCAGACACTGCAAGGGGAAGCTGGAATTATTTTCTGATGCTTCCACCTCCAAAAGGGGCCATAGTACTATCATAAAATATCCCATAATTAGAATTTAGAGATGGTGTGTCCTACTTATTCACTGATACATAATTAACTGAAACACAGATTGGCTGATGTTAGTTCTAACACTTAGGGAGTTTTTCTCTTTTACCGCCAAGGCTTGTTCATAACAGGAATAGTAGTAACTAATCCAGTAAAATTCTTTAGAAGAACCAAGAAATACACAAATATCAGTAAAAGTCATCTCTCTTTAGAAGCATAAATGGGTGCAATATGTCAGAAGATTTTGGTGGCAAACTTGTTTCCATTTTCCTCAAGACACACAGGATCAATCAACACATTTGCTAGACTTAACCTCTGATCATGTTAAAAGAGACCAGAATGGAATTTGGGTGTCTGCTGTTGTTAACAGGGGTTTATGGAAAACAAATTGGACATGACTTTCTTTTGGCTGAGACCCTTCACTGATAAGACTTAATCTGTGGAATTATATTGCATAGTGAATGCAACACATGTAATATAATGGGATCAGCCGATCTCTGGTCATGGCAACATCATAAACCACTCTATGTAATAGTTCAAAAGACACTCTCTTGCTAGTCTCATTTTCATGATTAAAACCAATAAAAAATAGTATTCTTCACGTACTCTTAAGTGACTAGAGATTTATCTAACTTTGCATTGCTAACAGAACATGAAACACTTCAGGCTTGTAAACACAAATAAATTGTCATAAGGAATTCAAGTGAGCACTTACTATTGATTTCCCATTTATTGCTGTCCACACATGAACATTTTTCCTGCTTCACTGAGGAGCAAATTCCACTAATGCTGGAATTATTTTCTTTTTAAGTGATTTGTAAACTCTGAACCATGGTGAATAATCTAATTTAAAAATTTAATTAATAATATAGGCATTCAAACATACTCCTGTAAAATCACTTATTTGTTGCAATGTATCAAGCAGCAGTTGCATTTCTAAGCTGTTCAAAGGATCTCTTCATGTGTGCCAGTGTTCAGTAAAGTAGTAAAATTGTGATGAAAAGTTTCACTATCATGTTGGAGGCAGTCTACTAGAAATACAAAACCAATAACACAGTNAATTAAAAATCAGACACTTATTGAATTCCAATGGTAATAGTACTGTTATTTTTTAGTACTGTTAATTGAATTAACTAAGTTACTTATTCACGTGTACATAGTTTCATGGAATCTCCAGCAGAGGAAAGACAAGGACCTGTTAATGTGGGTCCAAATGAGGACCCAAAGAGGAGGAGGAGGCTGAAGCACCTCTCCTATGAAGACAGGCTTAGAGACTTGGAATGGTTTAGCCTGGAGAAGACTACAATTGAGATTTTATTGTGTCCTTTCAATATATATTTTTATNATCTAGCAATGAATGTTATTAGAGCATTTATTATCAAAATGTACCCTGTCTATAATTTGTAACAAGGCAACTAGGTAAATGGAGAGAAAAAATACAGTTGACTTCTCTGCTATTAAGTGATTTTTTTGTTTGTTTTTTTCTGTGTAAGAAAGAGGTGATTGTGTGGCTAATACTTGGGACTACTCAAAAAAAAAAAGTATGATTTAAATATCTCTTCTCAAGTCTGAAGTTAAGCTGAGAGCTAGATGTTTATCCAGCACAAGCTACTTCATACACCTCATTTTCCCACATTTTTATATTCAGAATCTGTTTATATTACTTAATTTTTCCAACTCCATCTAAACCTGAAAATTACCCCACCCAAAAAGAATAAGAAGCAATGACCATACACACAACTCCATGTCATTTACCACCATGGGTATTCATTCTGCAGGTCCCAGATTGAGCCTTCAGCCTTTGATGTCCAAGTCTACAAAGGCTTGGGAAGGCAAGCCTCAGACACTGCAAGGGGAAGCTGGAATTATTTTCTGATGCTTCCACCTCCAAAAGGGGCCATAGTACTATCATAAAATATCCCATAATTAGAATTTAGAGATGGTGTGTCCTACTTATTCACTGATACATAATTAACTGAAACACAGATTGGCTGATGTTAGTTCTAACACTTAGGGAGTTTTTCTCTTTTACCGCCAAGGCTTGTTCATAACAGGAATAGTAGTAACTAATCCAGTAAAATTCTTTAGAAGAACCAAGAAATACACAAATATCAGTAAAAGTCATCTCTCTTTAGAAGCATAAATGGGTGCAATATGTCAGAAGATTTTGGTGGCAAACTTGTTTCCATTTTCCTCAAGACACACAGGATCAATCAACACATTTGCTAGACTTAACCTCTGATCATGTTAAAAGAGACCAGAATGGAATTTGGGTGTCTGCTGTTGTTAACAGGGGTTTATGGAAAACAAATTGGACATGACTTTCTTTTGGCTGAGACCCTTCACTGATAAGACTTAATCTGTGGAATTATATTGCATAGTGAATGCAACACATGTAATATAATGGGATCAGCCGATCTCTGGTCATGGCAACATCATAAACCACTCTATGTAATAGTTCAAAAGACACTCTCTTGCTAGTCTCATTTTCATGATTAAAACCAATAAAAAATAGTATTCTTCACGTACTCTTAAGTGACTAGAGATTTATCTAACTTTGCATTGCTAACAGAACATGAAACACTTCAGGCTTGTAAACACAAATAAATTGTCATAAGGAATTCAAGTGAGCACTTACTATTGATTTCCCATTTATTGCTGTCCACACATGAACATTTTTCCTGCTTCACTGAGGAGCAAATTCCACTAATGCTGGAATTATTTTCTTTTTAAGTGATTTGTAAACTCTGAACCATGGTGAATAATCTAATTTAAAAATTTAATTAATAATATAGGCATTCAAACATACTCCTGTAAAATCACTTATTTGTTGCAATGTATCAAGCAGCAGTTGCATTTCTAAGCTGTTCAAAGGATCTCTTCATGTGTGCCAGTGTTCAGTAAAGTAGTAAAATTGTGATGAAAAGTTTCACTATCATGTTGGAGGCAGTCTACTAGAAATACAAAACCAATAACACAGTATTATTATTTCATCACTTTATTCCAGAAGGTATTAAACCAGAAATGTATAAACTGTGAAAATTTTAAAAAAAAAAAATTAAAAAATTAAAAATCAGACACTTATTGAATTCCAATGGTAATAGTACTGTTATTTTTTAGTACTGTTAATTGAATTAACTAAGTTACTTATTCACGTGTACATAGTTTCATGGAATCTCCAGCAGAGGAAAGACAAGGACCTGTTAATGTGGGTCCAAATGAGGACCCAAAGAGGAGGAGGAGGCTGAAGCACCTCTCCTATGAAGACAGGCTTAGAGACTTGGAATGGTTTAGCCTGGAGAAGACTACAATTGAGATTTTATTGTGTCCTTTCAATATATATTTTTATTACACAAATCTTACGTAATTATTTCTTATAAGAAAGACTTTTACCAGGGCTTTTGTGATAGCAAAAGGGGTCACAATTTTAAATTTTACAACAATTGAGGTTGTACATAAAGAAAGAAGTTCTGTTCTATAATGGTGGTGAGACACTAGAACAGGTTCCCAGAGAAGCTGCGGATGCCACATTCCTGAAAAGGTTCAATGCCAGGTTGAATGGGACTATTGAAAGATTTCCCTGCTCGTGGCTGCAGGGTTGATCTAGATGAGCTTTAAAGGTCCAAAAAACTCAGACTGTTCTGTGAGTCTAAGTATCTGACTGCTTCTGAAAATACCAGTTTGTTGGTTGGGTTTTTTTTTTCCCCAAAAGTAATAGCAGTGTTCACAATTTTACAGTGTGCCTTCCTCTTGAATCTCAAGCTGACATCAGGGAAAAGCTGTCACACACCCCATAATATTTTTGGTGACTCCAGAAGGGAACCTTCACAGAATTCACAAAAAAAAATCAAAATGCTTCTGCCAAAAACAATGCCAAGGCAGAATTGTTCTGCTGGAAATTCATCTGCAAAAGTTGTGGAGAAGCTTTACTTTGGAGCATTATAAACACATACACAGACTGCATACTGCCACAAAGCAGAACATAAAGACATAGAGAAGTGTTGCAGAGGCCATAGAGGAGTGTTAAGAAGCATTAGATCGCTTGCTCTTTTTAGCCAAGTGTTGTCCAAGAACATTGTTTTGTCATGCTTATCATCCTTTACTCCTCTCAAGTTATTGACTAGATGGTAACTAACAGCACTTTTTCGGTTTTGTTTTTATGTGGCTCCTGTTTATGCTGTATTCTTTCTGCTGTTTATCACACAAACAGAATCATTTAGGTTGGAAAAGACCTCTAAGGTCATTAAGTTAACCTTTGACCTATCACTACCTTGTCAACTGGATCACGGCACTAAGTGCCACATTCAGTCATTTCACACACACAGAATCACATACAGAATAGTCTGAGTTGGACTCAGAGGATCAAGTTCAGCTCTTACGAGAATGTCCCCTTTCTTCCAGGCTGAACACCCCCAGCTCTCTCAGCCACCCTTGATCAGACTTTTGCTCAAGAGCCTTCAACAACTTCATTGCCCTTCTCTGGACATGCTCCAGCATCTTAATATTTGCCTTATAGTGAGAGGCCCAAAACTGAACACATGACTCAAGATGTGTTCCGTTTGACCATAGATGCAACTAAATTTTACATAAAAAAAGAAGGGACGATTGTGATCCTATAGTGTGATCATCTATGTAATATGCACCATTGGCAACACCTGAGGTTATATGTGTTTACTCAAACATCTGTAGGAAGACATTGATAAATAATTTGTCAGTAATAGAGATTTATTATGGCCTTCAATAAGACATGCCAAACTATTTTCATCGATAATTACCTTTCCTGGAAAAACAAACAAACAAACATACAAAAATAAACCAGGAAAATCCCCACCTTATTTATAATTCAAATTTGTTTACCTTGGATTTCCAGACAAACATTATGCTTCTATAGAGTAGAAAAACTCTTTATGAAAGCTGTGATTTCACTGATATCAAGCAGACCCCTTCACCTTGACAAGCTAAGTAGATCATGTTTTTTGTCTTTCAAGATACAGCCTATTTTCCCAACTTATATGTTCCTTATGTTCCTTTTATGATTCTGTCTGATTTCAGTTTCTGTTGTGGACATTGAGAACTGAATGCCATACGTCAGGAACAATCATGCTAAAGCCAAATGCAGAGGTTATGTAATGTCTCTGTTTATACATCTGAAACCAGCATATTTGCCATTTTGCTTGTGCTACTGCACTGACAAGTCATTTTGGCTTACTTATCAACCACAATAAATCCTATGAAACAGTTGGCTGAAGAATAAATGCAACCTACATTCTTCCCTCGTAAGGATATACCTTACACTTTTTTTTTTTATTGAAGTATGTACTATTTGCTTGAGACAGGGCAGTCAGTGTCAGAGAACCGGACTCTATTATTTTCTACTCTTTCTATCTATGTGTCTTTTGCAAATTCTACCAATGACAATTTGTATTTCTTTTTTTTTTTTTCAAGTGACTGGTAAAAACTGTGTAGAACCAAACAGCAGTATCTTCACAATTCTAGTAGAGACACATCACATTTATAGTATGGTTAGAGGTCTGCCTTCGTTCTCATGAGCTAGTGGAGTGGTCAACAGTAGACTGTGTATGGTACCCC
>VYXB01004448.1:109617-146716 GCA_013397135.1 Pachyramphus minor
ACCTTGTGTTCTATCTGATACAACAGATTGGCTAAACATTCAGATGTTGTGAGAGCAGTGGGACCTTCACTCCAGAGCAACAGCGTGCATCAACTGGCACATCTTAGTAATTCTCAGCTCTGAAATTCTTTTAAAATTATCAAATTATAAAGCATATGAAGCAATCTGTCAAGGTTTCCCAGATAAGGCAGATTGAATGACAGCCCATCAAGGATCTGGGGACTGTTTAAGACCCATGCACTTATATCTTCACTTCCCCCGGCATTAAGCTCCAAGCTGTCAACCTCCATCTGCAGCAGGGAGCTCACTGCTGATGCAGCATGGTCAGGCAGAATGGCCTCCTGCTGTGCCACTTTTCTTGCGCAGTTACCTTTCTTGTGTCTCTCTTCTTGCTGGCTAGAGATGCTTGGCATCCCCTCATCCTCATGTGCACTCAGCTCTCTGATCTCCAGAATCATCCCTCATGAACAGGAAGTTGCCTTCAGACAGCATCTTCACCTGCTCTTTTCCAGGCTCCAGCTTTCCCAGCCTGAATAGTCTGTATTCAGAATCAATTTGTGTGATCAGTCTCTTAAATGGTGTCTCATGTCCCTTCATGATTTGGAGGAATCAGGACATGCCACCTGTATTTAGACCAGGTGTTATTTACAGTTGTACCCCGTGACTCTTGCAAGTAGAGAAGTAGCAGGCTGCTCCTTGGGAATGTAGGAGTTCCACCTTGGACATCTACTCACATACACAAAAGCATTCAATTATCTGCTGCCTGCTAGCATTCACAGTGAAGCTATTTTTTCATCCATGGCACAAGCAAGACTTTTTGTGATTCAGAAGTACTTTCATGACTCACAGGCCCTTTTGATATGCAAGTATGATGCTTTAAATAGTACACAGTGACAGAAAGACAGAACAGGCAAAGTGGATTGTCTCCTTCCAGAATGTTGGTCCCTGGTAAGTAACACTCATTCACACACTTTAAATGTTAAACCACTGTAATTATGTGGTTTTTTCTGTTAAAAACAACAGCAGAAAAAACCACAACAAGCTAAGCCTTTGTAAAAGGCAGTTAATTTATGCAAATCAAATGGGCTCCTCTTTCTCAGTCCTCCACACAGAGCTGCAGAAAAACAGCTAAGGCACCTACCACAGATTCTCAGTGAGAGCTTCAGTGTCTGAGGAAAGAGTAGTTTTATACTACTGCCCTGTCAGTGAGAGAAAAATTAATGCCTAGAAAATCAGGCAAGTACCAGCCAAAAGTACTCTTTTTGGTCTGGCTGTGCCAGTGGAGAAGGAGAACGTCTACCCTGTAACTCTACAGTCCCACTAGTTTTGATGTTTTCCAACCCTATTTCTCCCAAGGCAGATGCAGGCAGAAACATGGCTGGGATGAAGGAGAAGAACAGATACTCCCATACATACCCAGGAGAAGTTCTGTAACTCACACAGTATCAGCACAGATTTCAAACTTTGTTCTCAAAATAGAAGTTTTAGAAAATACATTACATTGCTTTTTAAATGCATTTTTCCCAAAAGACTTTGGTAAAACATTACCTACTTGCTTAAAATGTGTCAGTTGGATGAGAAGCTTGTGTCTGTTCTTGCAACAATTATACACCTCGCAAAACTGAAAGGTTAGGGGTCACATATATATATATCATTCTTCAATGAAAGCTCTGGATAGATGGATTCCATTATAAAGTCAGACAATTTGAAACTGTAGTGTAATTGGTCTCCAGTATTGCAGCAATGGTTAATGAGAGGGAAGGCCATCTTGATCACACAGAAGGGGATTGCCAATGTTCGGGGAGAATTCCAAGTATCTACTGATCAACTAGTTGCTGGTCTGGAATCAAGAGATGTGTGGCAGCTCATGGTTTTTAGGAAACACATGGTATGATTCAGAGGCGTTTGCATAGCTGGGGCAGTGCTGGAGGACACTGGGAGACCAATGAAGTTAGATGTGTCTCAGCTATTTCAGAGCCATGTGCTAGCAAAATCTAGAGCGCTTTAGACAATAACTAACCATGTTTCAGTGATGCCAGGTCTGGTGTGCCACACCAGAGGAGTCATTCAGAAATGTAAAATATTCAAGAAAGTTTCTGAGTGAAAAGTGTCATGAGCCTCTCAGCTACCCCTATTTGATCACTTGCTACCAGTGGTGATCCTCCCCAAACGCTGCCCTAAAAGTACGCTCTGTTGTTACAGCAAAACTTAAGTCCACGTATGTCTGAGAATCTTGAATCATGCTGGAACTGGCTAAATGGAAATAATGGGTAGTGATTTTAAAATGGTTGCTGTCAGACTACCTGATTTTACTTCATTTTTGTAACCACAAAATTAATTTTAAAAAAAATCAAATTATAAGGAAGCCTGATCTGCACAGGGTTTGCAGATTTTTGGCTGCACAGATCAACAGTCAAGTTTGAACTGAAAAGGCAGGCTACTTTGACACAAGCAAACTACAAATGAAAAAGTGGTCAATTGAGGGTGTTTTTCATTCACAAATTGAAACTATGGTTTACACTTGCCTATAGTTTTGGCAGTAAAATACAGCAGAAATACAAGATTTTGTATTTATTAAATCTTTCTTTTATTACTGATAGGGACTATTTATTTCTCCAGGCAGAAGATTGATGAGGAATGTTTACATTGTGAAACAACTTTTTATAGTGGAGTTAATCAGAAAAGCCAACTTGTAGCAGTTTCTAGGCAACTTAATTGAACTGGTTTTGAGACTGAGCAGATGCCCTTTCTAATACCTCATAATGGTTACAAGCAGCTCGTTAGTTGAAGATTGTATTGACACTGGCAGCAACTCAGTCCATGTGCCTTAAACAAAAATCACAGCACCCACCAGTATTCGTTAACTCCTCACTGCCGAATACTTTCATTCACTTCCCACGTGAACCACCCACTTTGTTGATAACTCATTCCTTTAAATCATGCTCAGATGCACCTGTTTAAATACAGTCTTGATTTTTTTAAAGAGTGATACCATATTATATACTTTCACAGTGAAAGTCTGCCTGCTAAGACAATATCTATTTCACAGGGGGTGTAGATAAGCTGGTACATGCAAGCATAATCAGTGCTTTTCGGCCTCCTTTTTGCCCCCTATTTTCTGATTTAAAGTTCTGAAATTATATGTTTCACTTAGCAGCAATTCTTTTTGTTGTGACTGTCCAATTATCATTGGGTACTTGCTCTCACAACCAAAAAAGAAAGAGTTTTAATAGCTTTCTGCTTAACAGATCGTCAACTGAGGTATAAAAAGTTTCAGGGAGGCGGTTTCAATGTGGAGGATGTGAAACAGCTTACTATACTAGCCTTGAGACTCCTGCCCCCAAAGGTTTTTGTTAAAGGGCTTATGAGGATTCTATTTAAAAATTTAAAAGTTTAGTTTTACCTCAGGAAGAGAGTTCAAGGACTATGTAGGGAGAAATAACTGAGTTCACTCAGCCTCTTCTAATAAAGTGGCTTACACAAGTAGTTGTTCTTTCAGGTTGTTCTTTCAGCTAATAAGTTTTTTTTCCACAATCGTAATGGCTACAGCTATTTCTGTCATGTCAAGATCGGATTTCAGGTCATATACCTGTTCCCTAAGTCATTTGAAGGTCCTAATTACAACAGACCATGACTGGATGAACTTTAGATGGAGAATCTGAGATTTGAGTAACCGGAGGACAAGAAATGAAGGGAGAAGAGAAAAAACTATTAACCTATTTCACCTCTGTCCTGGTTCTGGCCAGGACAGGGCTCATTTTTGCAATATCCAGGAGGGGGCACGGCCAGGACCCAGAGGCTATTCTATACCACGTCATGTCATTGCGGGGAAGCAAATCTCTTTTGAGGAGAAGGGTTCTCTTCTGGTTGGGGTGGCATGCCGGTGGTCAGGTCAGGCTCCATGATGAACATTTTGCATGTGAATCACTCTCTCTGTTTTGTACACTTCTGTTATTAATATTGTTCCTGTTACTCTTTGTTTTCTTATCTCACTGCTGTTTCCAGTAAATTGTTCTTATCTCACCCCAGGATCTTTGCCTTTTGTGCCTCCAGTTCTCCTCTCCAGCCTGCCACAAGGAAGGAGGGAGAGGGAGGGGGAAGCAGGTGGCACAGGGTTTTAGTGGGAGCACTAAATTGGAGAATACCATTCCTAAACCATGACACATCAAGCTAAATGCTTTATTTCCAACTAGGATTTCCATAAGAGGAGGCTGTAATGTGAGTCTCACCTGCTATGAACCAAATTATACATCTCTGCAGCTGCAACAGTTAGAGGTGATTAAGAATATGTAAAAAAAAATTTGTGACAATGTGAATGGCATAATAAAGAAGGACCAAATGAAACAAGGTGATCATTTTATTATAGGAAAAGTCAGTCCAGTGTCCTTGAAGAAAGGGAATTTCCATTCCAATTCCATTTTTTCTTTATATAATTCCCTTTTTTCTGTCTTGTTACACTGGATAAAACTGCTTCTTCATTATTTCCCATCTTACTTCTACAGATGCAAAGATATTTGAGCAACTGGTTGGTTTTGTATCTGAAAGTCAGGGTTTGAAAAATTCTTGACTGCTTTTTGCATAAGGGAATAATGTAAAATTACTAAATGTCTCATGTGTGTTTCCAGACCATTTTTCTTCTTCACAGTAACATCTTTTTTTCGTGTGTTTTTATATTTAGATAACTATTTGGGAAATGTGATTAAATTTTCATTTCAGTTCTTACTAATGGGGAAGTCTTTATCTCATGTCTTTTATCAGCTCAAAGAAAGAGATAATTTTCATGGCTGCACTGAATTTCCCTTCCAAAGATCTTCAGTGTTGCATTTATACTGAGCCTGACACTCACAGGCCACCTTGCTTCATACATCAGTCCTTAATGGAGCTGATCTGACTCCCACTAGTTGAAAATGAGGCTTTGTATTTCCAATCAATCATCCTGAAGACTCAGTGAACACTAAAGGATGAACGTATACTCAAAAATCTAAAACCTAAGATCTGTTGTTACAGATCTTTCCTTTTGGGTCTTTGTCTTCCTCAAAAAAAAAAAGATGTGTTTTTTGAATCATGTATTTTCAGCTCTTGTTCGATAACAGAAATAATGGGAAAGCGCTTTACATTTTACTGTCTTAACCATTTAGAAATTAGTGTGGCTAGTGCTGCTGCGAAGATGGTACATATTGACTATCCTACAAAATGGTCTTTCATTGTATCCAGGGAGACTTGGCAGAAAGTAGGAAAAGAAGCATTCTGCATAGTATGAAGCCTAAGCATTTGTACATTACATAAGTATTTCAGCAGCCCACATAGCAAAGCCTGCATACAAAACAATAAAATGCAGCAAAAGTAAAAGAATTTTTCTGTTGAATAAAACCAAAATTGCGCGATCTTCCATCCAGCCTTCGGAGTAACAAGAATTTGGCATTGCCTCACAGTTTCCAATCACCCAACTTCTGACAAAAGAGTAAGCGTTTCACAGAAGAAATAAATATCATACAGCTCAATTTGTGTTTACTTCAGTTGAATGCCTCATTTATTTTTGCACAACATAAATTGTTTGGTTTTAGAGTTTTCCTAAGAATCTTTCTCCTGAAGCCACCAGGAGAGAGGTTATGAGGTAATAAAAGCATTTGGGTGATGGTATGAAATCATCTCAGTCCAGAGCTTACTGGTGCTCAGGCAGTGGGCATTTCAGTGGAGCCACACCTAGTTAATACCAATGGATCACTCTTCTCTCTTTACTGTTTTTAATAGCACTGCTTGCTTCAATCAAAGAACACAGCTCAAGAAGGACAGTTCCATAAATTTCTCCTTTCATTTGCTCAGCTGTATTGGGGCTTGCAGGCAGAAGATCTCCAGGACCCTTGCTGCAAAGAAGACACAAAATAGGAGTGAACACTGATATTTCACCAAATCAAGGACTTCCCTTCTTGCATCAGAGCCCATATGAATCAACCTGTTCTACAACATTGTTTTTGAGCTATTCACCTCTGAACTACTTTGAAAAGCAGAGCTGACCCTGCTGTGTGTTTGCAGGGCTGGTTTGGGCACGTGTTGGTAATTGTTAAGCCAACAGGACTTGATATGTGAAAGTTTTGACCCTTCCAATCACTGCTCCCACCAAGGCACATCTCAAATTTGCACTGTGTTTGAAGAAACACAAATCATGTCATTATTAAGAAACAGATGGAGGGATTAGCTCATAAAGTTAGGAATCTTGCCATACCACAGAGTCATTGAAAAATCTCAGTTAAGTGTTTAAAAACAGATACTTTCCATTGTCTGTTACATCTGAAGGTAGCTTTGTATTTATTTTAAACTGGAGACAATAAGCTTCTTCCTAATTTATCTACAGTTAATGTCATCCAAGATTGAATTTTATTATTATTTAAAGATTAATTATACTTATGTTAATATAGCAGCAGAAAGAACCTCCTCAGTCACTTAGATCATCTGATGCCATCTCATGAAGTCCTATAAATCCATGCAATATCCATCTCCATCTTAAACCTAGATAGGATTTCTGTTCTGACTCTTGTGAGGTGATGCATTCTAGATCCTCATTTGCCTAATGGAAAGGATTTCTCTTCTAATCTCTGACTAAATGCATGAAGTGCATCCACCAGTGGGTTTGAAATCAGACAGATTCTTGTAAGTGGTCCATTGCAAATTATCTATCTTGGTTTTTAATTTGTATTCATACAACACTAAAATGATATTAAGGTTTCCCTGTTATTATTATTATTTCTTGCTTTCTATAGGCTCCAAATAAAAACTTTTCTATTAAAACTCTTACATATTCTATTTGATTACGTTTTTATGAATGGAACAGAAATGGAGACCATAACATGACATCAGGATACAAATCCTCTGTAATTCTAGGCTGTTAAGAGCATGTATTACTGAAGAAAGCACAGAGTGAAGTAGAAAGGGATTTTTAACCTCTCTTTCGTGTCTCTTCCAGCACTTCTATGTCCTTCTATGTGCCAGGAAAAAAAAATATTTCATTGTTTTCTTTCAAAGTTTGTTTTTTACTAAAGAACTAAGAGGCCAGATGAAAGCAGACCAGGCTTTTAAGCATAAAAAAGACATACTTTCAGATGGTGCATTCAGACACTGTGTTAAGTCTGTCATATGCTGCTGCCCTCAGAGGCACAGTGCAGATGTTCAATGGGCTTTCCATCTGTTTTATTCTTCTGGCTTGCTCATGGGCTGAAGGCACATCATCAGGCCCTCTTTTTCTTTGTTTAACAGACAGAAGGACAAATAGTTATAAATGCTAACATAATAAACAAACAGAGAAGCAGGGTGGCCCTACAGGCAGTTTGTTTGACCAGCAGTGTGTGTCTCCATGACAATGATAATTAGTCAGATTTAAATATGTAGTTCTCACAAGGACATATCTGAATAACTGCCTGGGGAAAAGTTACCAATGCTCGCAGAAGATTTCCATTTTCTGGATATGCAAAAATCCATTATGTTGTACTTGGGCAGTTCAAACACAGGTTGTGTCTGAAGACCTGCTCAGGAGTCTGGCTTTGCAGTTTACAACTTTCAAGTTCAAGGCAGCAATTCCCTTCTCTTCCATAGGTAGCAATAATCATTAGTCCATAAGAAACACTTTCACAGTTTATTATTCTTATTTATACATCACATTAACTGGATGTTTGAATGAGGACAAGTGGGAAACATGTTAAGAAAGGAGATAGTGGACAGAGGGATTTGACATTCCATTTATAAATGTCATGATTGTGCCCATGTTAATCAGTAAACAGTTTTCTCCCATATTTCTTCTGCTGGGTAGACTTCCACCCTGCTCCAGCTGATCCAGCCAGGATCTCCAGAGTGATCTGAGGCTCATACCTCCCGAGACTACAGCTTCAGTTTAAGCCTAGTGTCAAAACCTGCCCCATGTGTGGTTGCAATGATAGCCTGCTTTTGTAAATACTCAGCATGCAGTCTAGATTTTCCTGAAAAAATCATCTCACTCTGCTGGACCAGCCTTGAAGTTATTACGCCAGGCCCCCTCAGACACAGGATGTTGCCTTTAGTGCTCACATTTGCTTTGGCTGACCTGTCCCTGTGTTTGCTTTAATCCAAGCATCAACCAAATCTTTTTGCCAGTTTCAAGCTAAACATGGATGCTGAGTTTCTTAGATATTTTTTAACTGTTATATTGATATTTTGAAACCAAAGATGATAACAAAGGAATCCTGGGTTGGGAGTCCAAACTATAGGCAGGGGACACTCCCTGCCCTCCCCTGGCTCTTGAGGCCGTGTCCCATTCACACTGAGCTCCAAACAACATCTCACTTGTCATCCATCATGCTGTGAGCCCACCAAGCAACAAGTCCTCACCTGTCAGCATGTCACCCCTCTTAGACCTCAGTTTCCCAGCTCAGATACAAGAATACTGGTGAAAGAGTGTCCAGGAAGCCTGGCTAGAGCAGAGATAGATGACATAGGTGAGGCAAGACTGACCCTTTGTAAATCGTGCTGACTGTTCCTCATCACTATCTGCTCACTCACATGCCCAAATGTGGGCTCCAGGAGAACTCACTCTTTGATTTTACCTCAGACAGATACTGCCTGTGGTTCCTCAGGGTAGCTTTCACCCTTTTTTGAAGGCAGGTGTAACATATGCCTTTCAGGGGTTCTCCCTGGTCTCTACAGCCTTGGAAAGCTGTTGGAAACTGGCTGCACAAGGACATCAGCCCCCTGCCTCAGCACTCTGGGGTGCAGTCTGACAGGTCCCAGGGCATGTGTGGGTGTTGAGTGCTCCTGCATGATTCCTGACTTGACCTTCAATCTTTCTAACCTGGAAGCATTTTCCACTTTATTACTGAACATACAAAGGTAAAGTGTAATCATTGAACAACTGCCTATTTTTAATTGTTCATTTATAAGCACGTAATAGGAGTTGCCCCACCACTTGGCATTCACTAGACTTATAGGAGTTGAAAAAGACAGTCGTCTGAAAAGTGGTATTTTTCTAGAACTTTTCTTCAAAGAGTGTGACTTAAGGTAATCAACTCATGAGCTTTATATAACTTAATTTGGAATCACACAGAAAGTTTTTATCTGAGTATTCAATGAATATACAGTTTGGATTTGGGGTTTTGGTTTTTGGTTTTTCAGTCATTGTTTTGGATTTTTTAAGGGATAGTGTTGTATGGCTTTCACAACAGGTGTTTTATACTTGTGATCATGAAGCCATCCATGCTGTCCATTCATCCTTTATCCTGCCATTGCCAATTCTATTTGTCTTCCTTGATCCAGACCTGGTATGTCCAGACAGTCCCATAGTGCTTTTACTTCTTGGAGATAAAGTAAAAGGTTATGGGTTTGTTTGTTTGTTTTTAATCCTGATTTTATCAAATATCTTTGGGAAGTGACACCTCTCTCCTGGCAAGAGTTTCAAGATTTAGTATGCTCTTAAGGCACTTGGCATTTGGCTTTTTTATGGTAGAGATGGCAGAAATGGTGTCTTTCCCCATTTCCACAGTGACTCAGAGCAGCTTAAGAGTCTCAGAGTTCCTACACTTACTCTTTGTATTGAATTCACAAGGTCTTGTGTCTGAGGCTCGTCATCTTGGGCTGTCTGAATTTTTTTTTAAACCTACAACTTTGTATTTCTTGTCTTAGCTGTGAAAGTAATTTCTGTAATTGACCAGATGCTGATGATCAATCTGTTTTACTTGTGTAAGTATGCATTTTTTTACAGACAGGAGTAATAAACAGTCATTCTATACAGGAAACCCATGCCTGGTGCAATAGCATAACCCTTGAAAAATGGAGATACAGGATATGGTGCAGAGGACTACAAGCATGGATTGATAAGAGATGGGCTTGGCACTGGGGAGAGACTCTGCAGCTATGAAAAACTCTCCTGTGATCAGTTAAAGAGAGGCAGACCCAGAGATGGTCACAAACTGCTGTAAAAGATATCAAAGAGAACAAATAAATGACAACTGACATATGTAGGGGACACCATATATGGTAAATTTTTATGTATCATGATGCTACAGATCTACAGATGTTACAGATGCTACAGATCTACAGATGCTATAGATCATGATGCTACTGAAGAAAAAAGAAGATGAAAAGAAAATCATGTTAACAAATGTTTACATTTGGGCTATTTTGTTCCTGGGGACAGAAAGAAGAAACCAGCAGCATCAACATCTTTTTCCTCCTGAAGGGTTCATGAGGCTGACAGCTTCTGACATTGTTCTTTCTAGGACCCCAAATCTGTTAACCTTAAGATGCAGCTGAGTAGTGGAAAGATGGCACCAGGAAAAGGGTGGAAAGGATGGCCACCAGGAAACTGCTGAGTGTGTGTGTTTCAATTTTCATTATTATTACCAAGACTTTTTCATAGAAGTGATTTGACTGAAATACTATTATTTCATGTTCTGTAATTATTAGATCTAGACCACAGATTCATAGAATCATGAAGATTCTATGGGAAAGACCTCCAAGATCATTGAGTCCAGTCTTTGACTGAACACCACCATGTCAACTAGACCATAGAACTAGGTGTCATGACCAGTCATTTCTTGAACACCTTCATTGATGGTGACTCTCTGGGCAGCCTGTTCCTGTTTGACAAAACTTTCAGTGAAGAATTCATCCTGATTCATCTCCTGATCCTCCCCTCATGCAGCTTGAGGCCGTTTCCTCTTGCCCTATCACTAGCTGCCCAGAAGAACAGACTAGTCCCCACCTCAATACAACTCCTTTCATGTAGATGTGGAGAGCAATAAGGTCCCACTGAACTTCCTGTTCTCCAGACTAAATACCCCCAGCTCCCTCAGCTGCACCTCGTAAGAATTACTCTCTAGACCCTACACCAGATTTGTGAAATGCCTTAAGAAATTTATTTTTTAAAAAAGCAATGTCAGACTGCTGCCTGCAGCTCCTCACTCAGATGTGTCTTCAATCTTGGAAGCTTGACTACCTTACATTCCTTACAAGGTGGTGATGTGGCCATGCTCCTGGGCTGCCTTTGACTCACAGCTGCTCCAGGGCTGTCTCAGGACACTCGCAGGGGCTGGGGTATGGGATAGGGTGTCATCTCACCTCC
Organism: Pachyramphus minor; assembly: GCA_013397135.1. Lineage (NCBI taxonomy): Eukaryota > Metazoa > Chordata > Aves > Passeriformes > Tyrannidae > Pachyramphus > Pachyramphus minor. The sequence continues at coordinate 120,701 of VYXB01004448.1, forward strand.
GTGAAATTCAACCTGTCCCACCCCCACACACTTAAGTTGGTCCAAGTCAATAATTAATGTAAGGATCCAGTGTCTCACAAAAGACTAGGCAATCTCTTAGCAGATAAAAATCAATCATAATCAAATATATTAGTCAGACCTTATGTATACCATACCACATGCCTGATTTTATAGCTAGCAGCGACATTCCTGTTTTTCATCCTCCACCAAAATGCAGTAATCTGTGCACCTCTGGTGTTAATACAGTCACAGCCCTGAAGAGATGAGCTCTTTTGGTTTTAAAACTACATCACAGAAACAGGCAGCCTCCATTTCCATTTTGCAGTCACAGTTCAGCAGGTACTTAAAATGTAAGTTTCCTCCTTGGCTGAGACTTTGTTCCATGACATACAGTCTAGTGAACTTTTGTCCTTTTCAAAAAGAGCTACACTGAATCAGCTTCAAGAAATGTATTATATAGATCATAAAATCATAGAATCATAGAAGCGATTGGGTTGGGAAAGACCTCAGAGGTCATCAAGTCCAACCCTTGAACAACAACAAAATCCACAAGATCCACAACAAAGTAACTGTGGGACCTCTGTTCCAACTTTGCTTGAAGTTTTTTTCTTACTTTTTCAGAATGATTTTATAACAAAATTGTTAAAGACCCAGAGGCTTCTTTGCAAAGTGATTTTGGGAAATAGAATTGTGTCTATCTTGATAATTGAGTTTCTTCTTTCTGACAAGGCTTCACAACATAAGATAGGTTACCTGATTGAAACTGAAAAAGTAAGAAATATGTTTGGTGTTGAATATAAAAGCAATTTTATGCAAAAGTCTTTCTTTACACTTCCAAGAGGTCTACAATTCACAGAATTACAGAATTGGCTGAGTTGGAAAGGATCACCATTGAGTCCAACCCTTAGCACTGAACAGGACCATCCCCAGGAGACACATCATGTGCCTGAGAGTGTTGTCCGAACACTTTTCGAACTCTATCAGGCTTGATCCTGTGACCACTTCCCTGGGGAGCCTGTTCCAGTGCCTAACCACTCTCTGGGTGAAGAACCTTTTTCTAATATCCAACCTAAACCTCCCCTGACACAATTTCAGGCCATTTCCTCAGGTCCTGTCACTGGTCACCGCAGAGAAGAGATCAGTGCCTGCCCCTCCTCTTCCCCTCACAAGGAAGTTGTGGACTGCAATGAGGTCTCCCCTCAGTCTCCTCTTCTCCAGTCTTAACACACCAAGTGACCTCAGCCACCCCTCATACGGTTTCCCCTCAAGGCCCTTTACCATCTTCGTTGCTCTCCTTTGCACAGTCTCTAACAGCTTAATATCTTTCTTATATTGTGGTGCCCGAAACTGGTCCAATATTCAAGGTGAGGCCTCACCAGTACAGAGCAAACTTGGACAATCCCCTCCCTCAGCTGGCTGGTGGTGCTTTGTCTGATGCGAGGAAATTCATGGAAGCAAGGGTTGTCTGACTTCAGCTACTCAGGTAGAACAGTTGCTGCTCCAGTTTTCTCAGACAGAGACATGTGAAATGATATATTTGAGTGCACTTGCTGTAAACAGAGCATTTCACTAGCAGATTCTTACCTTTATGGTAAGAATCATTTATGGACATATGTTTTTAAAGGTAAAAAACATCATCTGTTGATGAGATATATGACTCTTTATGGTTTTATAATAGGGCAAAAGTTGTGGAAATCAGTCCATGATTTTTCATGGAGTGACCATGCACAATTTATGTTGATGTACATACTATAAATATCAGACACCCATGAAAACAACTCTTAGAATTAGTTAGAAGGATCAGTTGTCATTGCTAGGATAATACTTCACTGGACAAGAAAGCCCAATGTGTATTCCCAAATGAAGTGAGGTCATGCCCCTTTCTGGGCAGACAGACTGCTTGGGGTGGTTAGTAGTAGTGGCAGTGTTATGGCTCGACATGGTTGGAGGCAAAGGACTCCTTTCACTACCAGCTATTCCTATTCTGCCTCCCTCTGGACATTGCCTTCTAGCCTTTCCAAGCTGGACTTCCCAGCAGTGGTGATGCTGGAGACACTTTTCAGGTTGGGTACAAACCTGCTGAGCACCGGCTGCTGCTCTGCTCTGAAGTGAGCTGCACAGGTCACACCAGTAAGCTTCACGTGTCAAGGAGTCAGCACATTCTGGGCTCCCCAGGCATAGGGGTGTTGATGAAAGCTTTATCTTGCATGTCGGGAATGTCCTTTGGACTTGTTTGGTCTGCTTTTTTTTTTCCAGTTTGCCATCAGAATTGCCATGTAGAGATCAGAGATTAAACTGTTGCCATTTTATCATGCAGCAGGTTAAGTTAGACTGAGTTATAAGAAGCTTTGCAATCGGCATCACATTATGGAGTAGTGGACTTATTTTGTCAAGGTAATGCTTTTTTGGGAGTTAAGGAGGAAACAAAGCTGTGAGAGATGATAATCTCAGAAACTGTGCAGGAGTCAAGCCTTTGCAGTCACCATGGTTACTTACTTCTAAGCCAGAAACAGGGAGGGAATGCATAATTAATACTTTTAAACTGGCCTGCCCCATTGAAACTATATTATATTCTGGGTTGGACCCACTTCAGTAAATCTATTCAAAGAAACAGGCCTGTGTTTGATGTGAAACATCACAGACATTAATCAGAGTGTTCCTGCACTCTGCAAACAGCAATTGTAAAAAAGAGGAACAGGAAAAAATGAACTGACCAAGTCAAAGAGTCAAAGTTGGTTTGTTGTTTGTTTTTTTTTTAAGGTGCCACAAAAATAGATTTGATTTTTTTCAGAGGGTGAAATTAGACTCCACTTGTTTGTCTACACCAGGCCCAGAGGACTATTTAAGTTTTTAAGTTTAACACACAAGTTGTTTGTGTTGCATGGGACATTTTCTAGGCCTTCCACATTGACGTGTTTGTCCTTGTAGCTGTCTTTTCTATCAGAAAAAAATTGCTAGTCAAGAAGCTGGTGTCTGAAAAATATGATTAGGAGAACAGTATTTCTGTTTATTAATTTCTCTCTGCTGGCTAAAGAAAGCACATTCTTTCTCTCTTCCTCTCCACTTTTTCAAATTCTCATCCACTCACTCCTAATAAGAAAGGAAAAGAATTGGTAGTTCTGGAAGAAGAAGGTGTGCCTGCCCATGCCAGGGAGTTTGGAATTAGATGATCTTTAATGTCCCTTCCAACTCAAACCCTTATTATTTTATGTAAACCAGGAAGTGCATGCAGAGAGAAATGGTTTTCCAATGTAACATCCAATCCCTAAAGGGTTAAATTACATGTCTTTACAACATGTTTTGTTTCACTTTACTTTGTTCCCTATAGAGTTTACTTATGTAACGGTCTGTGCCTTTTACTGCAGAACCATTTGCAACTCAAGAAACACTGTGGATCAAATTCAAATGTTCCTCAGGAAAGAAACTGCTTTCAACATTTAATGGAAACCCAGCCACTACCATATCCATTTCAAAAAGCACTAGTTATATGCCTACTTAGAATATTTGCCAAGAACAATTAGATTTATTTTGTGATAACAAATACTAATTTTACTTCATTTAATTCAATATTAATACTGTTATTAAATCATTATATTGTTACAACATTGTGAAAGCTGTAGCTTTCATGTGCATTTTCATTTCTTGGTTTTGATTTGGTCTTTAATTAAAAATGCTCGTATTCTTTATAAAACCATAGTTATGTCATCAGCCATGATCATGACCAGACACTTTACAGTTTTATGATTTACATTATGTAAAGGAAAAGTTCTTGACGCCTGAATATTGCTGGTGTAGCTAATCCAGTCACCACATTTACTGCAGTCAGATCAAGTGATTCATGAAATAAATTCTGAAAAAAAAACCTGAACTTTTTGACTGCTGTATCTTCTCCAGAAGTAAAACAATAAAAAATGTATCATCTGTTTTAAGCAAGTCTTAGACTTCACCTATAATTGTTAAATTGCAAATATCTTTCAGCAGAGAAGAGCACTGATGCCCACCCACAGTGTGATGTTATAAATATAGAAACACTTTTCTGCTGTTACCATAGAAATCATTTAAGTTCACAACAAAAAATTATGTTGAAATTTAGGGAAGATTTAACAGATGTTGTTAAGTTTCATGTATTATGTTTTCAGTGCACAAAATACCCTCAGAGACAGAAAGCTCTCAAGGCTCTGTTCATTAAGAGTGCTTTAACCCGTGACCTCGTGATTGTCATGACAATGTAGTTGTATAGATTGTGGCCACCAGATAGCACACTGGGGTGTGGGGAAATACAGTTGGTGGTGCAGGGATGTTTGAAATCTTTGGTATTTCTGAGAAAGAGCTAGAAGAAGAATGGCTGGTAACACTCTTATTTAATGCCTCTCTGCCCACCAGTCTTACACCATTGGAAGATTTTCTTCTTATGAAGAAAAACTCACATCAGATATATATATGGCTATAACAGCTTTTCAAAGCAGTTTCTGTGTGACCAGTTTGGATAAACAAGCACTTGTGAGCAAATACCCTTGTGAATCATCACATTATAGTGATACTCCATATGCCCCATAAGGTCTTCTCAGCATAATCAAATCTCAGTTTTGTTCTGAGTGCTGTTATGCTGTCATGCATAAGACTTCATAGTCAAAATAACCATTAGCAGAGTACAGATTTGAAAATGTCAGCTCCAGACACCAGTAGATTTAGTATAGAAACCAGCATTGATTTTTATACAGTGTGAATTTGTTGCAGTGCTTACACAGAGCCGAAGTCTTTTCTGCATCTCACCAAACTCCACCAGAGAGAAGGCTGGGGGTGTATAAGAGGTTGGGAAGGGACACAGCCATGACAGCTGACTACAACTGATTGAAGGGATATCCCATACCCTACAGCATCATGCTCTGCTCCTTCTCAGTGCGAGAACGAGGTAGAGGGAGGTTTGCAGTGATAGTGTTTGTCTTCCCAAGTCACCATTACCTGTGATGGAGCATCTTTCCTGGAGCTGGCTGAACACCTGCCTGCCTATGGGAAGCAGTGAACAAATTCCTTGTTTTGCTTTGCTCATGTATACCCTTTTGTTTTACCTCTTAAACTGTCTTCATCTCACCCCATGACTCTTCTATTTTACTCCAATTCGTTCTTCACATCCCACTGGAAAGGGTGGGGGGGAAGCAGATGACGTGGAATGAGCCAATGGCTGCAAGGGGTTTAGTTGCCAGGTGGTGTTAAACCTTTAAATTCCTTTTTCCATCAAAAACCACAAATCTAAAACACTGCACTGTGCCAAATACTAGGAAGAAAATTAACTCTAGTCCAGACAAAAAGAGGATACCTGAGATAAATTAACAACTCCATATTTCTCGGAAAACCTTTCAGCACACCCAGAACAAAAATCTTATGCAGTGCTGCTCTACAGAGTTGCACTGTAGTAACACAGACCTTTAATACTAAATTAATCAACATGCTGGTGTGGATTTGAATGCTGTAATGCACATGGCTATCTGCTAGACATCACCAGTCACAGTATGAAATTAACTGTGAAAGAAATAAGAAGGGGTTCTGAAAAGCCCTGAAGAGGAGTTTCCAATAAGTAGTTTCCAGATATTATTTCTAACAACTTATGATTGTAACTTGTCCAACTCATGACCACTCTTGAACTTCTCTAGAACACACACACGCATATTATTTTCATGAAGTGATCGAGGAACCTCCAAAGGAGGAAAAGACAAGCCATGGAGAATTTATAAACTCAAATGTCACTCTTTGATTCCAAATAACACAATCCTAAATATCCAGCAACTTACAGGTATTTTTTGTTCACAGCCTTCAAATAGCTAACTAATGAAAAAGTAATTCTTTTTAAAATGCAGGTTCAAATCTTTCTTTCAAGAAAAGAGCTGCCTATCTTGCATTCTACCCCTCAATGAATATATCAAGTAACTTTTAGTGAGAGGCAAACATTTCATCAGATTGGTGCATATGGTTCCCCATGTGTATGCAGATATATTTTCTCACAAATTTATTCAGTCTGCACCAACAAAGATCTGTATTGAAAATTTTAGTAGTTTCTATTTTTGTCAGTCAGAGCTGAGTTTGCTGTAACACTGAAAAAATTCAGACGGCAGTTTCAGTATGTTGGGCCTGTCTGGGATGGGGTTGACTTTCTTACAGCAGCCTGTAAGAGTTATACATGGCAAAGCCCTGCTCTTTTGGTAGCAACTAAACAGCTCCCAGAAATGGCAAGTGAATTCCTCTTTTTGATTTGCTTTCTGTGCACAGCTTTTGCTGTCTCTATTAAGCTGTAATTATCTCAATCCACAAGTGTCCTTGCCTTCCTTCTACTTTTTCTCATGCTGTGGGAGAAGGGAGTGAGCAATCAGTTGTGTGGGGGTTTGGTTGTTAGCCGACGCTGGCCACCATAGAAATGAAGAGGTGTTTATTGAGATGGAATTTGCCACAGAAAGCCAAACTCTTTTCCTTCTGTTCTTTTTTTCAACTAGCTAGAGAGAAAAGTAAAAATTGTATTGACCCTGACACACACCTCCTTTGATGGAGTTGGCTCCTTTCAACTAGCAGCTCAGGGGTGCTGCTGCTGAAAATAAATGTTCTGAGTGAAATGTTATTTGGTGGCAGTATTTTTTCATTTTCAGGCTTCATTCTCTCCCCACAACTCTACACCAGCTTTTCCCAGACTTCTGAGGATATTCATGAGCTGAGCTTAATAAGACATGTAGTCTTATAATTGCTGTGATTGATATATGATTTATGCACTGTTGGCTTGTTTGTTTGTTTTGGGGTGGGGTTTTTTGGGTTCTAAATAACTATTCACATTACAAGAGGCAAACATACTGTATGAGCCTGGTAGCTCTGACTTTTGGAAATTCAGTATTTGCCTGCTTACGGTACTGCAGCTGCAGGTAGGCTGGCCGGGCTGGGAAGTAGGACCTTTTAGGGCTTCCATAAGAGCAGACTCCACATTAAAGGCAGGACTCCCAGCTCAGGTGTCTGCCCTTGGTGCCAACCTCCTCTCCTCAGCAGCTTGCTAGGAGCATAGATCATCTGGGTGGCACCTCAATGCACAGATGAAGAGCTGCTTCTCTGCGAGATAAAAGCTGGCCAGCCAACTCCGGGGGATGCAAACAAAGCCCTTTCGAGATACCCAGCCTGGAGTATGACCGACCAAGCGTGAAGCTAACTTTCAAGCAAACTTTTTCACTTTGTTACAGTGACACCTAGTGTTGCAAGTTGGCTTTTTCGAGAGAAGCGTGATAACGTCAGTAAAAGCAACACGTCAGTAAAAACAACAAAAATGGCTTGTATCTTGTCACTGACAAAAAATGTTCTGATTTTCGATCACAAGCGTTCTTTTCAGCACTATTTTCTTCGTTCTACACCTATTAAGCGAAAACAAAGAGCCAACTTTCTTAGTCTGCATGAGGCCATACCTCCCATTTAACACTGTGTGTAGAAGATACATGATGGGCAGCAAAATCAAGTGAGTAAGGCACTGGGTTAGTGTGTGAAAGTTTTGTGTTCTGTTGCTAGTCTTCTGCTGATTTGGCAGCTCCTGTGACCTCATGCATCTTCTCTAGGTAATTTATGTATGCAGTATACTCTGGAACAGCAACTGCCACACAGATTTGGGGCCCATCTCTATAATGAAGTAGCAAAGCACTCCTCTAAATAAAAACATAAAAAAAACCCCCCTCAACTCAATTCTCAGTTAAAGTATGTCAGACATCAAACCCCGTGAACCATCTTGATGTTAAATCAGTTGGGTAAAATATATTTAACCACCAATATAGTTTACTCAAGATCAGTAAATGACGTTCCCCTGTAACAGGACTTACCATTAGGAGGGAGCACAGCATTACCAGCACAACACAACTCAATGGTACGGCTACTAAAGCAGTAGCTTTGTGCAGGACAGAGCTATGCTCAATAGTATGGTTAATGGTAAACTTTATTATTAAAAAAAATAAATCCCAACCCAAACCAAAAACCTATCCCCCAAAAAACTCATTAAAAAGAAAAATACTATCAAAGTACAGAGTTAAAGTGGTGATAACTGTAATTTGCCTCTTTTGTCATTGCCAATGTCTAGCTTCAGTTTCAGGAGCCAGATTCTTAATCTGAAGGTACTTTCCATTTAGACCCCCGGAGAACAAGGACATTAGGTAATAGTACTGTTTATTACAAAGTCTCATTTAAATTACATTCAGTACACCCAAAATTAAGGGTACTCGAACAGCAACAACGTATTTCATTCCTTGGAACCTGCTTGCAAAACTCCTTTGACATGCTAGGGGGCAACCAATGCTAGCTTGCTGTCAGGCTAATTATGGTAAAGCTGAAGGCTTATTATTTAGATTAATTCCCATGCACATGACAGTGACAGCTGAAGACTGTAAAGATGAAGAGAGGTACACGCAGGCTGTGTGAACCTCTTAACTTCCATATTCACCAGTGGTTTCACCACCTCCCCCCCCCTCCTCCCTGCCCCCTGCACTTCTACATGGCATTTTGGACAAACCTGGCTTGAGAACCTTGTCTGACACCTTCAGATATTTGGCAGAGACCCTTCTTTCCGTTTAAAGACTGGAGGCATACACATTACCCTCTCCTTTTGAACCACACACTGTGTTCTCGTTAATGGTGAGCAGAATATCTCTGCTTAATCCTTTATATAACAGTTTCCTGAAATAGGAAGATTTTGGCAAAACAGCTTGAATCTTTCTAGAGATTTAGCCAAATTCCTTGTGGTTTTTTCAGAGCACAGGATTCGAGTTTTATAACATAAAGATTGCATTATGACTTTTTTCTAAATAATGAAGGTATGAGTTTGTTCATTCTGGAAGTTTCCATCACTAATTTATTGTAAGAAAGAATGAGCTAGTATTGAAGAGTTATTCTTTGAGCATGAGATATTAGCTATTTCCAGAGAAAGACTTTTTAAATCTTTGTCATGTAGGCAATAGTAAATCTGCTGTTGCTAAAAAGAATAGAAGTAGTCTGATTTTATGGGGCTTATTTTTTCCTTGGAATTTGAAGGCTTGGGGTTATTCTGCATCTCTCTATCATTAAAAAAACGTATTGTAGGGACCTTTTATTTTTTTTCCCCAAAAAAACCATGGCTTTATTTCACTTCACGTACAGCTCACAAACCACTTTGTACTGGCTTTGCATGGCAAGGTTTTGGTAGCAGGGTTGATACAAGAGTATTCTCTCTGAGAAACTGGTAGAAGCTTCCCCTGTGTCTGATGAAGCCAACACGATCCATATCCAAGATGAAGTTTGTTTTATAGTTCTGGCACTACTTCTATTGTTTCTACTGGGAATAACCCACAGTAATATACTATTGCTGACAGTCCAAGGCTGTATCAGCTCCCATTCAGGCTAGCATCTGCTACAATGCAGAGCCATGGAACAAATATAGATTGTTATGTTCCCTAAAAGGAACATAAAAATCAGGAGATATTGTAAAGTCTATGAGGGGAAAAAAAAAAAAAATCAAACTGCTATACTTGTAGCTTTGCAACTACTGATACAATAAACACTACAAGTTTAATTGCTATAATATATACTAATAAGTAAACTATGGATACTTTTCACAGATCTTTTTACATACTATGTCATACTTGCTCATGTAAGATTAGGAAAACTGCAAGTCTAGTGCAAGAAGTACAGATACCACAATCTTGAGACTCAGTAAGGGAACAGGCATAATCTTCTTCCTTTTTTTTTTTTAATACAAAAACACCCTCTTCTATGTTGCACTCTGAAGAAAAACATATTTGACACTGTTTTCAAAGCACTTATAGCTGTAAGAATACAACAGACTCTCCCAACATGAGTTTCTAAAGTTATGTCAAAGGCAAATGTAATTGGAGATTCAGGTAAAATCTTGGATGTGTTGAATGTGGTCTTGGGCCCCTGTTTTCAGATCCTTGAATTCAACTTTCTTATTGGTGACTGAATAACGAGTACAAGTCAGTTGTTCTCTATTAGTACACATTGTTGTTTTCTCATTGTCTTCAGAAGAAAAAAAGTTAACTCCTGCATGATTTCACCTTAACTATTTTAGAGGCTCTGACACAAAAGTCTGCTGTCTGAAACAGGACAGATATTTGATTTCTAGTCTGTTACAAGGAAGCTGTCTGAGAACGTGTTATCAATTCCTAGAAGGATGTCACTTCAAATATTAGTGTATTTTCAACTGTTTCAAAGTTTAGGAACCCTACTTTACACACTCACCATATGTGATGAGAGCATGCATGCAGAGCACGTTTTCTTTTTTATATGGAGTTTTGAATTTCATCAGCTTTCAGATAAAAGGCATGCAGGAGCATTAAGTGAGATGCTGGCAGTGCACATGAGCGGCTCCCTATATATCTGACAATTAAGAATGTCTCTCCATGTCACTTACAAAGCTTTCCTCATTAACTTTGTAGGTCAGCCTGATGCTTCCAATAACCAGTTAGTTTTGCATTTTCTACCAGCATGTGTTTACTTATGAGAACTTCTAAACGAAGAAAACACATATAATTGTAGGGCTAGAGGTTCACAAGGTGGCTCACATTTGACTCCCTGCTATATTTTCTTCTATTTTCCTTGCTAATGCTATGATTTGCATCTGAACATGCAAGTATACGCCCATTATAGGAAGAAAACAAGCTGTGCTTTTCCTAATTAACCAGTAGTCCTATAAACCTTCAGAGGCTGGTATTATCTTAGTATTTTAGAGGAATACAGATTAATCAGTAGCCAAGACAAGAATAGCAGAGCCCAGCCCATGCAAAACTAGAAGTAAATCACTGGGCAATGTTTTTTGAATCCTTTAAAACATTTAATGATAGGATGCCTCAGAGATGCCTGTGAACTTTGACAGAGGAGATTGTTAAGGAATTATGCTAAGAGGTAGCACTGTGTTCATACCAGACTCTCCTCACACTGCAATGCATCCAGGTTGTCCCAGGAAATCCTTATATATGGGAATTTGTTTTCCAGAAATGTGTATGAGTCAACAATGACAAGTTCTGATAGCTCAAGCCTGTGATAAGCATTTCCCCCTGTGAATTAAGAATTAGTATGTATGCCTGTCTTACATCTGCTGACAGTCCATTATCTAATTAATTACTTCAGCATTGAGTCATGCAAAATGAGAATTGGTAACACTCCTAAAGACAATCAGGTAACAGGAATTCAACTGTCAGCAACATGTATTACTTGTATGCATCGTTTATTTTCCAGATGACTAATTATTAGCATCCATCATTCTCTTCTTCAGTAATGTATTCAGTGAGGACCCACAAAGTCCAGAAAAATTCTTGAAACCCTCAATCAGTCATCCTAGGTATACTGTTTGAACTGCATCTCAGTACCCTGCAGGCAGTGTGGCATTATTATTCCTTATCTTTTGAAGTTTATAAACACAAATTCATTATTATTTGTGAAAAAAGAGGTAGAAAGCTTTCAAAATCTCAACTAAAAACTCTAAAAATAATTCCTTTTATGTGACTACCCTGAAGATATTTTCAGAAATCCCTGGTGGCTTTTCATTGTCTTTCTTTTTTAAAAAGTTTCTCATCTATATATGCTTTTACTGAAGATCAGCATTTAAAGGGGCCATACCCCTGCATAATTCTATGTTCAGTAAGTTCTTCACATAATGGAAAAAAAAAAAAAAAAAGAAAAACAATCGAAATGCAGAACCATTAAAGTCTTAGAAAAATAATATCTTAATGCAGTTACATATATGTTCTAACTTTGGTCAAAATTAAACAATAAAAATTTTTCTTATTCCTGTTAGAAGTGTTTTTTTCAACTTCTTCCTTGCAAAGGTGCAACTTTGTAAGCTAACTCTGTAAGCTGACTTTGTAAGCTGACATGTATCAGTCACCATGATACATGGTCTTGCAGCAATCATTTCCAGTAGTATATATTTTAAACACAGTTATGACCAAAGATATAGACTCAGAATCAAAAGCTGTCTTCAGAGAGACTGGACTAAGACCAGCCAGCCACCTCTGTAGCTGTGCTCACTCACAGCAAAGTTTCATCAGCTCTAGTATCAACAGCCCACCTAAGCTGCAGACAGAGCATCAGGCGTGTGACATGAAGATGTTGACTTCAGAGGACTTCCCCTGCTGTTTAGATTCTGTTGCTACACGTGGCTTATCTGTGTGTGGCTCTGCTTACCCCTGGTACTGACAGGTTGTGTCACCACTTTGAGAAGAGAGTCCTTCCTCTGATTTTCTCATTATACAGCTCATGCCAATTCTATGACATGTTTTTGTATTATTTCAGGATTTCCTCTTACCTTTTGGCAAAGGATTAGGTCATTATAAATTTTTCCAAGTGGAAGAACATTTCCCATACGTATTGTCACTTTCAAAAGCCAAGCTCACTTTTGGTGACATGGTTTCCCTTTCAGAGAGATCCTTTCTGAAGCCAAATCCAGATCACTTATCAACTTCCCTCTACCCACCCTTCTACCTGGTCATCTGCAGTGTGCGTGTGATATTTCCTGTTTACTCTGCCCTTGTTTACACAAAGGGGCAGGACAACAGATGTAACACCAAGTCACATGACACCACTGCTCTGCTGGGAGGGTTTGTCTGTCAATGCAATGTGACTTCCAGATTCAGTCACTTCTGAACACCTGACAACGACCTTTTCTGGCAGTAAGCACCTCTTGGTGTTTTGCAACTTCACTGACTCTTTCAGAACAAACACGGGGTGCCTATCTGTACCCAAAGGATTAAGTTGCAGTATTTCCCTGATTCCAGGACAGGGATGGGGAATTATCCCAGAATGCACTTGAAAAAGGTAGTTTGGGAATCAAATTTTTCCATACCGGCTTGCAAATCAGGCAAAACACCAAAACATTTGTGTAGATACTATGCAGTTAGTAAAGATTGCACAGTATATTGTCATAGCTTAACGTCTATATATTGTCAGCTGAATGTATATAGAGGTAAGACAGAACAGAAGAAATCAAACCATCCTGAACCCAGTAAAAGCCAGTTACTGGAAATTCAGTTAAATTCTTTGTAGAACTTAATCTATGTTGGAATGACCCCTAGAGAGAATTGAAAATTGGGAAGGGGGTAACTGCATAAGCATCACCTACAACACCAGATCTGGAGTCAAAGGAAAAGGAAGCATGAAACCTGTTATGACAAATTCTAAGTAGTCTTCAGGTTTTTACTTTACAAAACATTGGTATAACAAGGTCACAAATTTGTAATCACAGAGTCACAGAATCAGCTAGGTTGGAAAAGACTTCTGAGATCATTGAGTCTAACCTATGACCCAACATTACCTTGTCAACTAGACCATGGCACTAAGTGCCACATCCAGTTTCTTCTTAAATACCTCCAGGGGTGATGAATCCACCACCTCCCTGGGGAGCCCATTCTAATGCCCAATCACCTTTTCTGTGAAGAACTTCTTCCCAAGATCCAACCTAACCCTACCATGGTGCAGCTTAAGACTGTGTCCTCTTGTCCTTTGCTAGTTGCCTGGCAGAAGAGACCGACTCCCACCTGGCTATGCATACCTACATATAAGTATGCATAAATAAGCATTAACTGCTCATGAACTCATGAACTTTAGACCCCCTTTTTTTTTTTTTTACCCCCAAAAAAAGAAACAACAGGTATAAGGGTAATGACCACTTGGTATTTTGACATCATTTGGAAACTCATTGACAGAATTTTGCAAGTTCTTCCTTCAATAAGCCATTACAGCTGGTCTAGCTCTTCCTTTTTTTATGACAAGACTGTACTTATTCTAGACTTCCATGTAGCTTCCCAAGTGGCAATACAACAATCACGTAATATTGAATTTAGAACAAGTACACAATTATACAAAGAGGCTTTATTCCAGAGAAACAGGAAGTTGCTACATATATGAAATAACTAACTGTGCTTACAGATTCAATTTCTGAATCTTTTCACAAGAAATTCTGCTCTTAATACACAAAAATATTTATTTATGGAAAACCCCCAAAAAGCGTCATAGTACACAGTGACAACGCTTACATGTAAAGACCTTAAATATCAAATCAGGTTTTCAGAGCAGTTTAAAAGTGGTTTACCACTTTTGATTGCATATAGTTTCTCATATAAATTCAACCTTTTAGATCTCTGTCCTTTAGAAGTTTATACTTTTAAATTGTTCTTCAAGCGCATCAGAATCTTTATCACCGTCTGCACTACTGAAGTTTGTATCAAAATCCAGCTCATCCTCCAATCCATTGCTCTCTTGCCTGTTTTTAGCAGTCTCACTCTCAGTTCCACCTTCTCCTTTGTCAATCCTGCAGAAAGCAAGATGGATGTTATCACCACCCACTTCCGGAATTTAAACAAGAACGGGTTGGAGGATAGAATATTCTCCCAATATTTCATATCAATATGGGATGGATGGTGGCATGAGGTGGGAAGAAGAAGGAGGAGAGGAACAACAACCTAAAGTTACTTTCGCATTGAATAGGAAAGATATAGAACACAGTAAAGTATGTATTTTATACACTAGAAAGTATTTCATACAGAAGAGTCTGTGAAGGAAAAAAATAAATAAATTAACAGCTTGACCAACTAAGCAACGCTGGACAGTTGTCAGCCTAGTAAATTAATGCATTTTATGTATCATGCTCAATAAAGAGAGAACTTTAGTCAAAGAACAAAAAGCTCAAAAGCCTAATAAATATACTGTTGTAACTGTGCTCAATATCAGTCCTTGTTTAATTTTCCTGTTCACTAGTAATTGGATCACCATGTGGCAGACAAAATTTAAACAGTAAGTTGCCTTATGCATATTTTATGATGCTTTACATTAAAATCTGTTTTGGAGTGCTTTGCTGTTAAGGAAGATATGTAATGCACCTTTCGGTGTTACAAGTCCTATCCAAGTAAGACTTTTTTTGGCAGCCCCAGTAACATCAATAAGCATTTCATCCCCAGTTTCATCAGAAGAAAGTGAGGAAATTTACTCCTGCTGATTCCTGTTGGAATTATTCAGAATATGGCATAAAGTACAACAGCTTCTTGCCAATTTCCAAATAATGTTTATTGAAAGGGGAAGAAACTGTGCAGTATTGAAACTATGTAACCTATGAGTTACTTACGGAATTACTATTTCTTCTTGTTTTCCACATTTAGCACAAATTTCTAGTTTACTAGCACATGGTCGACAAATAATATGATAAGGATCTCTTACAGTCTTCTGGAGACACTTCACACTGTGAAGAGAAAGAAAACATGATTAAAAAAATATTATGCACAAATATTAAACATTCTGTGTTCAAACACAATATAGACATATTCTTCAAAAGAGGAACAACTTACTTTAGGCCAGGTGCAAGTAAAACAACTGGTGTTTTAATAAGTAGCACTATCAATATAACTGCCTTTTATCTCCCTCCTTTACCTTTTCCAGGAAGAATTATTAAAACAAGAACTGAAAAAGAAACACTAAATCAAGAATTTTTATATTTAAAGTGACAAAAGAAAGGTTTCCATTCATTTCATTAGGTAGTTTTTACTTCTAAAGTTGCATAACTACTTCCTCTGGTTTCATGATAAATGTAGAATATGGTCTAAAAAGGTACATGGATTTTACAAACAGTAAGCTTTCAGTTCAAGCATTGCTCTTGAACTTATCAGAGTATAAACTGAGTCAGTGCTGGACTTTATTTTCTGTGAACACAAGCCTGCATAGTACAGTGTTCTCAACAAACCCAACCTAACTACGTAGAGGTTTTGGCCTATTCTTTTTCAAAATATGATAAAAAGCTGTAGATAAAGTATTTTCCAAAATGCTACAGTTTAACATTGAGCTAAAGTCTTGTATCTTTGGAAAACACAACCCAGAACAATATATTCCATGTAACACAGCTGTCTTAAAAGTCACTTTTTCTTGGTTCTCATTTCCTCAAAAGTAAACAAACTGTAACAACGACAACACTAATGACTTTTTAATCTAATGAAAGTAAAAGTAAAAGACATCATCTACTCAGGGAACTGCACACACACATTTACAGAACCTCTTCAAGCAGTTCCTGAGTATTTCAGAAGAATGTAACTGAGAATAACACACAAACACTGAGCAAGCTACTGTGACAAACATGGCTGCATCATTCATAGACCAGCTGTGGTTTCTCTGAGTTCAGTGTTTCACTGCTGAAACACTGGCTGTGTCTGCTACCACAGGAGGTAAGGACCTGAGCAAATAAGAAGTAAGCAGAGAGCATCTAGTCCAGAAAATTAAAATAATTTATAGGTTTGTGATAGGTTAAAATATTTATTATCTTTGTAATGCACAAAAACACATAATACAGAACTGTGTGCAAACAACGCCTGCATTTTAATATTTAGGAAATTATAGTTTCTTACAGAAAAGGAACAAACACGGTAATGAAATGCACGTATCGCAAATATTTCTGAAGTACAAAAGTTAAGAGAAGTGCAGATTCCTCTAGTACTGACTTGAAACAAGGACTTAGAACATTGTGTTACAACAGGTCCAGTTTGAATTTTTATTCAGGAGGACACACTGCAAGTCTTGGAAACTTCCAGGTCCACAGTTCAACCATTTTAACAGCAAAGAGGGAAGCAGATGCTTTTCCTCTGTGTTTTCTATCCAAATGTTTAAGGTAAAAGACTAATGATTTAGAAAATTAACATTGCATATATATTGTCATTGCAGACTCCAAATTTGAAAAATGTTACATAGTAGCAACTCCTTAAGTTTCCAAAACCAGACTATTTTCCAAAAGTTCAAAAACTACATGATCAGCAATTAACACAAAGTATCTTAACTCACCATTTTTTAGGTTTTGATAGTAGTTTGTACTTGCTGAATTTGACTCGCCACTCCAAGATACCTTTGCAATGCTGACATACACCATCATGAAGCTTAGCATTTATTTTCTAAATAAATAAATAAAAACAAAAATACATTGAAGATTTCATACTGTAATGAGTATAATCTTGCTTAGAAAGCATTTCCACCGACCATATGATTATACAGTATTTAGAAATATGTTTACTTCATCTTAACATTAATAATTTCATATACATTTATTGCTAATGATTTTCTTCAATGGAAAGAGTGCTGAAAAAAACTACCTTGAGGTTAAAGACTACATTATCATTATACTACTTTTAATATTCTTAATAGCAGTACTTATTTATACTATTATATAGTTGATAATAGATTATTATACTTTATTATTACTTTTCATCTCTAGAAATTTTACAAAACAGATTTAAGAATAAAAGAGCTCAGAAATATAGTTTTTATCTAAAGAAGGCAACTCACAAGACTTAAGATTTAACTTATTATTGCTACATAATTCAAATAAGTGTGGTGCTCTCTGGCAATTTCAGTTAAAAGAAAACTATTTTCCAAATTATCAATTACAGACTTTGCATGTTAAGAAATCAAAGAAACAAGGTTTTGCAGACTGCTTGAATGTGGGCTTAAGCAGCTGGACTGCAAAGCCTTTTGCAGAGGATATTGAGTTTGAAGGCCTGAGACCAGGCCCTGAGAACAGAGAGAGCAAGCAGCAGAGGAGTGCACCATTCCCTTGAGAACAGATAAATGCACTGGCAGGGGAGTGCACCATTCCCATGGGAGCAGAGAAACATAGGTATGCACTAATTGTGTTTTCTCTTACTGTAATCAATGTTATTATCTGATATACTTTCACAGAAAGAAAAACTTTGTTAGACTAGAACTCACCAATGGAAAAGGTTTTAGTGTCCTTTTACGTAATAACTATCCAATCAGCAAATGGCACAGTTACTGGATATTTTGTATTAATGTTGATGCCTGCTAAAAAATAAAGCTTCTTATTCTCTCATGGCACCACTTGTTGTTGTTCCTGTTGGCCACCTCGACATTCTTACTGTAACACTTGAATATCGAACATAGAAAGGTGTGGTTCTGATGCATCATGAATTACATTTTCCAAGAAACAAAAACATTTGGCTAATGTGCAAACTTTCTGAAAGAAAAAAATCATCAGTAAGTTCTCAGCACCAGTAAGTCCTCAATCCTCAGTAAGTTCTCTCTGTTATAGGGCTCACAATTCAAACTGCTGTGAGCACTGTGTTCAGTGTTTCAAAATTCATGCCACTCAAAGATAAGCCTTATTTTCAGTGCTTGACTAGCACAAAGTAAGGCTCCAATAAGCTTCTAACAACCTGCAAATTAACCTGAACTTTCCAGTTCTCCCTCTCACTCGCCTGACTTGCATCGATGGTAATGCAGGAGGGGGAAAAGACACAAACACTGTAACTTGTATTCCCAGATGTTCTTTACTGTTTTCAGCTATTTTCTAGTTTTGCTAGGGCAAAACCCAATGAACGTGAAAAGACTGCACTAGTTTAAGCTGAAGACAGACAGTTGTCTTTCCAAAGGCACTCAGCTTCCTGGACGAAAACCACCTCATTTCTCATAACGCATCCTGACACAACATCTGCTGGCTGGGGTCAGAGCTGCAGCACCAACTGAGGCAGGGACACGCTCAGCCATGAGTAAGGCACTTGGAATGCAAGAGGCCAGGCTCAGGACTGCATATGGCATAAACAGTGTAGAAGAATGAAATAGAAACTACTTCACCTCTCACCTGAGGCAAAACCAAAGTTTGTCAAACAGGCAACCTATGATAAATTCTGCTAAGAATCTGCTATGGAACAAGAAAATAGGCAAAATTATTATTAATGAAGATTTATAAAGCTATTTCCTATCCCAATATGCTTACCATCTGGCCCCAGAATACACAACAATTACACAGTGATTTCTTTTTTGTTTTTTAATCAGACTGAAACACTGGCCATCCCAAAAGCCCAAGATGGCAAGGATGGAAGGGCAGCACAGGAGTGCGTAAGCAATCCAGGAGGTTCCTAGCATGCACTCTCGAGGTGATTGAAGAGCCAATGAGGGGAGGTGCTATGCTGGACCTTGTTCTCACCAACAAGGAGGGGCTGGTGGGAAACGTGAAGTTCAGGGGCAGCCTGGACTGCAGTGACCATGAAGTGATGGAGTTAGATCCTCGGGTCAGTGAGGAGGCTGAGAGGAAGCTCACTGCCCTGGACTTCATACAGGAGTCTTTGGTACGTCAAGGACCTCCTTGGTAGGGTGCCATGGGATAAAACTCTAGACGGAAGAGGGGCCCAAGAGAGCTGGATGATATTCAAGGATTGTCTCCTCCAGTCTCAAGAGCAATGCATCACTACAAAGAGGAAATCAAGGAAGAAAACCAGGAGACCTGCATGGATGAACAAGCTCCTGGACAAACTTAAACACAAACAGGTAGCTCGGAAAGTGTGGAAGCAGGGAAAGGCAGCCCAAGAGGAATACACAGAAATTGTCCAAACAGCCAAGGAGATGGTTAGGAAAGCTAAAGCACTGGCAGAACTAAATCCAGCCAAGAATATCAAGGGTAACAAAAAAAAGTCTTCTTTAGGTACACCAGCAGTGAAAGAAAGACTAGGGAAAATGTGGGTTCTCTCAGGTAGTATGCAGAAGACTTCGTTACCTGGGACGAGGACAAGGGATTTGGACAGTGGGATCGAGTGCACCCTGACCAAGTCTGCCCATGACACCAAGCTGTGTGGCACAGTCAACCCCATTGGAGGGAAGGGATGTCATCCAGAGGGATTCGGACAGGCTTGAGAGGTGGGCCTGCGTGAACCTCATGAGTTTAACTAGACCAAGTGTAAGGTATGACACCTGGGTCAGAGCAATTCCAAGCACAAATACAGGGTGGGCGGAGAACAGTTCTGAGGAAAAGGACTGTGGGGCTGCTGGTGGATGAGAAGCTGGACACGAGATGGCAACGCGCATTCACAGCCCAGAAAGTCCTGAGCTGCATCAAAGGCAGCATGGCCAGCAGGTCGAGGAGGGTGATTCTGCCCCTCTGCTCTGCTCTTGGGAGACCCCACCCAGAGTGCTACATCCAGCTCTGGGGTCCCCAACACAAGAAAGACATAAACAAGTCCAGAGAAGAGCCACTAAGTTGATCACAGGGCTGGAACATCTCTCCTATGAAGACAGGCTGAGAGAGTTGTGGCTGTTTAGCCTAGAGAAAGATCCATGGAGACCTCAGAGCACCTTTCAGTATGAAAAGGGGCTATAAGAGAACTGGAAGGGACTTTTTGCAAGAGAATGTAGTAACAGGACAAGGAGAAATGGCTTCAAACTGAAAAAGAGTAGGTTTCAATCCAATATTAGGGAAAAATTCTTTATTGTGAAGGTGGAGAGGCACTGGAAAATGCTGCCCAGAGAAGTTATAAATTCTCCATTTCTCAAAGTGTTTAAGGCCAGGTTGGATGGAGCTCTGAGCAACCTGGTCCAGTGGAAGGGATCCCTGCCCATGGCAGTGGGGGTAGAACTAGATGATCTTTAAGGTCCCTTTCGACCCAAACCATTCTATGATTCTATAATCATATTTACATGTGCCAAAAATCACATTTAGGATCCTGATCCAGGCATAAAGATGCCTGGATTTTTCAACCTTGTTACCTGTAGGACCATAAATCTTACACAGCTACTCAAAGAAATCACACAGCATCTGCTCAGAAGGTACCAAACTGGAAGAAAGACACCAGCTTTTAAGTTCTAATTTTGTCCTTCTAACAGGCACACATACAGCCTCTTCCTCTCCTTCGGCAATTTCCTGCATTTTTTACCCAATGTTGACACTTCAAGTATGGGGCAGTATAGTTAATCATTGGCTCAGCACATCAGAAAACAAGAGAGACTATGACTCTACAATCCTTCTACCAGACTGTTGGTTTAGAAAGTCAACAGAGAATGATGGATTGATGTAAGGCAGGCAATTACAGAGCTTAACCTTGACTTGTGTTTGTCTTTCACATTTATTCTGCTCACAAAAAAAAGCATGACATTTAAATGCAACTATTACTAAAACAGGTTGGCAATTTGCTGTGGTTTTTTACACTGAATACAATACTTCCCTTGACCAAAAAAAGGTAATATAACATTTTCAAAAGTAATGCAGACTAAAGAAGTTTCAAGAAAGCTGTCCCTAATGAAAGATTTCAATAAGTTGTTTTTTTGGATTTTTGAAATCGCTAAAGAACATGTGAGAGTAAGTTCTCCTAACAAACTGGAAGATAAACTTCTCTGATTTCTCAGCTCCCAGTCAGAATGGGGAAGTCACCAGTAAAATCAAAGAAATCCTTCTGCTGCTTACTTTTCCTATTAATAGTCACCTATTATATACTGTTTAAACTTTCATGTACTCATATTTTCTTCTTTTGCCATTTCTATTTGCTTGCTTTCCTTTAAGGGCATAAAAAACAACAATCACAAAAAGACCTGAACAAGGCTTGTCAACTTCACTATTCCCTTCCAACAGGTTAGATTACGTTTCTGCCACAGCAGTTTTTCTGGGATTTTCTTTATACTCATTTCCCTGTTTTAGACAATAGTGCTCTCTTTGCCATACTTTGCTTCAAGGACAAGTGCAACTCATCCAGTGCTTACAGTAGATCTATATACTCTCCAAAGAAATTACAGTTATGCAATACATAAACAGGCATACATAAACAGTTTTAATCTATGAAGTTACAAAATATTCCATGTGCCCCCTATATACACACAGCTGTACATTAAGGAATCAACATCCTCTGCAAACAAAACCCAATAGTAAATCACGTAACATCCTGCCAAAAGCAGTTCAGAATGTTTTAAAGCAAACACATGCACCTATACCTACTAACTTGGCAAACAAAATAATCCCTAGCTTAAACTAGCATTAAAGCACTCACAAGCAAGGTGTAATAACAGGGCTTCAAAGAAGCTTCACCATCTGTTTGTAAGTTTCTAATTATACGTAAACCTATGGGTATTTTGATTTTCTCTATTGAAAGCAGACTCCTACTACTGAGCACACATCAGTGGTCTATTCTGCTGTAAATAAATGTAATGTTAATGCCACCCATAAATTTCCTTGTCATAAACACAGGTGACACTGCTTCAATCAACAAGGATGAATGCAGCACTTCTGAACAACTGCACTTCTCAGAGCAACAAAACTCCTCAGGATCTCTACCACATAAGGCAGTTATGGTAGATCAGTGCAGACTAACAAATGTGAAATTGAGATGCCAGATTTCAGGGTTCTAGGACATAGTTCACCAGCTGAAATTAAGTCTCCCGTAGAGCTTCACTTGCTCATATCAGTGTTACTTGAAATTTCTTTTTCTACAGATATTTTGTCAACAAGTATATTTCAAATTTTAATCAACACATGGATGTCTATATGGCATTTAAGGGAGCACTGGAAGGTCTGTCAGTCAACTCTCAACACCTAGCCCAGAAAGAGTGGAAAACACACAAAGATACACACAGCCCCCATACCACCTCCAGCAACCACTCTTTCTCACTCTCCCCACTACCTCCCAAGTTGAGCTAAAGTCCAGAACAGATGTTATATTTGCTCCCAATCTCCCTACATAAAAGGCTACAACCCAAGCCTGAAGGTACTTCTGAACACAGAGTAACAAGGGTAGCTAGAGAATAAACTTTAGCCTGTCAAGCAACTGTATATTGCAACAAGAGCATAAGCTAAAAAACCTGCAATACTGTTACCTGACCATTCCAGTTGGGCACTGGTTTATCTCTATCTCCCTTTTGTGCTTCAAGTCAGGATCACTGACTCAGTATTTAATCTCTATATTCACCTGCTCTGTTCCTACTGCCTTCCCACAGCCTCAACCAGTGTCTCAAATGAAACAAGTTATTTATCCATACATCAAGCTGAAAATGTAGCAGACATCAACACCACGGTAAAGCTGAGGTTCAGAGTTAATAACTGCTGAAATTCAGGCAAATGTGGCTTATCATCCCGGTTGTACTTAATGAGAGGAAAGAAATGGAGAAAAAAAATCAGTCATTGAGGTGTAAATATGGTACCACTTTGTGGTTTACCATCTTACTAAAACGGAGTTTTAAATGTTCTCATTGAATAATACCTATTTTCATTTCTGGAACTACTGGAGCTTCCATGATGAATTATGTAATATGCTTTACATAAAATGCATATTCATACAACATAATGTATATTCCTCACCTCAGTACTGCAAATAGCTGTTCTGGAATACACCATTTAAAGCAAACACCCATAAACAAATTCTAAGAATCAATAACTAAGAACACAGTGTCTTACCCTGTCCTGGCTATTCGTTCTTCAGCTCATTCTAAAATGCAAGTTTTCCCAGCACTCTTGTAGCAAATACAGTAGAGAGGCAATGTCCTTTGTTGCAAGCGTCTTTCACCTCAACAAGCCTATCACAGAGTAAAGTTGTAGTAAAAACTAATCATTAGAGGAAAGATGGATCTTTTGCACGTAATCAGATCTATGATCTTTAAGACTAGAAATAGCCAAGGTCAAGTGGCAAACAAAGAGCACAAAACCTCTCAAAAAACCACAAAATAACTGGATAATGACTGTCAGCAGAGAAAAGTCAAAATAGTATTAGATTTATTTCCTCTGCAGATACTGCTTGACCAAGAGGAACAGCAATTACACTGTAAATAACCACCTCAACTCCACACACTGTACAACCTGAAACTACAGTAGTAAATATTCAATATCAGTAATGCAGCAGGATCCAAATTTTAAGTTAATAAGCATTTTGCAGCCTTTAAAGATAGTATTACCTTGGACAGTGTGTAACAGTAGATAGGCCAAACACCAAAACAAAAAAAGCGTTTAACAGGGATTTACAGGAGATCCGCTATCTTTCTGCAGCTCTGAGCATTCCTCTGGTCTGCTGAGCTAATGAGAGGTAGAAAGAAAGAAAGCCCTCTATATCAGTCCCTGCGAGAGAATTTCAACTATTTCTTCTTTTCCCTTATCACGCCTTGAACATCCATGGCACATCTGATTACTCAGGGCTGCTCGAGACAGAGATGCAAAACTGTCACCACCCAGCATAGCCTGTATCTAAACTATGACACTAATCATCAATCTTTGCTGGTCTAACTTCTTTACAAATTTCACAAACAGCAGAAACAGAGCTATTCATTGTTATAATAACCCTTGTATATCCCTGTCCTATTTCCAGCCAGGACAGGTTAATTTTGGCAGTAGCCAGCAGGGGCATGGCTAGGACCTGGAGGTTATTCTGTATCACAAGGAAGGGGTCCCTTCAAGTAGTAGCATGACACAGCCAGGTATTGTCAGGGTGAACACTCATGGGTGAATCATTCATCTGTTATACACTGTTATAAATATTGTTGCTGTTACTGGTTGTTTTCTTATTTCATTCGCTGTTTCCAGTAAATTGTTCTTACCTCAACCTGTGATCATCACCCTTTGCATTTCCATTTCTCCTCCTATCAAAGTAGGAGAAAGGGGGGGAGCGAGTGGCAAATTGTTTGGAGTGTTTCAGTGAAAACAATAAACTGGGGAATAACATTCCTAAACCACGACATTCCTTAGGACTTCAATTTCTATATGACAGCATGCCAAAAGAAAAACGCACCTCTTCCCCCTACCACACACACTATCTAACTCCAGGACAGGAAGCACCTTCTTTAGGACGCTTTTTCCCTGTGCTCAGCCCTCTCTGAACTGGCAGGTACAGAAAGAAAAGAAACAATTTGCTTGAAACAGAAAGGAAAAAGAGACAAATTGATGCCCACAGCAAAC
The DNA here is from genome assembly GCA_013397135.1 of Pachyramphus minor. Classification (NCBI taxonomy): domain Eukaryota; kingdom Metazoa; phylum Chordata; class Aves; order Passeriformes; family Tyrannidae; genus Pachyramphus; species Pachyramphus minor. The sequence goes on from VYXB01004448.1 coordinate 145,380, forward strand.
AATGGTTACATTAAAAAATAACATTTATTTGAGTGCATGATATTTTGTTCTATAGGATATAAAATATTTCAAAAAGGAAGAAAAATAGCCATATGGGTATTAAAGTGGTATTTTCAGTTCCAAAACTGACGTTAGAATTCAGTTTGTCTTAGAAGACTTTTCTGATAGACCAACTCTCGAGGATATTTTTGCGTGTGTATGTAGCTGTACAGGAAAACACTTTCTTATCAGAGTTCATGCAGTGAATCACTCAATAAATAATACTGTCACTGCTTAGAGTCCCAGGAAAGCAGCCTGTTCAACCTGCAGAACCAGTCCTACAACATCCAAAACAAACACACACAAAACCCAAACCTCCCTTTTTTGGTGTCATGGCTTTAACCTACTACTTTCTTCCCCTTTTTGACAGTCCAATAAGGAATATTGACATGACAGCAATAGCAGCAGAAAAGTCTCTCCTAGAATGCTCATCTTCTGTTTTGTGTCATTCACCTTTTCAGTTTACCTTGCAAGAGGAAACATGCCCAGGTGGTACCTGGTGGTGGTACTGCTCAGTCACACTATTGTCTTCATACCCTCCTGTAGTGCTAGTATGTTACCACAACTACAAGCATGAGTGTGTTCCAAGAATATATTGTAAACCATTTCTGTTTCCTTGCTTAGAAACAAAATACAAAAAAAAGTCTCCTGTAACAAGTGTGAAGATATCAAACCACGGTGACATGTGGGAAAAGCACTGACAGAATAGCTTCTTACGCAACTAATCAGAAAAGATGCTTAAGATACATTTTTTAAGAAATTAAAGCAAACGTGACTCAGTGTAAAGTCTCAAAAGTATACTGAGTGAAGCTTGATATTTATATTGATGATGGGGGGAGTTGTTCAAACTAAACTCTGAAAACTTCACGATGTCTGAAGTATGACCATATAGTTACAAAGGTTGCGAAGTCCAAGCACCTTTTAGGAAGTCACATGGATAACACACATGGAACGTTTAATTACTGCACTCACTGCACAGGTAAGTGCTTTATTTCAGTCTTCCTTTGGCTTAACAAGCTCCTTTCATGTCACAAATGTGATATTCAAGTTTCACACCACACATCTGTTTACGGTGACAGCTGACTCAAGTGCTTTGTTATGATCACTCCCTCAGCACCACGGCGTCTGGTTTGGGCAGACCAGGGAGAAAGGTATCTCCAACACTATAACGAAGAGGTGACCGGCTTCCACTGACGCGTGACTTCGTCTCGAATCCCAAAGCTTTCCAGGACACGGCACAGACCTCACAGGCTTCAAAGGCCGCAGAAGGCCCTGTTCATGGTTTCGGCACCAAACTG
>VYXB01004448.1:151869-186864 GCA_013397135.1 Pachyramphus minor
TCGAGGAGAAAAGACAATGCAGAAAGAATCGCATCCTGTCGGTACCACCTGGGGAGTCTTTCTGCTGTGCCTTCTGCAACCGGACTTGTCTGTCACACGTTGGCCTTTTCAGCCATCAGCGAGCCTGCAGCAAGCACGGGTAGAGCCCTTCAAAATCTTTGTTCGCAAAAGCAAACCATGATGATGATACAAAGTCTTCATTAGTCTGGCATGGGGGGAGAAATAATACTTGATCCGTGGTGTTCAGCATGGTATTTTCCGTATTTTGTGACAGCCCATTTTTAGCACATTTGGCTATCTTGGGGCACAGTACCACTTCAGCTGGTTAACTGTCCTTACTTCAGTGCTACCCTGAGCGTGAATGCAATCAACCAGCTTCCCAGTCTTCTGAGATTACTTTGACAAATAGCGAATATTTTCTGAGTGAGATCATATTTGTAGTGTTGCTAGGCTGTTTATAGTTAAAAATGATGTCAACTGTTCTTTCTGACAAGTGGATTGGGAAGAAGTAAGAAATTCTGCAGCTATCGTTGTATGCAGTATACTGTATACAATGCAATCTGCTGTTCCTGGGCACAGGAACCAGCTATTCATACCGTACATTTGGAAGTACATATTCTTTTAAATTTTTCACCAAAAAAAAGAAATCACCCTCTTACCATGAAGTATAATATCTAACTTTGCCTTTTACTTTTTTCAAAAGGTGGGAAAACTCACTTGAAACAGATCCATTTAATAGTTGCTGTTAGAAATAGAAGTATGTTTGAGTATTGGGTCATAAGTACTTTGTGGAGAAAAATCCTATTGAGGCATCACAGGAGTTTTTCTGGACTGTGAAGATGAACTTACTAAGTAGAGGTGAAAAAAGTTGCTCCTTTGGTGCTCACAAATGTAAGAAAAGTAAAGAAGGAACAAAAAAGAAGTATAGGGTTTTTTCTGTGCATAAGACATATTAAGCCTTTTGCCAGTCCCTAGACATCCTCCATAGAATGCTTCCTTGTCCTGACTTGTGGGTAAAAATGAAATTTGATGTTCATATAATCTCATCTGACAGATGAGAAACAGCTGAAACATTGATGGAACAGATGAGTTATTCCAAATTTGAGTGACTAATTGTGCTGTTCACGTGCATACCCAAGGTTATTGTTACTTTAGGTGGCAGAAGTTTGGTCATTAATTCTGGATCTTTATTTAAGAGACCATCTACCATTTTATGGAAGCTGATCAGTGCACCCTTCCTGCCATCTCCTCTAAACTGATAGTGTTGATTTCCCATATCTAAGCATCTGTGTTTTCCCTCTGTTTTGAAGAAAACTGGAGACTTGGGGTGAAAGCTCTTGGCTTCAGCAGCTCCTCTTTTTGTGCCCTACAAAGAGAAGTAGTATTCCCGGAACACTCACCCTGTTTGTCAGACTGTCGTGCTGTGCCTTTGTTTGCTACTTTGAAAGTCTGCTCCATGTAGCATTGTATGCAGTATGCATTCATACTCTAGCACAGGGAAGAGACCATTCATGCTTCCAAAATAGAGATAGTTGTTCTGTGCTGTATGTTCAACTGTTTTTATATCAGTGTTCTTCAAGCTTTTTTAAAGAGAAATTTGTGCAGGCATGAAAACTATACTTGTATACAAGTTAGAGGACAAAAGTTGAAATATGATCTAAATATTGTCAGTTATTATGCTTAGCAGTAGGATTTTATTGTTGGATGATGCTAATATTTCTGAAACAGCACAGTACTGTTGTCATCTGAAATCTGCTTATTTTGTTCCTATTTGTAAACTTAAGCCTATCAGTCAAAGCTGGTATATGGAACTAAGAGTGTTTCTCTTCACAGGGACTTGTCAGGAGTGTAGTTGGAAACCTGTAGGTAGATTTGACATTAAAAATATATTTAAGTTGAGATAAAATGTCAGATGCCTTAACACAAGGAAAAAAGTGTAAATGCTTATCTTAGGTGTTCTGATTTCCAGCATGGTGCTTGGCAAATTTTATTGCTCTTCCTACTGCTCAGAAAAACTATCGTCACAACAAAGGGTTTTTTCCCTGCTGTAAATTAATGTCCCCTTTTAAGGAAACAGTTATGTCAGCCAGTACATGGGGCAGAGATGAGTTTGTGTCTGGATTTTGGTGTACCAAAGCTCTGCAGTATCAGCTAAGCCATAAGCATTATCTTCTGTCTTCTAAGCTTTGGTCTTCATGCACCGTTCATACTCCTGATACTGCCTGCAGGAACTCATGTCTCATGATTTCAGTACATATTCTCTGTATTTGGGAAATACCGTAGTGATTTTTGGCTGAAGAGGTCTGCATAGCCTTAGTATATTGCAACACTGCCAGGTGTTTTAATTGTTCTTTGAAACATATGTATTTGTCACTGGGAAGAACACTTTTTGTAATGTCTTAAGATGAGGCCCTTCATTTTAACCAAAGAAGCTCCAAAACTCATGCTTGTTCTTACCCTGGCTAATCATATTTTATTTTTGATATCTATCTAAAGGGATTTAGAGTTATCACTCTTCTTCAATAATATGCTCACTGTGAAGTAACTAATAATACCAAATTAGATATTATATGAGAAGATATATATATATATTTAAATCTATACTTTGTTAAATGTTTCACTAAAATTATGTATTCTTTTCTAGAGACATTGTTTACATTTTTTATTAGTTTGTCTTTTTTCTTTTTCTTTTTTAATATAGGTTTGTAACTAGAAATTGATATCATTCTCTCTTCCTTTTTCAGACTAGAAGATGAATAATCTTTCCTTTAGTGAACTGTGTTGCCTGTTCTGTTGTCCACCATGCCCAGGGAAAATTGCCTCCAAGCTGGCATTCTTACCTCCTGATCCCACATACACACTGATGTGTGATGAGAGTGGTAGTCGCTGGACTTTACATCTCTCAGAGCGAGCAGACTGGCAATATTCTTCTAGAGAAAAAGATGCCATTGAATGCTTCATGACTAGAACAAGTAAAGGTAACAGGATTGCCTGTATGTTTGTGCGTTGCTCACCTAACGCCAAGTACACTTTGCTCTTCTCTCATGGAAATGCTGTTGACCTGGGTCAGATGAGCAGCTTTTATATAGGACTCGGTTCACGGATTAATTGCAACATCTTCTCCTATGATTATTCTGGATATGGTGCAAGTTCTGGGAAACCGACAGAGAAGAATCTGTATGCTGACATTGATGCTGCTTGGGTGGCTCTTAGAACAAGGTAAGACATTAGTTGCCATTTTTCTTCTACAGCATGCTTTTCAAATGGTTTTACTTCATCTGCATTGGTAGCTTGAACAGCACTGCTGTATTTTAGGATTAATGGATTCATATTCAAGCTATTTGGTGTATTGGTCAGTGTTAAGCAGGATCAGTGTATGGTACTTAGATACTAGAAAAATTGAAATGGGATTAAAGTTAATTAGATGTGTGTAGTTTCATCTTGAATGACTAGAGGATAATAATCCTTATTGTCAAGTTTGGAATCTTCTCAGTTGCAAAAATTCAGAAGGTGGGAAAAATCTATAGTAATTGATTCCGCAGTAATTGATGCACGGTTGGGATAAAAGAGTGGGTAAAAGAGAATGAAGGTTGTTTTTTCAGATCATTCTGTCACCAGCTTTTTTCGTAGGGAGGGGCAGTAGAAAAGCTATTATAAGAGAACGTGGTGAGACTCTATTTCTCAGGTCACCTTTGTTTCAGAATTCAGACTGGTAGCTACAGCATTTCCAAACTTGGAAACATATTTTTGTTTTATATAGAAAGCTATCTTTGCAAAATATAATGTGGAAGAGGTTGTAGTGCATCTGGGTAAATTATGGTGGTGAATCAGTGATGTTATGTCAAATGGAATAAAACTGGACAAGGAAAAAATCAATATTGGAAGGATATTGTTTCTGTATTCTGTTTTCTGTTTTTGGGGAGATAAGATGAAAGACTTTGGAGGCACTCACTGATAGAGGTGAGAATCCTAGGCACCAAATAAGTACAGCTTCTTAAATTTGAGAACATTATTCACCTTGAGAGCAATATTCACATTATTCATGACTTGTTCCATTTAGATCAATATTCTTCTTGTGTTGCAAACACCCAAATTAGAAAACCTATTTTTTAAATACTATGCCATCATAAGAATAGCTGCACACCAAAAAAAACACAATCTCAGCATGTTGTGCATTTTGCACTGAAAAGGTGTGAAACCCTGAATTTAGTGTAGAGCATCTCGTTGTGGTTTGACCATTGCAACTTGAGCATCCTGTTTAGTAATTATAGTATCAGTGATGTGGCTTAGAGTAATGATATGTGTATAGACTTTAAATCCTGGAGCCTGGTAGTTGTCACAGTGAGTTTAGAACTTGGTCAATGTTAAAGAGCAGATTATCCCTTTTCAGTGTTTCAAATACACATTGTCTTGCATTTCTTTTACATTTTAATAACAATTTTTTCATGTATTAAAGTAAAGGGGAAAGCGTACTATCATAAGCATCATTTAACCACAGAGGACAGGTGTTCAGCCTCATATTCAAAAACACGCATACTGTGTTGTTAGATTAGGTTTTGGTGTTTATTACAGTGGAAAGCTGAGGTATGACTAGATCTGTTCCATAAGCCCAGAGCCGCAACAGGTGCGCTGTTTGTAATTGATAGGTGATCTGGAAGTTAGCTACTTGGTCAAATACCCAGTGACAGTGACCAAAAGCATTATATGGTTTGTGAACAATGTGGAAGACAGTCTTAATTATTTAAATGTACCAGAAAACGTAAGAGAAGTGGATGGTGAAACAATACTTTTTTTTGGTGTCAATTTACAGGCTCTGTTTTATGAACTAATTTGTAATTATTGTTGCTTTTTCCTACGATAAATTCTGAATAGAGAATCTACAAGGAAATTTAATTGCCGTTTGAATTCTCACTTGCATTCTTAAACAGTGAAGTGTACTTTCCCTAATCAAATAAGGTTGTTCATTATTGATAGGACAAGGGTTAATGGCTTTAAACTGAAAGAGGGTAGATCTAGATTAGATATTAGGAAGAAATTAGTTTCTGGAACCAGGTTGCCCAGAGAAGAACAAGTTGCCCAGAGAAATTGTAGGCAACTTGTTTCATCCCTGAAAGTGTTAAAGACCAGGTTAAATGGAGCTTTGAGCACACTGGTCTAGTGAAAGGTGTCCCTGCCATGGGCCAGGAAGTTGGAATTAAAAGATCTTTAAAGATCCCTTCCAACACAAACCATTCAATGACTATAATGTCCCATCTAAACATGCTCTTTTCTGAGCAGATATTGTTGGGGGAACCTCTAGATACATATTACATCTACCTGCATTTCTCTCTTCCATTAAAGAATGACTTCACCTCAGTCCCATTTGTTGTCTATGTTTATTTTTTTGTGTCAAAACCTATAGAAATTAAATAATTCTGCAGAGTGTCGCAAGTTTGGGTTGGTCTGCCCAACTTGTGGATTCCATAAACGTGAACTGAATTTTGTTCATTGCTTCGAAAGAGATTGGCATCACTAGTTTTATCTGTAGTACTTACAACAACTGTCCAATTGGTCTTATCCTTGTATCTGAATGTTTGGTTATCAGTCCGTGGTATTCTTTTGAGCCCTGAGACAGTGCTCAGCTGTGTTTAAAAAGTTGACGAATATCTGGACCAGAACAGAGACTTTGAACATTTGCTGCCATATTGATTCACTTTCCTGTTCTGGAAAGTGGCATAATTTTCAACATTTTATAACTTGTTCTGCAAAAGCAAATTAATTCAGCGGGTTGTTTGCAGGATAAATGTAAATATAGCTGTAACTCCTTTGAAATTCTTGTTGATGACATAAGGGACTCTAGACTTTTAAACTGTTCCTCACAGCTTGTGATGTGATGAAGAATGGAGACATTACCTTTGGAGGTTGATAAGTTACCCACAGCTCCCTGCATTCCCTGTTCTGAGAAATGGGATCATAGAACCCAGCAGTAAAGTATGTTTCTGAGGTAACTGAAATGCTGATGTGGACTTAGTTCTGCAGTCAACAAAACTGATTGTGGTGAAGACTCGGTAGCATCTTAAGCTTTGTATCTTGGAGGGACAATCCAATGCTCATCTATGAATCAGCACAACTGTCTGGTGGGGCGGGATACCTGGGGTTGAAATAGTCTGGAACTAGTATTGAGGATGATGGTGAGATTTTGCTGCAAGTGTATGTGAGTATTAACATTCATGTAAGTGAATACAGAAAGCTAATTTGGCAGCAGAACAGAAAAGGTAAACAGCAGACGCAGATTCTGAGTTGTGTTCCTATTCTCTGCCTGCTTTAAGTGTTTTAATAGGAAGCAGTAGGTACCTATATAGAAGTTGCCCATGAAAGGAGGCAGTGTGATTCACTGCCTTCATCATGTTTGGAAAAGTTATACATTATTGCATATTCATGTGCATGGAACTATAGAAAAGTGGCAAGTGAAGACATTCTTTTTCTGACAGTCATAGCTACCAAGTGTTGAAATGCCAGGAGTCATTTTGGGATACGCCTGTTTTCTGCTGTTCTGGTCTCTGAAGGCCTTTGATGACACCTTAGCAGGGGTGGAAAGGTTTAACCAGCCCCAGGCAAATGCAGGGCAAGTGGCGCTCCTTCAGAAACCTCTGAAGACTTGCCAGAATTGCCTCATGACCAGACTTACCTGCAAGAAGCCAAGCAGCCATTTTCATTGTTGTTTGTCGTGGATGACTAATAATTGAAAAATTGAAGGGTAAATCTCACCATCAGACTGATGTGTCAAAGTGGACGGGATATCCATCATTTGAGCAGCCAGATATAGGAATAAGATTGAATCTGTTTTGATGTTGGCCAAAAGTGTTCATTTGAGAATTCATAAATTAATTTTTTTTTTTTTTTAATCAAAAGTAGGGGGTGTTTTTTTTAGCTGGAAGTTGAGGTACTGTAACTTTGTATATTTTGAGAGAAATTGATAGGAAAAAGTTAACTCAGTTAGAAAGACAGAGAAGAGGCAGTTTGTTGGTTACTGTATGTGTGGCCAGTGGGCTTGCCTCTCACATAACATAGTTCCTTTTTTCTTCACCCAGTGTTAAATATTTTATATATAAGAACGGGAATGAACATCTCAGTTGACGAGGAGCTGAACACTCATGAATTTTATTCAGGTCCTGGAATGTTGATAGTTAAAGATGTGGTTCATGGTCATGCCCTTCATGTTCTGGAATTTGCAGCTGTAATTTGCATGTTATGTACATGATGACAAAAGATTCTGAATGTGCATTGAACATTCCCTCAGGATGTTCCCCTTTGTTCCATGTGCCCCAAGCACTGGTATCAGTTTTCTAAATGTGTATGTTGCAATATCTTCAGGAACAGTAGCTTCTCTAGAGCATCTGTTGCAACTCTTCATTAGTGTAAGCCTGAGAGGTGTTATGGAAAATGTACCCTTCTAAAGTTGATTTTACTGATATTTTATTCTATTGTAAATTGAGTGAGTCTGCTAGATTAAGAGCAGTAGTTCAGAAGTAAAAAACTAAATTCCTTTCTGTCTCCCTTATGTATATCAAGTTCAAAATGACAGGTATTCTTTAAGAGCCTGACAGTGTATCATTGTAGTTCCAACCAGTACTTGGTTCTTAAAGGTAACTGAAGTTAAAAGAAAAAAAAAAAAGAAAAAACCCCAAAACAATCAAAAAACACCTTACACCAAACAAAAAAAAACCAGCAACAAACAAACACAAAAAACCATGAAAATCCTATGCTGACAAAAGTTATCTAAGATTACTCGATGGACAATAGTGTTTATATTAGTTCTATTATCAACATTATGAGCTTTCGAAGATATTAACAATTTTTAGAGCATGTCTTTGACCTCTTGTCACCAGGACAACTACTTGCAGCATATGGCTCTGTAAATGTCACATTCCTCTTCCTCAGGATGGCCTGTACTTCTAAGACACTGATTAAGATAACAATATTTACAAGATAACAATGATAACAGTGCCACTTTTTCTCTTGCTCTGACACTTCTTCATTTGGGAGACCAGGTGTATAGTCAACTGCTAATTGTGTACAAAACTTCTTGGAGTTTCACTGGCATTTACAGGACTATCAAAAGAAGTAGACAAATTTTATGACCAGGGAACTTATCAACAGTTATTTTTTTAAGAATTCTTCTGGTTTAGATTGTAAAGTCATACTTTTGATAGATAGCAACTGAGACACAGTTGAACTCTTTCCTGAAGATTTCAGAAGCCTGTCTCCAAGAGAAGAGGGAAGACTAGAAACAACAGATGTTAATCTGTTTTCCAAGCTGCTTGGATTTTGTTCTTTGGGAGAGGGGGGTTGATTGGGTTTTGGTTTTTTTCTCTTCAAGCCAGAATTTTCAGAAGTCTACTTTGAACCACCACTTCTGGTTATTGACCTCATTCAATTAGTTTTCAGATTGCAAACCAAATAGTTTCTGCTGGGCACTTTGAGGCAATCTACTTGACTGTGGTGGAGAAAGGATTACTTTAATCCTAATATAGTAAATGCTTTTCTTAGATTATTTTTCTTGTAGCCATCATTTATCTATCTTTAGGGTGAAGGATCCAAAAATAGGGGAAAGAATTATGAAAAAGAGGAGAATATATGTTCCAAAATATACTTTTAAGTTGTTCTTTAATTTCCTGTGCGTCTTGTAAAGCTCAATATTCAAGGAAATGCAAGTGTGATAATTTGCAAAGTTTATTATTTGAGAGCTGTGTTGTCATAATGTGCTGTGTGCAAACTGCATTCCATACTAGTGATGCAAAGTGTCAGGTATTAATGCAAGCTTTGTTCAGATTTTGCGGAAGGGAGAGAAGGCCATGCTGTACCTTCAGAGTGGACAAATGTGAATTGAGAGATTAATTGTAAAAGAGTAGGTGCAAGTCTATTCTCAAGTGTTTCAGAAGAGATGAAAAAATAGTGAAGATCTTACATTTGGTTTTGTTTCAAAGCTTTCATTTGTTGTATTTTCGTGTGTTGGAATTTTGAGCAAATCTTGTTAATCAGAATGTTTGAAATTTCTATTCTCTAAGAACTGTTGAGAGGTCGAGGGCTGGCTTGTTCCAGGTTGATAATTGAGTCTTAGTGTTGTAGAAGTCCTAATTTGATCATGATCTGATTATGACTAGAAACTCTTTCTAGGAAACACTGGTAATAATTAAGTAGTCATGATAAGAGCAAGACTCCTTGAGTGTCTCTGTGCTAATACTTTTAAATCTTATATTTCACTCTAGCAGAACACAATTTAAATAAATAGATGAATAGTTAAATAGATGATGTTAGATGAGAACAGTGGATTTTAAGCCCAATTTAGAAAGTTTATTGGGGTGCCTAATGATTTCTCCTACTGATACTTAGCATTTTAGTAATACTAAAATGTGATATTGTTTTTCTTGCAATCTTCCTAGATATAAATTTTTTATTAACTATTTATTATATACTGATGTAACATATGGGACATTTCTTCTGTCTCATTGAAAAGTACTTGTGGATTTTGTCTTTTTTGTTGGTTGGTAATTTAAATGTCTTGGTACACGTAAAACATCTTTTTTCCAATGTTCCTGATTTTAAATCTTTTGGACTTTCAGTGTTTGGTGAGCTATACAGTTACTATACAGTTATTTACCCATGTTTATAAGGTACCATGAATTTTTCATTACCGCTGCTTCCTTGACTTTACTGAAGGTATGAGAAATGTAGTAATTTGATACTAATTTGGTAACTTCTTTGTGTTATACAGTGTTGACAGAAAAGGTGAGTGCATTTATTGTAGGTGAGGTAACAGGTACACTTTCCTTCACTTGATTTTCATTCCTTTTAAAATTACAGTAGCAAACACTAAACTTACTTCGTGCTGTTCCACAGTGGTGTTAGGCTAGCCCACTCTAACTTAGAAAGCTGAACAAATTTTTAATAATGCATGAGCACAATTATTGGTGTTTTGGGTTTTTTGGTTTAGTTTTGGTTTTGTCGTTTGTTTTTTCGGGGAGGGAGGGCGGGGTGCAAGGGGGGAATGAGCTTATTGTTGCTTTGGAGGTTTCTGGGTTTGCTTTAAATGCAATGCAGTACCTCTTCCTATTCTTGGGTATTTTCTTTCCCAAGTACAGATACATTGACCTCTGCTAACTAAGTACTCTTAGCACAGGTCAGACTGCAACAGTGTATCAGCAGCTTACTTCTGCTGTGAGTACTATTCTTGCCCACATAACATTCTTCCTACAAGGTTTTCTAGTGTTATTTGGGTAGCAACTGTTCTTTGTATCCACAGTAATGCAGAAAAATATATTAAGTCTGACTTGTATAAGTGTTAAATAGATATTTCTTTTCTTTACCTCTGTTAATTACAGAGAAAAAGAGTGTTTTCATCTTACTATGAGGGAGGCTTTGGCATTAATTTGGTATTGCTTATTGAGCTGTCTTACTTGTGGATTAGGTTGTGAAGACCAAGCATCTTCCATGGAACGCTGTTCCATGGAATGCACAATATTCTGACCACTGTCAGTATAGCATGGTTTAAGTCTCACTAAATTTATGAACAATGTTACCAGCTTGCAGGTTTTAACAGGTATCAGAAGAGTAAAACTGACCAAATCTTTGCAGGCTTGATTGTGCTCCATTTGATGATAACCAAAGAGCTAGTAAGGCTTTCATCAGTTTTCTGTTGTAGATCCGCTAGAGTTACTAGTAAAGACTTTCAACCAGTGTTCAAATCACAACTGTATTCATAAATCCATATTTAATAAATTTAACCCTTCTTTCAATATCATTCAGGCATAAGGAAAAAAAAATTCCTGCAAGTAGAGAGTAAATAATTGTGTCTTTTAGTCACAAATGTCATAGAACAGACTTGCTTGTTCTTCTACCAGCTCCTGTTTCATAGTTGATACCCTTCAGAAGATTTTCACCTTCAGAAATGCTTTTTTCCTTGCTCTGTAGTTGTTTTATCTGTTTCACTTTATATACCACTCTTTTTAACATTTTTAATTTTCTAGGTATGGAATCCGCCCTGAAAATGTGATTATATATGGCCAGAGTATAGGAACAGTACCGTCTGTGGATCTTGCTGCTAGGTATGAAAGCGCTGCTGTAATCCTTCATTCTCCACTGACCTCAGGAATGCGAGTAGCTTTTCCTGATACAAAGAAGACCTATTGCTTTGATGCATTCCCAAAGTAAGTGGTGGGATGGGTTTTTTCCCAGCATTTTTCTCTAGTACAGAAGTTTTCAACTAGTAGAATAACAAGTAGTTTGAGCAAATTCTCTAAAATATTTTTCAAGAGTCTAATAAAACACTTGGAGAAAAATCAATGAATTATAACAAAGAGGAACATTTGATTTGAAGTTTGTAAACCTAGATGTTTCATATCCCAAATCATTTTAGTGGATATCTGTTAAAGAAATAATTAGTTTTCCTGTACATAACATGTAAATCCCTAGTTTTAACTAGTAGTTCTAGTCCAGCAAATTGTTAATCTGGATAACTATAAAGAAAGTCTTTTGCAATATGTTTCTGTAAGACTGTAAAACTAAGTAGACCTTACCTGAAGAAAATTCCTTTCATGTATTTCAGATCTATATCCCTGTATTCATGGATAATAATCTTTTTCTTACAGCATTGACAAAATTTCTAAAATAACATCTCCTGTGTTAATAATCCATGGGACTGAAGATGAAGTAATTGACTTTTCACATGGCCTAGCATTGTTTGAGCGTTGCCAGAGACCTGTAGAACCACTGTGGGTAGAAGGAGCAGGCCATAATGATGTGGAACTCTATGGACAGTACCTGGAAAGATTAAAACAGTTTGTCTCACATGAACTGGTGAACTTGTAATTTTCTTTGTATATTTATATGCTTTTTTCATTTCACTGCAGAACTGCACATCTTGATAAATACATAACATAAAACCTGAATGTTGTGTTTTCAAATCAGCTTGGTTGCCTTCATTAAATGTACAGGTAATGATTTGTTAACATAATTAATGAAGGTTTTAGTGCCAGCATTAAAAAATGGAATTACATGATCCTGCAGTCAAACTTGGCAGTTCACATGACTTTGTGTGAGGATTTTTCTTCCTAAATGTAAAAAAAATTCACAAGGAGTACTGTAAGAAATTTTAATTATATAAAATCAAATGCTGTAAAAGTGTTGCCAAGTGCTTTAGTGTATCAAAACCAAGTTTATAGATATTTTTTAAACATCTCAAAATGTACTGTGACTTACTCTGTTGCACAGGTGTTATTAAAAACCAGACTTCTAAGCAGTTTTTCTGTAAAAATGTAATAGCCATGAAATTTGAGCAATTACTAATGTATGTAATAAGAATAGACAGTCACTGGAAATGATCCATGCCCTGTTATAGGGGAGGAGGGTCAAAATAGTTACCTTTTCCCATATTTTTCATATTTTTTGTGTTTAGATTTACTTTAGTTATTTTGTACTTGTGTTGTCCCTTACCTTTCAGGTTAAAAAAAATTACCTACTCATGTCCTCAGGAGTCTTAATCTTGCCAAAATAATGCAAGGAGTTATTGTTGTAATGCAAGTATCATTCACATCATTGCTACTGAGGCCACATATTACTTCTTTGAAACTAGTAAGACTTTTAGAACCTAGAAGACTTTGTGGACCATGTTTTTTTAAAACCAAGTAGTTTTCGACATGGATTGTGTAGAGATGCAATGTTTCATTCAAAAGAACCTGGATGTTTATCCAACATTGTAATAAACACTTTGCAAGTTTGCAGTTGTCTGATTAGGCTTACTTTTGAATGCTTAGTGCAAAAGCTTACTGGTTTTTGAGTACTGTATGGAAATTTTACTAATCAGGCCTGGATGGGGTGGGAGGAGGGGCAAGAAGAGAATGTTGACATTTTTCTATTAACTCCCAGTGAAATAAAGTTGCCTTTCCCTAGAATGCATTTTCTGTTAATAAAACTATGAAAAATAAACTTAATTGTATGTACCCTATTTGCAAACAAAGTAATATTCCAACAATACACACTGTGCTTCTAAGGCCTTATGTAGTTTAATTGTTCTGCTTGTTTTTTGTGATTGACACTGGTGTATACTTAAATGTAGCTTCAAGTATTGTGAAAACTTTAAGATGTGTTGATTAACAGTAAACAATATTCCACAAGCTTGCTCTTCTTCCTTATTTTTTTATCAAAGACATAGCAATGGTTGCTTGCAATAGCAAAATACTAAGCAACTCCCTATTTATTCTAGGAGATCTTAAAACTAAAGCAGTAACCCATTGTTATGAATTTTCAGCACATTTCTTCATCAGCAGCTACTGTTGCGATTGTCCTCCCACCCCAGGCTTCATCTTGCTATATTTGCTATTCAGCATACAGGTTTTCTGCTGCAAAGGTGCTTATAAACATTATTCTATAATGAACTGTAGTATTTCCTTCCTCAAAATTAAAAGGATGTCTTGTCTTGTGCACTTTGGTGAGTTAATTGAGTAGAAGGAAGGTTTTTCTCAAGCAACTGGGTTTTTGTTTGTCTCTTTGATCAAGTATGTGTTCTGAAATTTAGAGTATATTCAGACAAAATAACATTAGACTTGAGGATTTTTATCCTAATATGAAATATTTGGCCGCAGGTGTGTAATTCAGCTTTATTATATCATATGGAATACATAGTCTGATTTCCTTTTCTTACTACCTTCCAGGCACTATGTCTGTTCTATACAGAAATCATTACAATTGAGTGTTTAAGTTCTTTCTATATGATGAATGAAGCCTGTTTTGAGACTCCTCTTCAGAAATTCACAAGTAAAGAATGTATAAGTGCAATGATAAGTGATACAAGTGGGCTGTATTTTTATGGCCTGCGAATAACAGGCAAATGATCAAGCGGCATCACAAGAACTGTCTGATTGTGCCAGGGAATATTATGGCACCCTGTAATTGAAAGAGGCAGAAAAGGTGGCATAGTGGTTTTGCTGCTTTTGTTTCTGTGTTTTGTTGAAGCAGAACAAAAGGCCTAACTAGTAGTGTTTTGTTGTCAGTATATGCAGCTGTGCTAGATTACACTGGTGAAAAGAGATTCTGGTCTCTTTTGCACCACCTATCCCTGATTAATTATTGCCAGTTTGTTCTGGTTTGTGTTTTACCCCTAGATTTTTCAGATAAGTTTTTACTTGAAGGAACTAAAATTGGGTTAAAGCAAACCTAGCTTGCATTGAGGATCGTATTATATCAGCAAACTTTCTAGTGGCAGAAGGCAACTGAGCTGTTGCAGCTAGGCACAAAACATTTGACATCCTGATTGTCTTGTCCTTATACCGTCGTTTTGGTGAAACTGACAATGGGTGTTGTTTAATGCTATAAATGCAATTGTCTTCTGATAAATAAGAGTTGATTCAGCATTCATTAGCGAGACAATGTCTGCATTTTAGGGAAAAAGAAAAGAGCATTTTGTGAACCATTTTGGTACCATTTCTGTTTTCTTTCTTTAAAAGACAAATATTTGACAGTAAACTTGTCTTCTTCGGTTCTGGAAACCTTGGCAAATCAACATTTATAACAACTTTTATTTATGTAAAATATGAGATTACTGTCTAAAAGTGGGGTCTTTTGGACATGTTTTGCTATGTTACATTCACAGCTCCGTAAAACTTTTCTCTATATATACTCTCTGCTTGTGGCAGCAGAGAATTCTGGTGTATGTTCAGTTAGCTACTCTTATTGACTGATTTAAAACTTCCTTTCCCTTTCAGGTGTTTAGGGGTTTTTTGTTGTGTTTTTTTGATTTTGGGGCTTTTTTTAGGTGAAGAAAAAATTGCATGTTTACTTTTAGGCTCTTAATTGGATGACGTTAGGAGTAGAGTAGCTCTTCTATGGAATGTTCCAGGTCCTACACATACTAATTTTTCTCAGAAGGTATTGTTATTATATGAAAGTCAAAAGTAAGGAAAGTAATATGTAAGTAGGGATCTGATCTGTTCAAAATTTTGCAGAAAAGGAGTTGTGGACCCTGGTGAACTACAAGCAGACCATGAGCCAATAATGCAGCCTTACAGCAAAGGTGACCAACAGTACCTTGGGCTGTGTTAGGCAGAGACTAGATGGCACATCACGGGAAATACACACATCTGAGTGCAGACATGGGTGAGCTGAGTCTTGGTCTTGGCTCTTGACTGTAAAGAAGATATGGATGTACTGAAGCAAGTTCAGTGCAGAGTCACAGCTATGACTGAAGGACTGGAGCATCTTTCATAGGAAGAGAGGCTGACAGATCTGGGGGTGTTCACCCTGGAGAAGAAAAGGTTTGTCAGGATATTAATTATGTGCGAATATCTGACGGAGGGCTTGGAGAGACCTGGACATACCTCAGTATTTGTCACTGAGAGGGCAAGAGTCAGTGAGCACACACACTGAAATACACGAAATCTAATCTGGAATCAGAAAACCACTTTTTTTTTTTTCCCAGCGAGAAAAATCAAACTCTCGAACTCACTATGGTGGTCTCATCTTTACCGATAGTTAGAACGCAGCTGAGCACAGCCCTAGGCAAACCTGCAGTAGCTGACCCTGCTGTGAGCACGAAAGTCAGAGTAGGTTATCTCAAGGGGTCACTTTCAGCCTCTGCCTTTATGTGTTTTCTGTGAAATATGCAAATCATTTTGATATTTGGTATTCCACATATTCATACATCAGCTCAGAAGTGGAGGTTGTTTAGTTAGAAGAATTATATTCATTTGGTGCTCTCTGCTTTTGATGCTTTCATTTTTAAGCAACAGGAAGCAACAAAGAAGACTGCTATGGGAAGAGCCCTTTTCCTCTTCATCATGAAGCCATCACTGTTTGAGGCACTACTGCTGAGTCAGACTAATGCCAACGTTTATACCACAGATAGTGTCATCAGAGATCACATTGCTACAGTGTACTACAAATGGAAAGCTGAAAAGCTAGTATAAGCATGCTGTTCTGAAAAAAGAGGCTAAGATGATATCTTAAACATTCTCAAAGATGGGACTGTTGCATTCAAAACTAGTATGATGCTATGTGCTTGGCAAGCAGCAGGAGCCTGAGTGGAGATGGGGTTGTTTCAAAAACCTGAGTAATAAAGTTTGCTCTACTTCACTTGAATAGTGTCTGTAAAACAGAAATGAGAAGCTCTTTATGGGGAAATTTGTCATGAGCTAGTAACTGCATCAGGCTTGCTCTCCATCATTTAATTCAAATAGCATTTGACTCTTTCCAATGTTAAAAGTTTGTGTGAAAACCAATAGAGTTTAAGTAGCACCAGATTAAAATGACACCATGATATAATCTTGACATATAGAACTTCATAACCAATTTGTGTTGTGGGATTATTAATTGGAAAATAGCCATACAAAGAAACAATGTGTCCCTATAAAGAATTTCTATGATATGATGATAATAAATTCTATGCTGTACCTTTTTTTTTTTTTTCTCTCAGTGTCTTCTTTCTTTCTGTGGAAGGAAGTAAAGTTCAAGCAAACTTCTGGTAAAATGGCAAGGAAAACGCTTTAAGAAAGAGGACAGTGTAAAAGAAATGGTCTTAAAAGCAGATTATGCTGCCAGCAAGGGAAGACCAACCATAAAAAATCATCCCAGCATCAACTTTTTCCCAGAGGCATTAGTAAGGTGTCTTAGTCTAATAATGTATTTCAAAATAATTAGAAACCTCAAAAAAGTTTTCTTGCTAGAAGAGGTTTTGTGGTTGGTAGAGGCATCATACAAATGGTTGTAATTTGAATGCTTCATTTTCAATTTTCTTTGCTTAAAGAGGGTACATAGTTTTCTAACCTTCAGCAAGCACTGCAGAAAAGACATGAAAGAGATGTTATTGAAGATGAGAGAGTCCATTTACGTTTTTTTTATGCTAGAAGCTGCGTGCATCAAAAATAGGTAACTGTGTCCTGTCTCGTAGGTCATAGGGCATATCCGTATGCGTATAATCGGGCTGTCACACTGGGACATTTTTGACTTCCAAAACCCCAAAACCACAAACGTTTTTGCACCAAGTTTTCTTCTGGAGTCAGGTAAATGGTGGATTTACTATATTCTAAAACTGAACTATGTCGAAGATCCAAATAAGTCTGAAGCTAGAACAACATTTTAGGTCATTTGATCAGCAACTCATCCAGTTGTTCAAAGAAATATAACAGCAGTGCAAGTCTTTCTGCAGCACCCTAAGTATTGCTACAGTCCTTGACTGGGCAAGTCATCAGCTCTTAAAGGTCATATGGTCTAAGTACACTACACTGTACGTGTTGTAAACCGTTCTAAGGAGAGCGAGGAGAGTATCAACTAAAAATCACTAACAGCTTTGTCAGAGCATTATTGATTTGTAGGCACATATGATGCATTGCAATTTTGCCCCTAACATTTATTAAAGTAGGTTTGCTAGGTCCGTTTGCTAGATGCCGCACACTCTTCAGTGAGGTCACTGCTTTAAAATAGGAGTGGTGGTTAAAACAACCTGCCAGGAGGGTGCTGTTTTGTTACATTGATGGCAATGTTTTAGTTCACAAGAAGCACATTCACAAAAGATCGGGGTAATAAAACCTGAGTGCTAATGAGGAATTATGGCTTTCAGACCTTTCTACTACCCAAGGTGGCACTAAGTAAGTACATAGTTTATGTCTTTATTTTGTATTTGGACAACTCTTTTGTGTAGTTAGCAACAAGCTTGAATGAAAGTTGCTCCCTGTCTGAGGTTTTGTGGCCTCCCAAGTGATGGAACACAAGCCATAAGCTTGGAACCAGAACAAGAGAGTAGACAAAGAATGCAGTCTTGAAAATGTATGAGTTCCTGTTCCACTGTAGCAGGTGTCTAACAGATGACCTGGTGTTATGTCACTTATGATTCCTAAACAAAAAGAATTGGAGTAATTCTAGAAGTTAGAATGATATGTAGGCTGTATTTTATGTGTTTCTCTGTAATCACAATGGCTAGAGGTTTCTGTTTCAAGGAAAAGTTAAGACTCGCTTGTTGGTAACTACAGCTCTTCAGAGACGTTAGATATCACAAAGCATGATAAAACCACAAAGACTGGCAAATCTGATTATGGAAATTTAAATATGCAGCCCTGAAGGCAACTCCAGAATAATGCAGATAAGGTAAACATTAAATCTAAGCTATGATCATTTCAGACATTGCTGTTGCAATGCATCATTGTTGTGCTAGATTTTCAATTACTAACTGTGAGGAAATGCAAGGCATTGTTCATCAATTACAAAATCACATTGTATTTTCCCATGAGTGTCTGATCTGTGACATTTATGCTTGCTTTGTACTAAAGTTTGCATAAACAGGTTTGTTTACATGGGTGAGTCTCTTCTCCCAAGGAGCAAGTGATAGGACTAGAAAAAATGACCTTATGTTGCCCCAGGGGCATTTGGATTGGATATTAACACAAATTTCTTCACCAAAAGGACTGTCAAGGGTTGGAACACGCTGTCCGGGGAAGTGGTTTTGTCACCTTCCCTGGAGGTATTTAAAAGACAAGTAGACACAGTACTCGGGGACATGGGATAGTGGTTGGACTTGGTGACCTTAAAGACCTTTTCCAACCTTAACAGTTCTATGAATTCTGTAGCTGGGGAATAGCTACTTCAAAAAACAGTCACATAGGAACAATAGTGTTCACGTGGGAACAAAGAATTATGACTCATTTCTGATTATTGCTTTGTCAGTGTTAGACAGCTATTCAAGTTGTCTTTTTCTGTGTGTGATATGTGAGGACTCGTGTGGCTATGAGAATGTGTGTTTAATGATAACTTGGTTGTTCTTTTATTTAAACTTTATCACTTGTTCTGAATTGTAATTAGCATGGTATTACTTGAGTGAACAAGTGGATTAACCAGGAATCACTAAGATGTGTGTTTTTAAGCATTTGATTAGTATTTTTGAAATACACACATTTCCGTATATCATAACTCTGTAGGTATATAGCTGTTGAATAATTGTATATTTTCATTGTAGTCAATTGTGATCATTAATGATAGCTGAGAATTGGATTCTTATTATTAGTGAATTATTTACCTGGCTGCAGTGCTTTTCTATGTTTCCCTTTTGTGATTCATAGGAGGTTTTTTCCTTATAACATAGGTCTAATTAAAGAACCATTTTGGTTATGATGATGGCAGCTGTTCCACTGCATTAGGCATCCATGAAACATAGAGACATCTGTTTCCACATCTAGATTTTATATCATTGCAGCTTTCTGCATTGTGTAGACTGCATGTAGAGCAACAGAGCACAATAAAGGTTTTACTTAAGCAAACATATTAATTTCTTATGTATCAATTTTTCGGCAATAACCCTGTGACCTTACCCACAATAAATGCATGATTCCTTATGCTTCTTTCTTTTAGTTGTATCACATGTACACACCTTAGAACATGCAAACAGATTAGCAACTAATGCACAGTGAATGCTTTTCTTGCAGTAAATTCTCATAAAAAGTGCCTTAGCATGTCAGGTAAGTTGTCTGTATGTCCCAGTGTTCTGTCTGCAACATTGCTGATTAGAGGTGTGATTTAGGAAGAGGTTGTAGACCTATGTACTCTCTCTTACCAGATCTTCTTATGCTCCACTAACACCCTAAGTCAGATGATGCCTTGAAGTTTGAATTTTTTTTAACTTTATAGATTTTAAAAGTAGTTACATAGCAAATGTAGAGCTTTGTGTAGTAGAATACAGGCTTTTGCCCTTTGGCATAGCAGTTGCACACACTAAACCCTGTTACCCATTTCCCCTATCAACTCCCCTGAATTTCAGTAATGTGTTTAGTCTTATTTTCAAGGTAGAATTATAGAAAACACCCCAAAATCTCCGTAAGAAGATATGGACATAGACACAGCAACCTTCAGGCCCAGAGTTTTGGAGAACCTCCAAGAACAACACGTGCTCCGAGGAAGATGAAGATGAAGAAGAGGAGGTCCCAAAAAGACCCCAGACCCAAATTCCTGAGGAGGTGTGCCAGAGGCAGAACTTAATCATGGACTAATGGGATTGGGTAGAAATCATTATAAGAACTGTAACACCTGTGATCGGGTAGCGCGCGGAACTTAGTATTTCCTGGAAACTTAGAAGCTCATTAAAACCTTTTATTCCTTATCTTACCTCTACCTAATTTGACCAGAGGTTTTTTTCTCCCAAACCATTTTAGCAACACAGAGAACTAGAAATGTTAAAGGCTATGTCCAAACCTATGCCCTTTGATATCTTTTAAATATGATTGTGTTTATTCCCTTTTTTAACTTCTTGATACTGTTGTTTCATGGCTACAAACCCAACAGTTGCATCACTCGCTCTAAAAAAAGTACTTTCTTTTCTCTTCTAAATCCATATCCTAAAATTTTTACTGCTAAATGATCATCTTCCATTTTGCGTTTGCAGGATTTGGTGAACAATTCTGCCATTGTCCAGCTTCCCTCTAGCAAGTTTCATAGTTTTTGTTTGTAAAGCAAGTGCTCCCTCTCCTTAATCATTTAGTTTTCCTGTGCTATGTCCTGTTTGAAAAGTAGTGCACACTTAGTGTGCACTAGGAAACTGCGTTATTAAAATATGTGCACATGATTTCAAATAATCTGATAAAGAGAGACACAGTATATATTATATATATAGATAAACATAGGGCATAAATATATCATTTAGTTGTTGTTGTATGTTATGGACAAGAAAGTCAATGGCATCCTGGCCTGTGTCCAGTTCTGGGCCCCTCAGTTCAGGAAGGAATTGAGGTGCTGGAGCAGGTCCAGAGAAGAGCAACAAGGCTGGTGAAGGGACTGGAGCACAAATCCTGTGAGGAGAGGCTGAGGGAGCTGGGGTTGTTTAGCCTGGAGAAGAGAAGGCTCAGGGGAGACCTCATCACTCTCTACAACTCCCTGAAAGGAAGTTGTAGCCAGGTGGAGGTTGGTCTCTTCTTCCAAACAACTATCTGCAAGGCAAGAGGGCACAGTCTCAAGCTCTGCCAGGGGAGGTTTAGGTTAGATATTAGGAAGAAATTTTTTACGGAGAGGGTGGTCAGGCACTGGAATGGGCTGCCCAGGCAAGTGGTGAATTCTCCATCCCTGGAGGTATTTAAGAAAAGACTGGATGTGGCACTTAGTGCCATAGCCTAGTAACTACAGTGGTAGTGGATCAAGGGTTGGACTTGATGGTCTCAGAGGTCCTTTCCAACCCGACTGATTCTATGATTCTATGAATATTTCTGTAGTCATGTTTTTATCAACTTTTGAGACCATTACTGTAGGAAAGGAAATGGCATTCATGGAATGTACGTGCTAACACTGTTTCTCTGATACAATAATAAAGAAAATACATTAATAGAATAAAATATATCAAAAAAAGGAAAACATTCTCTCCAAGGCACTTAGATTATTTTTTTAGTATTGTTAAAGCAGTGAAACTATATATATGAGCAAATATTTTGAGGACTAATTAAATGGTCGTCTTTCACTTATTAGTAAAGTTACTTGATATGTACTGTAATACTTTGTTGTGATATTTTTGACCAGAAATGTGCATATACTTCTTGTAGTGATCTTTTAACTCCAGGATCTTTAACTCCATTTTTCTAAGAGAGAAAAAAAATTAAGTGCCTTAAGTATCTACATTGGTATTTTTTTGTTTACACTTCACTATAACTGATAATTTCTTATGCCATTGGGTGTGTTTAAACAGGTTAATAATTTTTTTAAAAGTGCAGCAGCAGGAAAACAACTAAATAAATTATGTCAGACTTCAAAGGCTCTTAAGTTGCATGTTGCCAAATTGCTTATTCTCATGTTTGCTTCTGCTACAGTATTTGAAGTAAAGTAATTGCCACGTGCAAATATGGCCAGTCTTTCCTTGAGTTTAAATTGTCATGTTCCTTTGTTACAGCTCTCGGATGGACACACCCATTTCTTCCTGCAGGCTCTTACCTGTTCCCTATTTTCACCCTTGCACTCTTCTTGTCTAGCTATCCCTGTGGCAGTCTCAGTGATTCACAAGCCTGTATATCATCTCAGAAATCTTCCAACCTGCTGCCAGAAGAGGCTCCAATGACTGCATGCCATGTTCTGCGTTTTAGTGGTGTAGAGGAGCACAGACAGGAAGGGACTTGCTGCAGCAAATGTTCAGCTATCCCTGATTTCATAAGGGGAGGTTTGTTGCCAAGTGGAAGGGTAGCCAGAAGGCCAGAGGAAACAGAACACTACAAAGGCATGTCACTGCTGCTAAGTATTTGTCTTCCATCTCGTTGTGGGAAAAGAAAATAACAGGAAAGAGAGGATGTTGTAAATACACAGCTCCCCTGGGGAAAAAGAAAAAAGGTCAAAGTTCAGCTGGGGGATAGGAAATAGGCCTGGGGAAGGCCCAAAGATGGGTCTGCAGTTCAGGTAAAAAGAGCTTGTGGTTAGGGAGAGGAGGGCAAAAGAGTCAGAATGAGATGGAAAAGGGGGAAATCCTGGGAATAGTGAGAGATTTTGATGGAACTAAACAAAATGAGTAAAAGGAAAAGTGAGAAGAAAAATACAAAAGTAGCTAAGAGCTTCTGTCTTAATAAAATAAAACATTTTTTCAAAGGAAAATGTAACTAATCCTAATGAGAATGGAGAAATTAAAAGATGAAGGAGTGCCAAAGACAATGAAAGACAGGAAGAAGAAAAATGGCAAAATAAAAGGAAGCGGAAAGCAGAGGAAGGGGATAAACATCCTGTGTTACTTCTGTTTTTCCAATTCCTGTATTTTATTTTATGTCCAGGGGAAATCAATTAATTCTGATAAAAGAATTTACATCTAACAATGACACATCCTCTGCTCTTACTTACTGATACCGTTAGTGTACTAGGGCTAAAACAGTGAAGTCCAAACGTTTCTGATCATGCACCTCTGTCAGTAAAACCTCTTTGAGCATGAACTCCTAATAGACACATATATATTTGTATACATGTACTATTGTGTTAATGCATTATATAGCATTTATATAAAGCATATATAAAAATCAAAATAGTATGAGATAACGATGAAACAAACACTATTTAAAAAAATATTTATTTAATTTCATTTTGTTTTTTTGTTAATGCTAAAAACAATAGTCCTGCACCCCAGTGGGTTGTTTTACACACATCCTGTCATGTAGTCCCCCCTACCACACATATACTTTGGAGACCACTGGGGAGACCCTAATGCAAAATTTAAAGCTTTATAATGAGCTCTCTCTAAAGCTGTTGCTTACATTTCTGATGGCCTTGGTGATATCAGAAGGTGCAGAGCTGCGTGAGCTCTTAAGAAGTGTTTCTAGTACTGCACAGGAACAGATTCTGATACAGCTGGTTAGGACAGTCAAAATCAAATGTATGATCATTCAGCTGGAACACACTTGAATTTTTGAGGTTCTTTTATATTACATTTACCAGCTACGAGGACAAAAATTACAGTTTCAAAAAATATGCACAGCAAGGCAGTGGCCATGAGTTTAGAAGTTTCTAATCATGCTAGAGCCAAAGTAGACCTAAAACTGTTTGATAAAGACCTTGAGTCTTTTGTCTTTTTCTAAGATTCTTGTCAAAATAGGATCAGTAAATTGAGTTGAGTGAGTCCTTTGAATTAAACATTGAATCATGCTTTCAGCTGCACAGATAAGATTAGACTCACTGCTTCAGGCACAACTTTATTTACATATGCTGACTCTTAGTTTTCAAATGTGTGTACTGTAACACAGTACTGTGACAGTCAAAACTTCATTTATAAATCATACTGTGCTTTCTTGAGAAAGGTAAGTGCAAACACCTGCCTTTGTTTTGTTATTTTCCCCATGTGCTTTGCTGTGGAAATTCATATAACAAGGGAAGGTAACAGCTGTAAGAATATAAACATAGACTTGTATTTAAAGAATATGTCTTTATATCTTATATAACATTTACATTTAATGTTTATGAAATTCATTTTCTTATGCCTAGAAGCAGCAGTTTGTTGCAGTAACAAAAGGCAAATTTTGATAGTGAAACAAACTTATGCTAAAACAATGGATTATTGAAACGTATTTTTGGATTAGGTTACAACTGAAAGCTTTCTGACTTTCTTTATGCCCTCTGCTGTCTTACAGCTGAATTACCAGATATTAATACACTTAACATGCTAGCCTGAATAATCAGATTATCTGATACAGTCTGCAGTTCAATGCAAAGATTCTGGGTTTGAGTGCTCTAGGAACATAGGAATTCACGCCAGCGCAAAAACTGTCAAATTATATTAACCCCTCTAGATGAATTTACTTAAGTTTCAAATATGTAATTGGATTTTAGTGTTTGGTGGTTTTTTCTGACTTCCTTGACATTTTACATGTTTTTTGTAGAAGTTCATCAATGGTATTGACTGTCCAAGTTAGCGACTTAAGGACGAGAACAAGTAGATCCCCAAAAGATGTGTTTAAATTTCCTGGGCTTGACCTTTCTGCTAAGAGTATCAGAAAGGACAGTAATTGTTACAAAACAGACATCAATTTGGATAGGATTGGACTGAGAAGATTGCTTGCCTTCAGTATGCTTCCTCATGGTGGCATCAGGCAATTCCTCTGTACTTTGTTTTTACTTTTTGTTTTCACTTCATAAACACAAATCCATCATTCTTTTCATCTGCTGGACTACTTGTTGAAGTGGACTCAAAGATCAAAGGGTCTGTATCCTAGTAGGTCTCTGCTACCCTTTAAGTAGTACTTAATATCTCTACTGTTTGTGAGACAATACTGGCAGAATCATGGGAAGACCATACTGCATTGTGTACTAGAAATTACATTACCAATGAGATAAACTTTAAAAATAAAGTTTCCTATAGAGCTGCTTATAGATAGTGTGTTTGGAATTCAGTTCTAAACAGAATGCATTCTGTAAAGTTTTGTACGAAATCTTTTTCTGAGGCTATGTTTATGAGTCTTCTCAACGAGGCTAGTAAATTCTTTAATATACCAATCCAATATATTAAAAATATATGTTGTACTACAAAAATTCTAGAGTTTATCCCTCTCCCACAACAAAAACTAACCAAAGCCTGGGCCTTTGTTTTACCTCCTGTGATTTGAACCTGAAATGGGTACAAAAGTTATATTGCCAAACTCCATCTTCAAAACAGAAGCTAAAGTACTTCATTTTAAAAAGAATTCTTAGATCCTGGTGTAACCATAACATTCTAGAGAGAATAAAAGAGTCTAGAGACTGTAAGGCAAGCCTAATTAAACTTCAAGGTAATGAAGGAGGCATGGGAGCTGACAACACTAAATGTGCTTGAGTAGCCTTATGTGCTGCTTACTTGCAGGACCAGTTCTGAGATTCTGCGTGCTGGGACTTGTGGCTGTCAAGGACAGGTGTCTGAGGTCATAACCAATGGGTACCTTGGTGTATGTGACACAGGAGATCACGGTTTTGGCCTCTAATTCACACATTCTCTGACTAACCGATTTGTAGCCTGGGTGAGATCTCAGTTCTGCTACTGAAAGATTAAATATGTTGCTGAGTGTCAGCCAGACATCAAACGTTTCAGTCACATGCTTTAGATTTGCCCAGTCTATAGTAAGATGCAGCTTATTCATTGCTAGAGTTATTTAAATGTTTAGAAGAGCTTTAAGACATAGAGAACTTTGTCCTAAGCTTCTGTTCCTTCCAGTTCCTGTGCAAAGTCTAGGAATCATCTTTTTCAGGGCTGTCTTATTCCTTGGCTACGTTCACATCCAAGGGAAAGAAAAATGACATTCACCTCAGAGTTCTATTCAGATCTTAAATGCTTCTCTAACTTGAGTTCCAAATCAAGAGTACTCCAAAGAAAGGAGCAGGCTTCCTGTGAAGTTACAGATGTTGTCATCTGGGTATGAAAAAATCAGCATTTTATTCAGAAAATAAGAAAGATAAAGCTTGTAGCTCTCTGCCTTCCTCATTGAGGGAACATTTGAAAATATGGCTAGTGAAAAGTATGTCATTGTACCAGAATGAAAATAAAATTCTTTTAAAGAGAAGATTAAACTTCATTCTCCTGGGAGGCAATTCCAAGTATTAGGTAAGTATGTGTTGCCAATCCATGTTTGGATTGGAATGTGGCACAAACCAATAGTGATTAGGAGTTATCAGCTACAGTAACCTTTTTGTTTTGGTTTGGTTTTTTTGTTTCCCAATCAGAAGTAAAGTGATTACTAATAGTTTCTCTTTAAAATGTGATTACTGAGTTTCAGGATTAGAATCCATGAGACATACAGGAGCCATTCACATCTCATGTCTTTTGTTGTACCAGTCAGCAATCTCTGTTATTAAGTTGATATGCATATTTTGAAACTTAATGGTAGAGCTGCAGGCTCTAAGGCAGATATTAAGACTGTTTGAATATTTTTGTATTGTATCTCACAAGAATCTTAGACACTGAATTGTAAATATATCAGATAAAATAGGATTCTTTTTTTGAGGTATGAGAGATGAATGGTAAACAAAAGGTTATACTCTAGAGACCAATTAAAGCTGTATATTTTTTTAAAAAAGAGGTCATTACTACTGAATAACCCTTTAGACTTGTATCTAGCAACATATTCCTGAGTGTTTGCTATGCGGAATAAATGGGTTAGGTAGTACTGCTTCAAATTCAACAATATACTCTTAGAAGAGATCTGAGAAAAGATCCAAAATAACAGTATTCGAAGGTATTTGTGTCCATTTTTGTCTGATTTTTATTCATTGTCTCTACATCAAGTTAATATTTTGTATTGGGGAGGAGTTTGGACCCTGCCGCAGCGTGGATTTCCCATTGGGTCACAGCTTCCTTCAGGCATCCACCTGCTCCAGTGTGGGATCTTCCAAAGGCTGCAGGTGGATCTCTTCTCCCCTGTGAACCTCCGTGGGCTGCAGGGGCACGACTGCCTCACCATGGTCTTCACCAAGGGCTGCAGAGGAATCTCTACCCCAGCACCAGGAGCGTGTCTTGCTTCTCCTTCTGCACTGATGCAGTGTCCTCAGGTCTGTTTCTCTCACATATCCTCACTTCTCCTGATGCAATAATTTACCTATATGATTTGATTTTTATCTCTTGAAAGGTGTATGAGTTGAAATATTAATGTCAAAAGAATAAGATACTAGATAACAAATAAGTAAAATAACAAATACCCTGTTAATCTCTATAACTTTATAATAACCCTTTGTGAAAAGCTGAAGATTCAACCTAAGCATCCATATCTTTGTGAAACAACTCTATTCCACTCTTTGTCTTTTTGATTAGCTGGACTCTGAGTGTCTAAGGGTTTATGTCCAATTGCTGAGTGTTTAAAGGAGAGGACAGAAATTTTCCCAGTCTCATACACATTTTTGTTCTGACCAGTCCTTCTCAAGAAATTTTCTGAAAGTATGAATAGCTGTCATCATACATACTGAAGTTTTTGTTTGCCAAGGTTCAGGTCTTGTCTCCTTTCTTAATTCCTTAGGATTGGAGCATGAATCTGGTGCGTGTACAGGTGGAGGTTTAGTCCAGAGCTTGCGTCAAGTGCACTCCTGCAGTAGAGGCCAATGAGAAGCTGCTGTATTGCTTAGGCCTTGCCCAAATTTCAGTCCAGACCCATGAAAAGGTCTAATGATTGCGTTAGCTCAGCACTGTTGATGGTTCCTTAATTGTAAATTGATGGTAGGAAACACCATGTTTTATGGAAAATGTTCTCCAAATAAGTCTTGTAAACAGGCTCTGTGATACATAAACCCAGCAAGACCTTTGCTGTTCAGTCATTACCTCTGACTCTCTAAAGGTTTGGTTGTGAGGCTTTTCTTGTAGGCCCCTCCAACTGTAGTATTGTTTTTTCCCAGCATGTGACTTAAACTACAGCTAAGTTTTTCACCTCTGTGCTACGAGCCTATGAGCACCTCTGTGCTTATAATCTGTGCTATGTCTAATTCAGAAACGGAGAAAATTGCTTGGACAGATATTATGCCTTCGGCATGCTCAGCTTGAGGTTTCACTGAGAAAACATTGTCTAAGAAATCTTTGCTCTCTGAGTTTTGGATGCATTATGTACAAACATGAAGTATGTTTCTAGATGTAGTCTTTTTTTTTTTTTACCACTTGCTTTTTCTTCCTGTGTCCTCTTGCTCCATGCAGCTTCTTCCATGGAATTTTGTGGAGGTAGGACTTAACTATAAAATGTTGATGTCAGTCCAACATGTACCTCTTCCTTGCCTAGTGAATATGCATCTACTGCAATAAAATAGGCAAGAGGATAAGGGAGTGGAACCAAAAAACAAGGCTGGTAGCAAGAGAACTTGAAGGGAAGTTAAGGGGTTAGCAGAAAAAAACTTGTGTCACCGAGTAGCCTTAGGTGTATAACGCATGGCAAGCTTGCACTGAGAACACTGTTTTGCCTTCAGCACATTATATATTTTATTAGGTATTTTTCTCTGTCTTTTTTTCCCCCTCATTGTTTATCTAAAATTAAATGACAGTGTTTAGGAAGAGAAGAGGGAAGTGATGATCTATTTTCTCCAAAGGGGCAGTGTATTGCAAAGGTTATTATTTTTGCATTGCTCCTCCTATTTTGTAAATGACACAGAACAGGAACATGGTGTTCAGAGGAGAACATGAACAATTTGAAGGGCAGCTCCTTCTTAAAAACTTACTGATGTGATTTTGATAGCATATAGTACTTACAGGTTGTTGGGAAATCTAAAATAAAATTTAGGTACAAAATTACAGGCTCCAAACAGTCACTGTTCAGAAATTACATCTTGACATTACAATGAATACTAATAAGAAAACATCAGCTTGATATTCAGCGGTGACCAACAAAGCAAAAAGACTTCAGAGATGATTCAGGGAGAAAGGAGAATAAAAAGAAAGCAGTTTTTTTTAATCCATGGTGCCTATATTCTAGAGCACACTGCAATTCTCTTTCTGCCTTCCATGAACAAATAGGCAGCAAAATTGGCAAGAGAACAACAAATGGTGAGATATGAAGCAGCTTCCATGTAAGGGACAAAGAAATATATTCTGTTAATACATTTATTAATATCTCAAAAAGAGATGAGAACAGAAGAACATGATGGAGTATCATGGAAAAGGTGAATAAAGAGTAATTATTTCTTTCAAGATAAAAACTATAGGATATCATGTGACACAAGTAAGTGGAAGGTCTGAACTCAACAGAAAGAGGTATTTATTCTTACAAGAAGCAGTTCTGCTATAGAACTCCTTGTCACAAGACATCATAGATTCTAGGAAACTGTAGTTCAAAAAGCGACAGATTACTTTAACAGAAGCTGGTAAAACAAAGCATGTGAACGGTGACACAGAACTGCAAATCACTGGAAGATGGGGAAGTAGTCTATCAAGTGCTGATATATGTTTCCTCAACCTTTTTTTTTATATACTTTTATCATCTCTTGTCATCAGCTACTGTAGGAAAGCATCTACTTTGCTAGATGAGCCTCTGTTCTATATTTTAGTATTACTTTGTGTTTTTTCTAAAGAAATCATCTGCCAAAACAGTAATGATCATGGTGCTTTCACTTCAAGCTCTTTTTTTAGGAGCTGACTTTGAAAAAGTAGTCTGATTTTTAGGATTACTGAGTATGTCAACCTGAACTTCCAGTTGTTTAAGGTGATACATGTTCTGCAGGACTGCAAATACTTCTCAGGGAATCAGAGGATTAAAATCTGTTGACGAAACAAATACTTCTTGTTTTTACATTTGGCTGCCATTCATAGCAGACATTTCAATTCCTGTTTTTTTGTAAAAAAACTCAAAAGGTCAGGATTATATTCTATGTAAGGGACCCAACAGATAACTTTTGCTGTAATCACGATTACCCTTTGCATTTGTGCTTTCCCAAAAGGAAAAAGGTTCATTCAGACATTTGTCTGACTGAAAAAGGGTCAGTCAGCAAGCAAACCCCTCTGATTTTACATACACGTAATTTTTTTGTTACAAAACAAGGTAAGCATAAGTGCCTTATTCTACAATATTACTTAAATGTGTCGTATGTGTTTCTGCTGTACTTAAAGAGAATTTTTTACAAGAGTAAAATTTTGAGGACTATGCTTTGAATGTGCATCAGAATTGAGAACCCAAAGCTTTGTACAAAGATTTGCATTAGCCAGTTATCTTGTGCAAGAAATGTGTCTTGCTGTGTTTGATGGAAAGTTCCATTTTGAACTTAGTTTTAGTGCCATGAAAATTAAAGTTACCTTGGTGTCCTAAAGGTGTAGTTGGCCTGTTGTATTTTCAAATACACAAAAAGTGTTCCTACTTGCATATATTTCTTTTTGGAGGAATCAAGGTGCCAGTATACAGAGTTTCAGCACTTTCTATATCTGTTTTTGGCAACAATTTAGAAGCATTATAGCTTTGTCCTTTTTCCAAAGGTATGAATGCTTTTTAAATATGTAATATTTCTGAGCATTTCTCTTCAATCAGTTGCAGTTAAAATGCATTTCTCTACAGTGAAATTCAGACTCTCTGTCTTTCTTCAAGATTAAAAGAATGCAATTTTGTCATGTATTGGGTTTACTAGTACGTAGCTGCTAATGTGTTTGCAGATCAGAAATCTGTGCTTTATGCTCTGCTCTTCCTGTAAAATTCATAGAATATTAGCCAAAATTATTCTGTATTAAGGTAAAAACAAAGCAAAAAACTCAGGATATAAATTTATCACATAGAAATATTATGTGCATAATTTAGAAGCAATGCGATGAAACACAAATGATCATAGATAATTGAAACAGTCTGAAGTCAAGTCTAGCAGGTAATTTGTATGAAATCATGCATTTAACAATTTTTAGTCTGCCTTGTGGATTGTAGAATGTCTCATAATCAAAACTTTCTGACAGATGCATTGGTCTGACTTGCCTAACAGTGTATCTGGTTAGATATTGTTTATGTTTCTTGACCAAACGAGCAACTAGACCCAATAGTCCTTATGATTGGGTTTCTGGTATCTCACTTAACAATCCATTTCCATCACTATTTACCTTAAATGCAAACCAAATTTGCTGTTACACTTAGCCTGTAAAATTGACATAAATGTCAACCCAATTCACATTAAAATAAACATTGAAGTGAAATCTGTCTCGAGAAGCCTTCCCAAAAAAAAAGTGCTTAAATACAGAAGACAGTCACAATCACATTTTTAATAACAGTGAACTAAAACATAAACACAATGAGAAAGTAGTATCTATGTTTCTTATTGTGAGTGAATGGATTGATTTGGTATTTAAAATTAGTACAATATGGATTTCTTACATTTTCTTACATGTCTTTCATAAAACTGCACTTTAGAAGTGTAAAAGACAAAATACAGCTTCCTTGTACCCATATCTGCTTTGTGGTTTTGTTGGGGTTTTTTTTTCTTCTTTTTTCCTATTGTGTCAATTATGTACTCCCTTTCGTGTATATCTATGTACATCTGCTTCCCTGCTCCCCATTTTATTTGCTCTTTATACTTTTCTACTATTCTTTTAAAAACCCAGTTTACTAATTCTCCTTTCACCCTTCAATGCAGCCTATATTCCCTTTATCAGCAGTTTTTTAATTGCTTTGCTCATTCACTGTGAGGGTCTGATTACAGAGGAGGAAATCTAAAAGCCACTAAAAAATTATCAGTTTGGGGGTTTCAACAGTTTCTCATCTTAATATGACCTAAGATCTTGAAATTCTGATGTACTTCTCCATTGTAAAATTTTTGGTAACAACCAAAGTGAGTGAGGAGTGAGACAGGTAGAAATTTAGGCAGAACTCAGAAACAGATCACACTTTTTTGTAAACCTGCAAAAAGCAAATGAGATGTATATGGGTTTGTTTTGACATAAAGTAAGAAAAAGGTGTGATTGTTCGGTGGGCAAGAGAAGATGGTACACTGAAACTGTTCCCTACTAAAACCCCTATATGCATGTTAAACTCCCATCTTCTCCCTTAAATTGTTGTTACATTTTGTTAACTACTCTTAACTTTGGTTGAAGCACAATATGTCCAAGTAAGAACAGGCTTTTACCAAGAGTAAGTCTTCCTTCAGCCTAGGTGGCTTTTGTATTATTTCATGAATAAAACTTTTTTTTTGGGGCCACATGATGTGTTAAACTCCTAGAGAGTTAATTAAAATTCCATGTGTTTTGTATGATAATTTAAAACATAGCTACTATATGGAAAAGGTATTACTACAGAGTGCCTGGGACATATGCCAGAAAGGCTTAAGTAAGGAAAGAAATATGTACATTTGCTCTCTTGTCTCAATAGATCAGTGGCAATATTTTCTAGATCACAAGGATCTTGACGTGAATTCAGAGAATAGGATATAATTTTAACTAGTAACTGGATATATTTACCACTGCTCCCCTGTCTCCTAGTACCTCTTTCTGTTCAAAATGACAAAAGCTGACTTCCTTCTCTCTTATTTTGAAATCATTACAGCACAGTGATGCCATCAATAATCTCATTCAAATCTATCTTTTGCCATTTCAAAACTTTGGTTTAAGCACTTGCCCAGTCTGCTGAAACTCAAAGCAGTATGACGAAAGAAGCCATATCAGATGAAGCCACAGTAACGTTTTAGTGCAACATTGGGGTTTGACACAGAGATTTCAAATATTTGGGTAATATCAAAGTCTGGTCTTTTGTATACTTACAGTGTTCAGGGATTGTTTTATTCAAGTGTATCCATCACTTAAAAAAAGGTGCTCAGTGATAACTCCATTCTGCAACTACCCGAAAAGAGGTTGCAGTGAAGGGGAGAGTCTTAATCTTCTCCCAGGTAACAAAGGACAGGATGAGAGGAAACAGCCTAAGTTGTACCAGGGAGGCTTTCATTAAATATTTGGAATTTTTTTTTCTCACATAGAGGTTTTGAAGTACTGAAACATATTGCCCAGGGAAATGGTGGAGTCACCATCCTTGAAAGTGTTCAAAAGACCTGTGGATATGGCACTTAAGGATATGGTTTAGTGGTGAACATGGTGGTGATGATAGGCTGATGGCTGGACTTGGTGCTCTTGAAGGTCTTTTCCAAGCTTAACAATTCTATGATTCCATGATCTAGTGATTTCATGGATGACAGAAATTTATGAATTGCCTAAGACTAAGAAGTATGTGTTGTGTGGGTTGTCTAAAATATTTACACACACATGTGCACTCATATACACATGCACACATGCATACATATATAATGCAATATATTTAGCTTCAGACTACTTTGTGCAGAAGTGATTCTACTTTATGCTCCTACACAGTAGTACTAGCAAAAACATCTACACAGATATGACTGATATGAGCTTTTTCAGGCTTCTGGCTGGAAATGTTGATTGACAGTCTGTGTTTCTTCATTCTGCATGTAAGTACATAGAAAAGTAAATGCTCTCTGTTCTTGGACTCCTATCTTTCCAATGGATAAGCAGTGCTTTGTGTAACAAAATTGTTTGAGAAATAACACATTTGTAGAGTCATGTTCTATTATTTAATGAGATCTGGAAATATATCCTTCTGCTAAAAATCACCAGAAGGACATCTTTTGTGGAAATATTGCATTAAGTAAAAATTATTTCTTGAAGAGGAAAGGCTTGATCCCCAGTAATTTGTGGAATACAGGGACTACCACTAGTTAAATTGCATCAAAATTGTATTATAATTGGCATTCTTTAGGAATAATTCAGCATTATTTTTTGTACAGGATTATATGATGAAGGATAATTGAAAGGGTGTTTTGATATTAAAAAAACACCAACCTTCAGAAGGTAAGACACATCCTAAAACCAGTACAGCTACTATTTATTTATTTGCTAGAGTTTCATAGCACACAAATACAGTTTGCCCATGCAAATAGAGAATTGAATCGTCAATGTCCACTTCATGGACATATATAATATTACATGTGTCAAATGGATGTCCATTTTAGTCATCAGTGCCATGCTGACCCTTCAATTTAATTCCAGCCAAAGTAATTGCAAATGTAAATATTTAGCTTGCATGTGTGTTTGTCGAAAAGAGGCAAAGTTTTACAATCACACTTGTTAGAATTATTGTGCTCCTGGGAACTAAAACAAAATTAAGCTAACAAAGAAGGAATAGAAACACAGAGACATGATCAAAGTGAAGATGAAACTGTCTTATTCATACACCTAAAGGTTTTCCTCACTATGGTTTGGTGAGAAGAGCAAGTTAGGAACTGTCTCAACGCCGTTTATGTCTATACAGAAAAATCTCTGTCTTGAATGAAGTATTATCTATACAGAAAAAATCTCTGTCTTGAATGAAGTATTATTGTAAATCTCAGTCCTGAAAGCCACAGCCTGAAGCCCAAGCTGTGCAGCAGAACTGCAGGCACAGTTCCCTCCTAAGGCAGTGCAGCTGCCCACTCCCTCGTGGTCCCTGCGAACGGCATCTGGTGCTCCGCTGTGCCGTAGTTTGCAGTGATACCGTCCCGAACACCACAGTCCTGATAAAACATTGCAAGCAATGGGTCCAAGCGTGATCTCCAAAGTTTCAGACTAATTAAGCTGATTTGCAATCTATTAGTTAGGCACTAGATGTCCTCATGTACTGCAAGCACATGCAGGTTGTGCTTGCTGATAAACAGAAATCGCTGGAACCAAAGTTACGTGGTGCAGTGTTCATAGACATATAACCGAATTACCACTTTCTTACCACCTGTCTGGAATTTTCCCAAGGAAATAATTATGTTGGCAAACGCTGGCTCTATTTCCCGAAGTATTTCACTGGAGCGTTTTTCCGATTTGTAAAGAGTTTGGCCCAACCTCGGGGCACGGGAAACGGTGGGAGGTCCGAAGCTTAAGACAAGCCCGTTGTCAGATCTACATCAAAGCTGACAGCCTGGGAGGCTGAGGTGTCCTGGGGCTCCGGGTCCCCAGCAAAGGCAAGTCCTAGAGCTTCACAGTCCCTCTGAATTTCTAAACCAGTTGGTGCTCTTTGCTGTGTAACAGCTACAGGCATAGGTTCCTTGAAAGTTCAGTACATTTTTGGTTTTATTTTGATTTTACGCCAAACCAGACACTTA
>VYXB01004448.1:187916-252466 GCA_013397135.1 Pachyramphus minor
CGCGCTGGTTGGGCCGCGGCTTTGTTGGCGCGCCCGGTGGGATGCTGCTGGAATCGCAGTGGGAAGCGGCTGGGCTCAAATCAGCATCGGGGCAGGGACTGCGCTGGGACTTGGTAGGTATCCCCGAATAATTTGGGTTATCGTGGAGTGCCTTCCTGGTGACTGATAGCTACTATCGGTTTTACTTGCCCAGAGGCACGGAAGTGGGAGTTGTACATCATTCCAGCCCTTCCAAGAAAAGAGGGTGTGCGGTGATGAATGTGGCGCGATTTTGCTACATCACAGCTTAAGTGAGGGCTGTGTGCGGAAGGTACTGTCCTTGTTTGTGCTTTACATGTGGCACGGATTCTCTAAAAGGGGAAAAATTTTATACTTCTGAGTAGTTATAAAAACAAAATAGCACCTGGGCCTTGACAAAGACTAAATGAAAATAAATGAAGACAAAGCAGTACTTCGTATTTCTGTGTGACATTAGTCAAGTTTCAATGAATCACAGAAAAAATGTGAAGCGATGTGAAATGGCCTATGGGTAGCAGTAGGGAGGAGGGGATGTTCATCTTTGTTCTTAGGAGTCTGTAGTTCTTCGAAGTGTTTTGTCTACATGGATCCTATGCACTGCCTGCACAGATGTAAAATCTTCTGCCTGATCAGGTTTGTTGTGCCTGCGCCTCCTGCGCTCTCTCTGCTAATACAGCATCCAACAGTCTGTATGCCAGGAACTTTGAGCTATGCAAAGTATCCAGAGGAGTAACAGTTTTATGTAAAGCACTCATAATGCCCCCTTCATCAAAGGGATTCGAGAAGCAAAAAAGGAAGGGGGTGGGGGAGAGGATAATGGCAACGGGTTTTCTGAGGTTCATGCGAAAATTAGTTTCTTCTAAAATTCAGCATGCGATCTGAACAGTAGCTGGGGAGTGTGCTGTTTTGAGATGTGGATAGGTGTTTCTTAGTGGCAGACTGTAGGGTTTTTTAATGATGAATATTATCACTTTCATCCCCACGGTATTTTGTGGGGAAAATGGTGGTGAGGATTGGCTGGAAACTTTTAGCCAGTTCGTCAGACTAGTCACTAGTTGGTGGAGACACTAACTAGTAGAAGATGGTGACCCCTGTGTGGAAAAGCCATTGTTTTCAGAAAGCCCTGTGAAATCCACTAAATGCCAGCTGTAACAGGTCCTATGGCTGGAAGGGTTAACTTTTGGTGGCACAGTTCACATTTCTTCAAGTTGACATACAAGGGGATGGAGCAGGGGTGCAAAAAGGTTGTTTTTCCTTTAAGGCATGAATTTAAAATAGGTAGAGCACAAGCTGGGGGACTACCTTGGTTATTTTACTTTTTTTTTTTTTTTAATTTGAGTAAATACATGTTCAAGTAGTTTGTACTTAAAAGGTTAGGAGTTTTATTTCCTCGAGTAATGACAGGGTGCGATGGGACAGGTGCTTTTCAGTCTGATTTAAATACTTCAAAACAACATTCTTATCACCAAAGATGCAAATAAATGCTTGCATGCCTTGGACAGTCTGGACTAGAAATGTTCTTTAATTACAGATAACTTATTAATTTGCTTTTAATAAGGACAGTTGTTAACTTCTTTTATTATGTGTCTATCATGTTTCAGAAAAATTCTATTAAACAGTTTTGTCATGCTTTTTTTGTGTGTTTTGTGGTTTGTCAGTTCAGCTTCTTGCCATGGAAGTCTTGTTTGCAGAAGATGAGCAGTGTTCTGGAGGTCATTATTTTTTCTCCACATAAGAAAAGAAAGATGGGTATTAGATATGTCAAAGACCTTACTTGGTGATTCAATTATGTCTGTCTTACCTGTTGAGTAGGAGGTGGCCCTTTTCTTCTATGCCTGTGAGATGGCTCTGATCACTCTCTGGAGCT
Source organism: Pachyramphus minor (assembly GCA_013397135.1). Taxonomy (NCBI): domain Eukaryota; kingdom Metazoa; phylum Chordata; class Aves; order Passeriformes; family Tyrannidae; genus Pachyramphus; species Pachyramphus minor. The sequence continues at coordinate 189,802 of VYXB01004448.1, forward strand.
CCGTCTCCTCTTTGTTTTGCCTTGTACCGGAGGTGGGGGCACCTGAGGAGGAGAAGGAACTTGGTCCCCATTGTTTGATGTGGGCTGATGCTGCAGCCTCCACAGCTGTAAGGCTACACCCTTGCTGCCCCTGTCCCACACCTAAAGGAGCTCCTTGGCTGATGGGCCACGTCATGCATGCCTTCAAAGAAACTTGCCCCACAGGCCTCGTGGCAACACTGTTCTTCAGCTGTGTGCTTGCACCAATGATTTAAAAACCTCAGACAGATCTGGTAAATCTCGCTTTCTGTATATTAAAAAGTTATATCATAGGAATATAGTCTTAAGTATATAAATAAAATTCATGCTTAGCATTACTAAGACAGTGTGCATCAAAACATGATTCAAGTCTGTATTATAAATTGCAGTTTCTTGATTCAAATCATTATTAGACTTGATTCGTTTTCAGCTAATTTTTACTAGAAGAGATTTCACTGCCGATTTAATGGAGGTATCTTTGGCAATTGTTTGTAGATATGGGCGTAGAAATCCACTGATATTTTTTCTTGGAATAGTAATACTGAGAAAGAAAATAGAGAAAGAATAGAAAACTCTATATACCTTTATAAAGGATGTGAGGGAGAAAAGTCATGTATTTGCCAATATTGAAAGGAAATACTTAAGACATTTAAAGAATGTATACTTTAGAACTTGTGACGGAACTGGTGTCAGGTAGTTTAATGCAAGAGAACCTGCTAGCAGCTCTTCTATCTTTTTGGTGCATGGGATTAAGAAGAAGGGGGTGAAAAAAAAAGAGTAGTGCAGTCCTGCAAGATGACCTGGCGCGATGTTGCAGTACTTAGTGTCTGGGTGCAAAGTTCCTGGAGTTTCCTAGAATGGAATTTACCATAGTAAGCCGAAATAAGAATGTAGCCACTAGCTCAGCAGAAGGCATACTTAATGGTGGATTACAGGTCTTTGTTTTGCTCTTTGAAGACTTACTTCTGTTTTGGTATATCTCAAATGTGTTACTTGTGACTTTTATAAGAGGGAAATAACAGAACATGGTTTTTCTTTTTATAAGATTGTACAAAAGTTTCATGTTAAGTCAGTGTAAGTGTCAGTTTAAGTTAAGTCACTGTTTGTTTTTCACCAAGCTCTCAACTCACATAGTTCTGTGATTCCTGTGATACCTTAGAGCCATGGAGGATGTTGGCATTCAGCTATACAGGAAGTTTTTCTTAGTTTATCGGTAGAAACTCTTTTCAAAAGACTCTTCCTTTGAACGCTTTGCGTCCTCATGGATTTAGCTGGTATGTGCTCTGCTATTCTGCTGGATGTCACCATTCCTACAGCTAAGTGAAAACTGTACAGATGTTTCAGGTACTGCGTGTCAGTCTGGCATGTTAATATAAGCTGTCAGGTAAAGGTGTATTTTGTGCTGATAATGTCAACAGACAGTTGCAGTGGCTGAACTGAGAGGGATTTGATCCTTACAGGAGGAGAGGTGATTTTGGAAAAGTGAAGGCAGAAGACAGTTAAATGAGATCTTAGAGCATAGTAGAAGAGTGACCACATCGTATCAGGCTTAGTGTCTATCCAGGCAATTGCCCAATGTCTGACAGTGCTGAGGAAAAGGCATCTGGCATAGTTACTACATAATGATGCTACTGCTTTCAGCCTCGAACAGCTTACTGCTCAAGAACTTGTTAAACTTGAGGCAGTATTATTAATCCAACAGCCCTCTGACTGAGACTGACTCTTCTGGAACCTTTTTGCTCTCTGACCTACATAAATTTTTGGAAGTCCTTAGCATACAGTACTGAGTCAGGCTCAGAAACCTCTCTGTCTCACCTTTTTTTTTCCTCCCGTTGGAAGAGACATGAACTCATTTGCATTCTTCCTGCTACTTCTGACTGTATGGACCTGTGTCATGTATCCTCTCTCTTAGTCATCCACCACTAGAATGAAGAATCCTTTGGGAGTTCAAACAGCTAAGTGCTGGTATCACAGCCGTGTTCTCATTGGATGTGATTGGGATGTGATTTGGAGCTCCTAATAATTTTTCAGGCAAACTCATTTACCTTGGCTCATACAAATGCAAGACAGCTTCAAAGAATGTGGGCATGCAGCTGCACCAGTTCAGCTTTTCAAGCAGCATTGTTGTGTTTGTGGTTGATGTACAGTTAAAACAGTCCTTCAAGTAAGCAGAATAAGGGGTGACATTTCATTTACTGAAGGTTGAGTTGGACTGAAAAAAAAATTAGAAGAACTTAACAGCTTTGCCTAAGAAGAAAGAAATGCACATGGTGATATGGAAGAGAGCATATTATGCTACTCGTTATTGTTTTAAATATAATTTAAACATGAAAACCCTCTGATTATAATAAAGTGGTTCTGTCAGTACATTCAGGAGTATTTTTGCTTGTATCTGTTGACCAAAGCTAAACATGGGATCTGACTCTTTTCCATATTGCCTGTACTGTCATATATGCTCATAATGTTAATTCTTACAATCTATTTATGAGAACTTTCCTAATTTGAAAATAAGAAAATAGATATCTAATCTTACTTTCCTCCTCTTTGATGGACAATTGTAGGCCTGAACTCTGTTTCATCAGTGATTCAAGGTAGTTCCAGAACTGGACTTCACATCTCTGAAGTGTATTACCATTACACAGAAAACTTTCTGCAGTGAAGTCCTAAGCTGTGGCTGTTTGGATGGGATTTGTGTTTTTCTAAAGACTGCAGATAGCTGTAGATACCACTTCTTATTGTCAAAATGAGAAGTAGTTTAAGTTTTTTTGCTGTTTTTTTTGTGGTTTTTTCCTACCATCATATTCAGGTTCTCTAAGGTTAATGTGGCAAATCCATCACTTTTGGATGAAGCTGTTGACTTAAATGGAGCTATTTATTTCCTTAAAAGTAGATTTGTGCTCAGATGCATCACTGAGGTGTGGAGAAGAAAGAGTTTTCTAAACTAACCCTCCAATGTCCCTGTGAGGCTAGTGACCACTTTTTTTCCTCATATTACAGCCTTGGGGCTGAAATAAGCTGTGACTCATGCAGCAAGCTAATAGCAGATTGGTGATTAAAATGCCAGTTTCCACTCTTGTTCCCATAGACAAATTGTTAAATCTTTCATTCCTGAAAATACGAAACAGTAAAAATTGCTCCATTCATGTTGCTTATTTCAGCCCATGTGCCGTATTTCCAAGTGTGCCCTCTTGCATCTGCTATATTTAAGTCATCAGTCGATTCACTTGTATGCAAAGAAACAAGTGATTTCTGTATGGTTTCCTTCAGCAGAACATGCTATTGTTTTAACAATGAATGAAAAACAGAATTTAGCTCCCCAATTTATAAGTAATTTATAGAGATTGACTGTATCCAAAAGAGATATATAGAGAAAAGTAGAATTCACTCTAAGTATCAAGTACTATTGTAGATATACTGACCATAGTTTGCTGTGGCTTCTCGGTTATGTTTCTTTGTTTTAGTGGGCAAGATCTGAAAATACTACAGTTGTATTGGAGCAGACTGAAAATAGCAGTGTCTTCTGGTCAGTTAAGAATTCTTGAAAACTTACAGGATAATGTTTGGAAAAAAAACATGTCCCTGCAGTTTCTGCAGTAAGACACATCTCTGCAGAAGTACAGAAATCTCTAAGTTTTGTACATTAACTTTCTGCAAAATTAGATATTTCATCTGCTGCATCAAATGCTGTCCTGACAGTTATGTAAGTGAAACCAAGCAAGCTCTACAGAGTTTATTCACACAAACTGTGGGTAAAGGGCAAAAGCCCAGTTGTCATTGGAGTGGGGAACCATTTTTCATGTACAAATACCCATTTTGCCTCTGACCTTTCAGTCTTATCCTTAATGGTGATCTAGGAAACACCTTCACAAAAGGCTAGGAGTGAAATTCAGGGCTGTCCTGTATGCTGGAAGCCATGAATCTGATAGTGGTTTTGCTTGACATGCTATAATTTCATACTTGTGCCCATAGACATATTCCAGAGGCTACAAATTACCTGTCTACTTCCCTTGGGAAGCAGTCATCTTACCATCCTCTCCCCCTCACTCCATTATCCTTTCTATTCCATAGCTAATAGCTTAATATATGTTTTGTATATCACCTAAGCATACATAGTTCAGCTTTCCCTATAGAATTTGAAATTTTCTTCTGACCTGGAGAGAGACTAGTGTACTCAAAGGCTTCAGTAGACTAGCTGAGGAAGATTACTTCTATCAATAGACCTTGTCTTATAGTGTAAATATAATGCATACTTTCTCTTCTGGTATCAAAATGATTCTGTGATTCTGTACTTTGAAAAATTTGTGTTAGGAAACATAGTCCTTGGCTCAGATGGTTGTGTATCATGCAATTTTGCATGTTTTCTGTGTGCCAAAAAATTCTCTAAAAAGTAATAGTGGTGGCATGCAGCAAATGGTGTGTGTGCTTAGAAGATGTCAATAAGAGTTTTTACACTTTTTTTTAAAGTCAGCTGGGATTTTTCAGGCTCTTATAGAAATTGTTGTGATTTCCAACAGTTACTTAACTGTATTAGTGTGGTTTACTGTGCACATATTCTTCCCAGCTTTTGTACACAGGTGGAAAAGTGGGTTCCTACAAACATGGCTGTCTGTGGTCGCAGTGAATAAGTAGGTGTAATTTCAGAATGAGGAAGTGGAAGAAAATGTGGAACCAGATAGGGAAATGTGGAAGCAGATAGGAAAGCATGTGGGCACCCCGTGTATCTATAGGGGACTATTCTTAATGGCGAGGTTGAGATTTGTTGAACTGGGGACCACCAGGGCGCTTGAAGCATTGAATTAGTATCTCCCTTGTAGTTGACCAGCTTGAAGGCTTGTAAAGATGTCCATGTCATACTTTAGGGATTTGCTTATATCACTTTCTGTTCAGTAATTGTACCTACTCAGAACCTTTTTAATACTCAATTCTTTTTCCTTTTCTTGGGTCTTTTACTGCTCTTTGATTTCCTATCAGACAGGTGCCTCTACCAGGAAAGCAGGAGTAACCATTGTGGTGCTATGTTACATGGGGGAATATTTTTTCTCTTTTTTTGGTGTATAGTGTTTTCCTCCACCCTTCCTCAGCCTTTTCCGTAATGGAAATTTTATACTCTGAAATTAGACATTGTGATAATAGGTCAGCACTACAACTGATGATGTTTGATAGCCTAGGTCAACAGAAATGTATGATTTCTTCTGGTTTCTCTTTTTATTTTTAATATGTATGATCCTTAAAACATGCTTTAAGTGAAACATAATTTCTTTGCACTGCATGGTAGTAAGCATACTTTCTTGACAAAGTTTTCAGAAGGTGCAGGGGTGTAGGAGTTTTCTGGCATATTTGGTGGTTTTATTTGACAGCAGAGAAGCGTGAAATATCTTGGAGTATTTCTCACATTTTGGGTAGTGTCAGGTGATGTTTTAAGTTATCTGGTGAAAGAATCAGATTCCTTTCCAGGAAACCAGGCCCAAAATGAGTAATGGATAAGCATGGCACTTGCTTCTCAGCACACAGTCATGTCTCAGGAGGTTCAGGTGTTATTCCTTGTTTCTAGTTTCTGGCAAAGTGCAACAATGTGGGCTTTTATGAGTATAGTAGTGGCACAAGTTAAAAGTGGTGAAGGAATTCTTGAGGATACTGGAAATGTTGCAGCCTGTTCAGCAGCTCATTGCTGTCTGCCTGCTAGGGTTTGCTGTCCACACAGCCAAGATGCTCTGTAGGCAGATCCAGACTTGCAGGCATTCACTGTTTTCACTTAGATGCTGTGCAAAATTTAATTTTTATTTTAGGTGGTTTAAGCTGAGTTGGCTGATGTGATCAGTATGAGAAGTACTTGCTTATGTTTTAGGAAGGGTGCATGAGCAAAAATCTGGATTGTGTGCAGCAGCACTACTCTTGCAAAAGAGTGATATTCAAGTAGTGCAGTCATCCAGCAGATGGGTGGCGACAAGTACATCGTGGACTGAAGCATCTGAGATATTCCAGCTGAGTCTGTGCATAGGAAGCTTCCCTGGTACTGATGAGCTGGAAGCACACATTGAAGTGTGGCCCTGACTAAAAACTGTGTTGAATAATGGATTTAAAATCTTGCATGTTATCCCTGTTGAAGGCTGATGTGCAAGAAGTTTGGGAATACTGAGACAACAGCATGCCTAAATGGCATGGCAAGTAACATATTTGTACAGATTGAGCTCTGTATAACTCTTAGGTAATTGGTTGTATATGGTGCAAGAACCTGACTGTTATCGAAAACAGTTTGAAGCAAGCTGCAAAGTAAAATACTACATCATTCTCTATACTATAGTACAGTTGTAAAATTAGGTGGTGTTCTTGTCTGAGATTGTACCATCAGGAAGAGATGCTCAGGTGACAAGCTACTTTAGGAGACCATAGCATAGGCACAGGTCAAAGGGAAATGTGGAGAAATTCAGGTGCATGGGAACTTGCAAGGAAATGTGATATTTAGATAGTTCAACAGTTTGTGGGTTTTGTCTTGCATTTTACTCTGTAAATGCATTTACAGAGAAAAATTTGTGTTTGTGCTGTAGTTGTGACATACAGACTGTATTCGTACAACCAAATAATCGCGTTTCTGGGGCAGAAGTGGCCATACAGCCAATTACAAATTCAAATAACATCACATTTTTGTGATGTTATTTGAAGGCTTCCACCAAGTGGAAATAAACAAGCCAATAATTTGAATTAGATTATCAATTTATCTTTTAAAAAAGCTAGTAGCTGCTATACAGGATAGAAGAGATCCTTTTTCAGCTAGAGAATTTCAAATAACATGTAAAGAGGAAAGGAATTGCAATGGTTAATCCTGTTTTGATGGAACACTATATGGTAAGTCTCTAGAATGTGCTAAGTATCTCCTTGTGGCTTTGTTTTATTATTTTTATTTTGAAATGGACAATAAAGCAATTCTACAATCTCTTTTCCACCTGTCTTTGGGGTTACCTGTGTTTGCACTTGAGTGGGATAATTGGAAAACTTTTAGCATTTCCAATGAGATTTGCAAGCAAAGCAGAATGCTTTGTACAAAACAAAATATGCTTGAAATATGACACAAGTGTTTTCAATGTCTGTTATAATGAATGTTTTCTTTTTTTTCTTTAGAGGTCTGTCAGTACTTTGAGACCTTGATAGGCAAAATTGTGGTGAAATTATTTTGTAAAACTAAGTTAAGTTTTGCATAGCCAATCTAGATTTAGGTGATATAGCTGAGTAATTATCAAACTCGTTAACTCTTTGTGTCAAGCTATAATGAACCCTGTTGTCATTATGTTGGTGTCACAGATAAATGCCATAACTGAATACTTTCTGAGTTTAAGGAGTTAGGGTTTCAAATCATAAAATAAAATAAATCTCAATGCTGGATCAGATTTCTTAAAACTTTTAATCAACAAGTTAGTCCAGTATTTGTTTTAGCTTGACTGTCTTTGAATTAGTTGAAAAGCTCCTTCTCTGCTTAGCTTTTAACACCACCTCTAAAACATAGAAATGATTGAATTTTCACTGCTGAGACATGACAAGTTGAGTGTAAAAGCACATCTGGTGAAAGCAAACTGCTCCACTACTCATAACACATTGGGCAGTTAAGTCTGGGAAGAGAAGATTATGTTGGGGAAATAGTTTCTCAAAGAACAGAAAGGAGAATGGTGAAAATCAATTTGCTGTAACGAACAGGTGCGAGAAACACTGTTGGACGACTTGGAATAATTTTTGCACTCTGGGTTAGCTGCTGCAGTTAGTATTTCAGTGCCTTGATTGTCACTGTGTATACATCTGGAGATGAATTGTCTTCCATAAAAAGGTAATCCAACCTGTTCAAGAGTAGCAACTCTTTTGCCTTAAAACAGTGAAGTATGAGATTTTGCACCATGAGAGACAAAAGGCTCCTTTGCTACTTCTCAGCATAAGATTACAGTTGTCACATTTCTCCTTCATCAGTGTACCTGACACTTCAGAGTAACTCTTTGTTCATGGAAGAGAAAGAGGATCTTTATGGTCTTCCATTATTAGTAGTTTTTATTTTCATGATTCACGTTGTTATTTAATACACATAAATTATGCCTAAATCCCCTTCAGGGTTTAGTTTAAAAGTTGTGTTTCAGTTAACTGAAACTTGAGCAGCCTTCTCAAGAAGTTCTATCCATAAGAATAGAATAGTAATGAGGAAAAAAAAATCATGTCAGCTTTGTGAGTACTTTGTACAACACTGTTGACTGGAAAACCTGAGAAAATAGTCAAATGCAGGCTTGTGTCTCTTAAAGCAGAAAAGTACGGTGGGTTAGAAGTGGTGGTGAAGATGGGCCAGACAGTGATGGCACTGGTAATCTTTCTTACTTGAATGCTTCAGAAGTAAAATGGAAGCAGTACTAGTAACTGAAATAAAAGCAGCACTCGCTTCTAGGTAATAGGTGCATTGATGTGGAACAGTCATGTTGCTTCCAGGCTTTGTGTCCAAACTCAAACATCTCAGCAGTGAGGAAAACCACAAGGTTTGCTGAATGAGATACAGATGACTCTCTTATAGGACCGTTCCTGAGGCACCTTTACTAGCAATTGAATCATGCTGTAAGTAAATTAAGAGTTTGTGGGCCCTGTATGCCTCAGCTCGTTAAGAGTGTTGACTTGACAGTATGAATAGACACAAAATAGTATTTGGTATTTTGTATATTTAAATGCATTTTACTGCTTCCAGTGTGGAAGGAAGGCTTGTCTCCTTTAGCTTCTTTTTCATGAAGGAAAACAGTGAGGAATTTGTTCAGCTCCTGTGCACAGAAGAAATACATTTAGGCATTCTTTGCATAACTGTGGGGAAGCAGGGTTCTAGCATTCTCATTGTTCAGCTTATTTCTTAATCACAGAATACAAGTTAACTCTGAAAACACTCTATGAAAAATATCTACTGGAACTCTGAAGAAATGGTCTGTGCTGTACTGGGTTCCCACACCAGATGGTTTTGAGCTTAATTTTGTTGAAGACACATATGCTATTGTTCCATGCTGTTACACTATGTCAAGTGCCCGGTGGCAACTGAGGGACTGATACTTCGTAAATAGCCACAGCTTCAGTGGCTGTTTTTCTTAAGAAATGTGGCTTAAAGTTGCCTGTCATTGTTGTTATTTCTTTTTTTCTTTTAAGTATTTTGATCTGTGTTCTGAAAGCCTGTCCCTTATCTTTTCCCTGTGTGTGTGTGCGTGCTCCAGTGACTTTATAACATGCAAGACACTGATGCCAGGGGGAGCTCCCCTGCTTTTCTCCGGCCTCAGAACGGGAGCAGTCACAAGTCTTCGGGGTACATCCCAGGGAGAATTGCCCCTCTCCGTCCCCCGCCGCCCTCACAGAGCCATGCTGCAGCTGAATTTACCTCGGCCAGACAAGAAGCCCGGGCAAGACTTCCGTCCCTACCAGTGGAGCAGCACCGCCGACAGGCAGAAGCCAACAGGCATAAAAATACTCTTATTTGCTTTGCCATTTCTAGCCTTTCACTTTTTGTTGCACTGGGGATCTTTTTGGGAATAGCTTCAAAATATGCTCCAGATGGTAAGTTCTTTTGCAAAAAAAATCATCTAGAAGTTGTACTACCTGTGATCATAACTCGATAATTCAGCATCAGGATTAGTGTTGAAAGTTAAGTGCAAAAATAGGACATTTACTACAATTTTAACATTGAGGGAGGCAGTGTTCGGGGCAAAGGTCAGCTCCTTTTTATGTTATCAGTGTCATTTTTATTATGCATGATTTGATTTACTTACATGAAACAGGCATAGCAGTAAATAAAATTACTGGTTGAGGGGAAAAAGGCATGAATGTTCTATAAGCATAATTATTTTTGTCTGCAGGAGCTGTCTTGTAGGTTCCTAAACTGTAGACAAAATGAAATCCTTATCTGTGTAAGCAGTAACTAAGGAAGATAGTAAAAAAGCATTTGAGTAAAAACATTTAAAAATCTGGGAGAACCTATACCAACTGTACATGTTTGCTTTGTTTATACACAAATTGGGCAGGGCCCTTTTGTGATCTATTAGCCTTGATTTTTTTTTTTCCCCCAGCTCGTTTTAGAAAACTGAGCAACTTTTGTGGAATTTGGAGACTCTCTGAGATGTGTCAGTGTCAGTAAAGCATGAACAGGTGATGTGATTAATTGCTGATCACAAAGTGTATATCACTCTGGCTGGTTACTCCTAGGAGCTGCTGTGAGGTGCAGGTGCTAAATGTTGGTAGTGTAGTTTGGAGCATAGGTTGTTCTGATTGTTTTGTTTGCATTTTTGGGGTATTTTTAAGGCAATAGTCAGGTTTCTAAAAGCTAAACAGGATTTTGAATTGAAACTGTTAGCTATTGTAATAACATACTTAGATTTCTCATGAATATTACTAGATTATTAATATTAATAGATTACTATTAATCATAATTAATAAGATGCAGTTTCCAAAGTCAATGCAACACAGGCTGAACAAATCGGATAATTAGTTGAAGATTTCAGATGATAGTACAAAATGAATGCATGCACACATCCATCTGTATGGCTGACTGAAAGGTGCCTCCCCCAGTTGACTCTGTGAAGTACTTTGGAGTGAAGTTAGGCTCTTCTCAGTGATGCTGAGCAATAGGACAAAAGTTAATGGATAGAAATTGATGCACAGGACATTCCACGTTAATATGAGAAAGAAATTCTCTGCTGTGTAGGTGACCATGCACTGAAACAGGTTGCCCAGAAAGGCTGTGGAGTCTCCCTCAGCAGAGGTATTCGAGAACTGTCTGGATGCAATCCTGTGCTGTGAGCTCTGGGGTGGCCCCACTTGAGCAGGGAGATTGGACCAGATCATCCACTGTGGGCCCTTCCAACCTTACCCATTCTGTGATACTGTGAAATTCTGACACAAGAGAAACTCCTAAAAGCACCAAGGAAGGTCTAGTTGACATATGGTTGTTGGAGCAACTTCCCAGAAGTTCTTCAACTGGTTGAAATGTTAATATGCTTAGCTCCAACACAAGCACATGCAGTACTGCAGCAAATGACATCAGTTCCAGTTAGGTGTGTTCTTCCTCAGGGCTAATGGGAAATGCATACTGTCAGTACTTACAACGGCTGTTTGAAAGGCAGTTTGAAAGGCAGTAGAGGGAATGTGGCACTTGGTAGTAATTGTGCGTAAATCCTAAACCTCTGGCTTACATTCCCCGAAGGGAAAATGATAGTCTGCTTTTTTGTTCCTGCTTGTCAACTGGTTTCTTTCTTCCTCCTTGCTTTTATCATCCTGTGATCTGTTTTTCTAAGGAGTCCTGAACAGTGGAAATTAAAAAGAGCCCTGGAAATGCAATTTTCTTCCCCATTTCCCTGGGCTTGTGCTGCACAGTCAGGATGACAAGCTGGGGAGGTTTTCAGTGGAAAGTTCTGCTTTGCCCTTGTAGTTCTTGGCTGGAGCTTGCCCAGGATAAACAGGATCCTCAGAAAATTTAGCTGCCCAACTGTGATAAACTTATGCTGAGCATAATATAACACTGATAACTTTCTCCCAGAGGCCTTAAAATCTCCAGACTTGGTGTCTAAGCAGGTAGAAAGTAACTATTTTACTATATCTTGAGAACTGTTTCCTGCCTGACTTTTTTCCTGCCAAGTTTCATATGCTGGCTCCATAAAAAGTTCTAGAGTTTATTTTTTGTCAGGGTGTTTTCTTGTGGGTGGGGTGTTGTATTTTTCCTCAGCGATTTGCAAAAATTTCACTTCCTTCCCCACTGCTGTTAGAAGCAACAAAATCTTAAGGAGAGTTGGCCCATTTTTGCGGAAATGCACTGAAGCAGAGGCTTGACTTGAAAAGTTTTCAGCATGAGTGGCTAAATTTGGCAAGGTCATCACTACCTACTGGTTTCTGATCTGTTTTCATTTAACCTTAACCGTAGAGGCAATGACTGTCGCCTGTAAGATGTAATCAGTAATTTTGGAGGTAACATATGGTGAAGTTCTAAATATATGATGTTTCCATGCAGCCCACTGCAATTGCTAAGGCAGAATTTCAAAATACTTTTGTTAAGCACATCTGTTTGGCAAAAAGTTGATCCACCATGCCCCAGAAGCATGTTTGCAGTCTAGGAGTGCCTGTTTCTGATGGCATTCTTGATTGATTGTAATGCACAATAGATGTTAAAATTGTTTTTTTTTTTAGTTACTGTGCTATACCTCTTCTTTCTGACTCAACAGAAAAATTTACAGTCACTAGATCTGCTCCTGTGAATCACACTAAGCAGAAGTCATCAGGTTGCTGACTCATGGTTTCCTCACAATGCCCTTTGCCACCAGCCAGGAAATAAGTGTTTCTTCACAGTGTTTATGTGTGTGGTATCTGGGGAAAAGGGGTTAGGGACTCTGCATGAGTCAGGCTGTAGACTTGCCTTTATCTGGTGAGTACTCAGCAGTCTTGCTAATTGCAATGCTTCTTGTTTTTTGATTTTCCCTTATTAAATTACATTTTCCAAATGCTGTCTTCATAGGATCCTCCCAAAAGATTTCATTTTGTTTTTCTTTTTATATTGCTACTTATATGTCTTTTGCCCTTTCTGCAGTTTGCTAATTTTTCTGCTCTGCTAGTGAAATCTTGGTATATGTGGGTTTCCTGAATTGGGAGGGATTTGATAAGCAGAGAGGTAATACTGAAGGAGAAACATTTCTGTCAGCAAAACCAGGGCTGGCTTGTGTTAAACTTGTGGATAGGTTTTGCTTTCTTTAGATTTTACAAGAATGAACTAGTTCTAATAGCTTTTTGCCTCTGAAGTTACACTTTACGTGTGGGTGTTTTTCTCCAGAAGACAGATTGTGAAAAGGCTATTCTGACTGTGACTTTCACTTGGGCTGCTTACATGTTTATTTTGGCATCTTTTTAGTTGTCTTTTGCATACGAAAAATATTTTCAATCTGACTTTCCGTAACATATTCCAAGGAATATACTTTCCTTTTTAGGTGGTATACCTGTGCTGCTACATTACTCAGATGCTTAATATGCTAAAGAGGTGTGTGTTGTAAATACTACACTGCTGTAACTTCATCTGAAATCACACAAGCCTGTCACTCCCTACTACTGTCTCTCATTTTCTGGCCTTGTAGCTTGGTGTTATTGCCTGTGTAGTGCCAGACCTTCAGTGGACTTTCAGCAAGGATTGCATGTGTCTCTACTCTTATGTGGTTTGTAGCCTGATACTTAAACTGACTTCCTAAGTTGCTTACGATTAAGTTTAAACCTAATAAGTCCTAAATCATAAGTTTAAACCCAAATGTCTTTTTGCTGCTCTAGCCAGTTAGGTATTATACTAAATATAAGAAGGATGTCTTGTCCCTCTTTTATCCCTTAGCTGCAAACCTACACTGAAAGAATTGATTTGGGTGCTTCAAAGCAAGAAGGTATCAGCCTTTCTGACACAGGAAAGGGACCTTGAGGGAAGTGAGATACCCAGATGCTTTACAACCATGTTAGTTAGCCTACTTAGCTGACCTAAGACTTCCAGTGCTCAGTGTGACTGCTCTGTGTCTGAGTGCATCCTGCTTGCCTGTTCTCATCTGCCACAGGTGGTATATCAAATAAGAAAAAAATCAATTGGAGTTCAAAACAGAGTTTGTTCAAAACAGTCAACAGAGTGTGGTTATCAGCAGTTTAATACAGTGTAAGAATGCCTTCCTACCCTTGAGAGTTTAGCTACCTTTCAGGTGTCTGTTTGGCTACTCAAATACAAACAGTAGTACCAGTGGATGCAATGTAGTAACCGTGGAGAGAGGTGGGAATCCGTTGTGGGTGACTGACTGTCTTACTTGTGTTCATCCTAATGATGCCTTGATTGATATGATGGTGTTTGTTTTTTAAAAGTTGAATTTCATTGTATTGCAGAGAATTGCCCTGATCAGAATCCTCGTCTTAAAAACTGGAGCCCTGGAAAAGATCCTGAAAAACGAGTTTTTATCAAAAAGGGGGATTTGTTTCGTCTGAACTCAGATGCTACAGTACATTCTATAGTTATACAGGATGGAGGTATGAAATAGCAAGATAAACACCATGTTTCAGTGTTCTGCGTATTTTTTACTTCTGTGATTACATAAAAATGTATTGGAAATTTACATTGCAGCTTATTGACCAGTTGCTGTGCTTTTACTTTTCAGGCTGCTACTGGGTCAGGTATGTCATTCAAAAGATGAATGAACACTGTAGTATCTTTTCAGTGCAGCACTGATATAGTTTTCTGTGCAATATATAGTAAAAAAAGATTGCTTAGTAGCCTTCTTTGTACAAGATCTGTTTGTGTTCTGATGGTACCTGTTGTATATTAGTAGTCCTACTAAAATGGCAGAAAATAATTAGGAATAAACCAAGCAAATAAACCAACCAAATAAATCACAATCGATAGCAATTACTTTCTCAAATACTCATAAATATATGTAAGAACATAACAGCTTAATTCATGGGTGTGGAAAATAAATCTGTAATTTTTCTGTTGTTCTTATTGCAGCAGTTTTTTGAGTGTATCTGAATTTTGCTTTGACATAGAGAAATGCTTTCTTTCCTTTAGGTTTACTTGTTTTTGCTGACGATAACGAAGGTTCTAAAAATATTACCTTGAGAACTCGATTTATCCTGATAAAGGATGGTGGAATGCTTCATGTTGGAGCAGAGAAATGCCGCTATAAATCCAAAGCAACTATTATTTTGTATGGGAAATCAAATGAAGGTGCTGATGTGCTAGAATTTGGTGAAAAATTTATTGGTGTGGGCCCTGAAGGGACACTGGAGTTGCACGGGCACCGGAAGGTGTCATGGACTTTTCTGTCAAAGACTTTGTATTTCTCAGGGCTGGCCTATGGTCCTTATACATTTAAAAAGAATTTTTCCCGAGGACTAAATGTTAGAGTGATCGATCAGGACACAGCAGAGATTTTGGAAGTGCTGAAGTTTGATACTCATGAATTTTCAGAAGAAAGCTTGAAGCTCCAGAACTTACTGAAAAATGGAAGTCCTGGTCGCATTATTGCTATTGCTGTAGGAGATTCAGCTGCTAAAAATCTATTGGAGGAAACCAGAGTGACTATTCAAAATCTTCTGGGAAGTAAGTTTGTCAGAGGATTAAGTTACAGGTAAGTAATTTATTTTCCCTTTTGCGCTAAGTAAAGATGAGATGCAGATTTGGAGGATTTGTTAAATTTTGACAGTGTCTGTTCATGAAGTTTTCAGAGAATTCTCGTGTTGTACATAGCGCTGCAATAATAGTACTCAATTAGTGATATAGTGCAGAGACTAATAGTTACAGATATTTACGTGACAGACTTTATTACTTACTCGTAATTGCTCTTTTTCACTGTTCTTTACAGAAATTAAACGTGGCTGTGGCAAGCATTTTTCTGTCATTCTAAGATGCAGGTGGAAAACAGCTGCTAGGTGGAGCTTTTAATGCCTATGACTTTAGAGAAGCAAAGAATGGAACTAAGTGATCTTTAAGGTCTTTACCACCCCAAACCATTCTGTGATTCTAAGGGATGCTAATCCCAGGTATCAAACACCATCTTATTCATACTCCTGCACTATTGAAATGAAAGTACATTACTCCTCCATTGAGTCTTCAAAGGAACTGATCTTGGAATTTTTTTGTAATTGAAGTGCACTTACAAGGTGCTTCTGTATCTTTTGACCATTCTTTTCAGTTGGTCAAGATCTGGATGGTGAGATGGTACAGGAGGTATAACAGGAATTATAAAAGCGGGAAACTTAAAACTGTTGTGCTGTTCATTTAGTTGTTGCAAATGGCTTTTTGCAGTGCATGTTTTGAGCTTGGCTTTGTGCTGCAGGGTATTGTTCACACTACTCTGGGCACACAGAGCAATGTACCCAGGTGGCCAAGAAGGCCAGTTGCATCCTGGCTTGTATCAGCAGTAGTGTGGCCAGCAGGACCAGATTGTCCCTCCGTACTGAGCACTGGTGAGGTCACACCTCAAGTCCTGTGTCCATTTCTGGGCCCCTCACTACCAAAAAGACACTGAGGTGCTGCAACTTGTCCAGAGAAGGACAGTGAAACTGATGAAGGGTCTAGAGAGTAATGCATATGAGAAGCAACTGAGGGAGAGGGGGGTGTTTAGCTTGGAGAAAAGGAGGCTCAGTAGAAACCCTTCACTGTCTACAACAACCAGAAAAGAGGCTGTTAACTAGGTGGAGGTTGGTCTCTTCTACTAAGCAACTAGTGACAGGACAAGAGGACTTAATTTGAAGCTGTACCAGGAGAGGTTCAAGAATTCAGCAGGAATTTCTTCATGGAAGAGACTATTAAGCATTGGAATGGACTGCCCAGGGAAATGGGAGGATGCCCAGGGATCCCTGGAGTTGTTCAAGAAATGACTGGATATGGCACTTAATGTCGTAGTCTAAGGTGGTGTTTGGTCACAGGTTGGACTTGATGATCTTAGAGGTATTTTCCAATCTAAATCAAGAATGATTCTGTGTTGGCGATACGAGGGAAAGTATACCCAGTCTCCTAAATGACTGTCAGTCTGTTCTTCAGCTTCCATTGAGGTGGTGTTGTATAACCTCACTATATTGTCCAGTAGTTTCCAGGAAATTGGTCATTTAGTTTTTCTGTTCTATTCTTATCCCTCACTAGCCCCTGACATCTGAATTCCTGTTAGTTTCCTCCCTGTGCTTTGGCAGAGGCGGGCTGGCGTGTCAGTCAGGATGGCATGTTCTGACCTCAGTTCCTGTAAGGAACACATTTATGTCACTGACTGTGTAAGGGTGGGGTCATGGGATGGAAAGCACTTGCAGTGCTGCCTCTGAAGCAGTTTGGTCAGAGGTGCCAAGACCTGGATGTCCTGTAGAAGAGCACCACTACTGAAAGCAGCAAAGCCCCTGTGGCTTCGGGTTGTTCAGGCTGTGGTGCAGCCAGCCCGACCTGTTCTGAGAGGTGTAGACTTGTGGGGTTTGTCTCTGCCTGTGACCTCCACACAGTTTGACTGAAATGAGGAACTCCTTCAGCCTGCAACTGGGAAGCAGCAGCCTTTTTTCCTTCTCTGCTGAATTGATTCTTGTCTGTTTTCCGTAGTCAGTAAAGGCTCTCTAAGCACATAAAATTCTTTTGTTGTGCTGTGGAAGATGGGCGAGAGGCTCTCCCCGATGGCTCACTGAGGGTCGTTTTGTTAAACCTGTAAAGCTAGTGAAGAAGATTTCAGCATGGAGGTGAATACTCCATTACATCCCTCTCCTTCTACCTCTTCCTGCAAAGTAACATGCATCAAAATATCTTTATTTTAAATGTTGATATGTGAAACATTCAGATTGTTTGCTGCTGCTGCTGAAAAGCTGACCTGATATGTACTATTCCTATGAACGTGTTAATTAATCCCAATAAAAAATATCAAGAGGGGACTGAAATAAGGTCAACTGGATTGAAGGTGGTTTTAATATCTGCCTTTAAATCAATCATTAGCAACAGACTGTAGTCCAGATAGCTGACACTGTTTTCATTTGGGGTGAATGATTCAACTTTAATGATGCAAAATTGTCCAGCTTTTTAATAGATGATCTTGATTGCTTCCTTCATACACATGATTAAGGCATTACAGAAGACAGCAAAATAGACTTGATTTTTTGAACTTGGTGGCAGCTTTCTGTGGTGTGTTATTTGCTTAGATGCATTGAGCAGAGCCATAAGAAGGGCAAGCACATCCAGGGCAGTTCCCTGCTCTATGCTGGTGCTCAGCCAAGTAGGTGTCCAGCTGAGGAGTGGGCCAGAGAGGGGGGAAATACAACAACACTAGGTCTCAGCCTTCAGAAATTTTGTTGATCTCTTGTGCAAAGAGATGTGTTAAGAGCATGTGGTTCCTTTTCTGGAATCTGAAAGATTCAATATCTATTGCCTGTCCAGCACAGTAGCCAATGCCAATGGATGCTGTTGGCTGTGTCCATCCCTCCTGGCTTGATGAATATGTGGTCCCTGGGAGTCCTGGCTACTCCTTTGGGGTGCTGCTGGCTGACGGCAGCAGGCCATGGCAGGAATGTTGGCACTGGCTTCTGGTCTTCCTGTGCCTTACTAATGCTTTTTGGGAATAGGGTCCTGTGTTGCTGTTGTTGCTCATCTCTAGTAATTTTGCTTTTGGAAAAAAAGTGTATCTTGTTGAATGTTTTACTAAAAATGTATATGGAAGTCCTCTCCAGTGAGAGCTTTTTTATTTGCTAGTTTGTATATAGGACATCCACTTATTTTAAACAATTTTTCTTTTCAATGAGGTCTGCCCATTTTCTTTTACATTTTGAAGTTGCATTTTAAAATTAATTTACAAGAGCAGACAAAAGGGTCTTTTGACTTCGGTGCTCCTTGTCTTTTCCTGTTTTTTGTGAAGAATTTGTTAAGGGCCATTATATTTAAACATTTACTTTTGATTTTCACAGGCAAGCCTGGGCTTTAGTTGGTGTTATAGGTGGTGGAAATTCTTCCTGTAACGAATCAGTGAGAAACTATGAAAACCACAGCACTGGTGGGAAAGCTCTTGCTCAGAAAGAGTTTTTCACAGTGGACGGTCAGAAGTTTGTTGTGAGAGCTTACAGCGAATGGAATGATGGTAGGAAAGTGTTTTCTGAAATCCTACAGTTGGAGAAGAAGAAAAATATTGTGGGTTGTTTGTTTTTTTTTTTTTTCCTAGAACTGTTGGTCGCAATTTAAATTTTTGAATGCGACTGTAAGTGGTTTTTTGCTTGCTGTGGATGAAATTTGAGGACACAGTTCTTCAGTGCTACCGATTTTCTCAATCTGTTTGTATAGAGTATGTGAGCAGTATCATATTGTGTCTTAATTTTTAGTATACTTAAATGGAGATAGGAGTGTTATAAATGCTGATACTTTTTAAAATGTTATTTTAGAAATTTTTCAGCCATGTATATTTTAAATCTAAGCTTTTGAGCTGTTGATTATGGTGCTAAAAAAGGAAAGTTGATAGAAGCCAAGAGAAATATTTTATTCTTGCTAGAATTTTCTCTTGCTGTTTGAATGCTGAACTTTAGGCAGCTGTTCTCATGCCAAGTTGAATCTGTGCTATAAAAAGCTAGAAGGCCTATCACTTATTTTATCCTTTATTCATTTTGTAAACTTAAGATATCTTTGATCTGAGGTTTTTATGGGTAGTTATCTCTTTCTGGTTTTAGAATTACTAAGCAGTATAATGTTTTCATCACAAGAATTTTTTAATGGTAGTCATGTATTTATTTGTTAAGCAATTAAGCCTTTAGGTACTCCCCTTTTACTGTTCATTATGGCCCTATGAAAATGTATAGACTTGTATTTTGGTGGATTTTTTTTTAAAAAAATGTATCTTTTACTTATTGGTGCTGTAGAGTTAGGTTGAAGAGTTAGCAAAAGCAGCTGAACTTGTGCAAATCCATCAAAAGCCAGTGAAATACCATGTGTGTGTAATTCAGTCTGCCAAACTGTTCTATTAGTTGTGCTTAAGAAAAAAAGTCCCTCTAATTTTTTTTCCAGGGCCTCGATTACATCTGCAGAGTTTAAAATGGCAAATGTCACTCAAAACAAGCAGAGGTAGCTGGACTTACTAATTGTTGCCATATGGTATTAGTTTGTTTGGGTTTTTTTAAATCATAGATTTTTTTCCGATTACTGTTAGTTCCGTCTTTCCCCTTTGTTTTTTTTGAGATCAAATAAATAAGCAGGCTGTAAAGGTATGTCACACTGACATGTTTAAGGTCACAGTTGTAGTTTAGAGGGCTTTGGAGCTTGCAAAATCTCAGACATATGTTATTAGTATCTACTGGAGAATGGTTTCATATCAAGTTGAATATAATCTTATATTGTATTTACTTTTTTTTAATTAGGTGTCCCAGTTTCAGGCTTCCAGGTGGAAGCGGTAGGTGGAGTAATACTGAATCTTCTGGATGATGCTAGTAGTTGGGAGCCTGGAGACCGGATTGTGGTTGCAAGCACAGACTATTCAATGTATCAGACAGAGGAATTCACCCTCCTTCCCTGCCCAGAATGTACCAAGCATCAGGTTAAAGTCAAAGGTATGAGAGCATTCCCCAGTTCAAGACCTGTGTGAAATACGTGTTTGTCCACAGATAGTTCCTTGCAATGGGGACAGTAAAGAACAGCCTTTTCACTTATCTCTGTGTGGCTTTGTTGCCATATACAGGAATGCATAATTCTCCTTGCTGCAAAATGACTCTGTGTAATGTCAGGTCTGCCTCATAGCTTACCGTACTAACTTTTCTTTCTCATGTCTTCCTAGGCTTGTTGAATGCCTTAATTTTTTCCAAGAGGATTATGCTTATTTTCCTTCCTTGGCTTATTTCTATCTTTTCACAAGTTCTCTTTATATGTGGTTGAATAGCTGTTATGGTCATTACCATTTTCTTTGCCTTTAGTGTCCTTCCCATCTTTTGAACTGTTATCATTATAACTTCTTCTGTTGTTATTAAAAAAAGAGAAATAAAAAAACTCAAAGAAAAAAGAAAATTGCAGTCTTTGAACCTGCACCTTTTTTCTTTTCCTCTGTTTCCCCAGTCTCCTCTCCACCCCCCACCAACAAAATGGTTATAAAATAAGTGGTGCTTCCAAGACTCTGCTCACACAGGATATCCCTGAGTGGTTGCAATCTGTTTTGCCTTTGGGTGTGATGTGCACGAAATGGTTGTGCATGTTGTTGACCATTTCCTTTTTATTATCTGAGTCATTCTGCTTGACATCACAAGAGCTTCCCAGGGGACTGTCTTGCCAGCTATGTTGGTGTCTGTGTTTTCCTTCTGCTGCTCCACACCCGCTCCATGCCCTCCTTCTTGGTGGTCCTCCAACTTTTGGTCTGGAGCTTTCCCTCTTACTCATTTTGGTGGGCTGCAGCATCATTCAATAGCACAGACTAATGAGAAATGTTTTTGCAGTGTTAGTTTGCAGCAGCTCATCAGTGCTGTTCTGAATCTAGTTTGTCCCATTTAGTCTCTGCATGGAGTGACTTCCTCTTCTTCGAACTGCCCTTCTCTTTATTCGTTCTTGGAAGTTTTCTGTGAGAGCCCTCAACCTTCCCTCTTCCCCTGTGCCCTAAGGGACTGCCAGTCTGAATGTCCCACTTGCAGTGAAATTTCCTTCCCACAGCATTTGTTAGCATGTGTCACGTAGTTTTACTGCACTGAGAAGTCTTGGATATGGAAGAAGCATATCTGAGTTTATCTTATTATAAGTTGGAGAATGCCAGGTTGCATGAAACTGTAGGGATATCTTAGTGCCATTGAGCACGATACTTCCTTGGCGTTGTTCTTGAGTGTCATGTTGTGTGTTTTATTGAGCACAGTGTTTTAAGGAGCAAACTTAACTCGAACATAGCGGTACAAAATTTGAGAAGCTTTTTGTCATGACTGAATAGTGTACATGCAAACTCTGTTTCATCTGGAAGTCGTGCTGTGAGAAAGCAGCTGCTTTTAAAAGTTTTTAAAAAGAAACCTGTAAAAGGTTTTTTTTAAATCTCGCGAAATCAGGTGTTTTCACAAGATTTACAGCACGGCATGAAATACAAAATCTTGGTTCTTTTTGAAAATAAATCCTATCTAAACTATTTATAGATCTTTAAAAGATGTTAAAGGAAGTGAACTTGCCGATTTGTGGGTTTTTTTCACCCTCAGTATGGTTTTCTTTGTCACAGTGACATACACAGTTTTAAAAAATCCCCAAACCACTCTCATATTTGTTCTATGAAGAAAGAATTTTCTGTGGAATGGTAAACTTGACATGGTGAAGAATGTTCCATTTTTTTGAAATTATTTCTTGAATTTTATGCTAAGCTTTTAACTATTTTCACCTCTTTCTAGGAAACTAAAAAGTATTATGTTGTCGGAGCCCTACTTCCTCTTTCTTCACTTGATTTATATTTGCTAGTCATATATAGGGAAGAACAATAGGTGAACCTTCAGGGAGAGGCGTGCAGTCCCATTCGCAGACATCATTTGTCTTTTTAAATCTTCAACAGCAGATACACAGTTAATATCACTCTTAGTTTTACTTCTGTGGTAGTTTAAGCTTTTATCTTTCTGTAAGCCTTGAAGGGATAGTGACAGTCTGTATTCAGCAATGAATAAATGCATTTTTTAAGGTTTACAGGCCTAGATAACTTTCTTATTTTAAATGAGAAATTGATTGGTTTTGGAAAAAAAGTATAAAACCAGAGTATCTTCTTTTTCCTAGTGTTAGTTTATGAATACTCAGAACAGCTATCTAGGAAAGAGGAAATTTAGGTAGGAAAGCAAATCTTTTTTTCTTTTAGGAGAGGATGAATACAGTATTTTCTAAAGGTGTTTGGGCCTCATTTTCAGTTCTTAATTTGTCTTTGAAACAGGTTAAGTAGCCAGCATATTTTTTTCTTTTAAAGCAGGTGTGCATCTATATTTCATTAAAAGCTTTCTAAATACATTGGATTAATTTAAACTTTTCTTTGTTTTTTTTCCCATTTGTTTAAGATTAGTTTCTTATTAAAATAAAAGGTACATCTACATAAGAAAAGCTAAGAGAGAATAGTGTGGTAAGAGGAATGTATGGGTTTTGTTGCTATGGTTAACTTGCTTATTTATATAAGTTGGTTCTGGTTTCAATCAATGACAATTTTTTCTTTTTTTCTCCCTTCAAAACTTTTGTTGGACAGAAAATCCTCAGTTTCCTCATGCCGGAGAAGTTATTGATGGAATAGACATGAGAGCAGAAGTCGGAGTTCTTACAAGAAATATCTTAATAAAGGGAGAGACAGAAAAGACATGCTACCGTGAAAAGGAGTGCCAATTCTTTAGTTATGATACGTTTGGTGGACATATCAAGGTTTGAAAAACATTTTAAAGTAACTTTCTGTCATGTAAAGGCACATCAAGGACAAAAAAAATAATGTTAAACTTTAACGTATTTGAAAACTTAACATCCATTCATACAGTTGCTTTGTGTGGAAATGACTCAGCTTTCCCCAAAGTAGAGTTTGCTCCGCAAGATTTATTCTGCAGAATTGGAGGAAGGGATATCAATGCACAAGTGTTATAGAAATATCCAGCAAGTATTGCAATGTTTTGTGGCAGGGGTTAAACATTAAAAGTGATGTCCATGTATGTGCAGCTGGTTATATTACAGAATAAAGTTTGATCTCCCTCCTTTTTCCTCCTTTCACTGCCTTCCTCCCTCCCCAGGTGATGAGTATTGAATCCTAAATATCTGACTCATCTGAAACGGGGCACTAGAGAGGCATGGAGAGAAAAGAAACTGTGTTGGGCCATAGGGTTTTGTAGTTAATTTTTTAAAAATTCGAAAATACTGAGGTTATATAAAGGAAACAACTGCTGCTTTCTTGTAGTATAAACATAAAGAAAGCTGAGGGAAAGTAGTATTATAGAAACTAAAATTTAAACTTGTGTTCTCTTACATGTTTAGATGAAAGGTTTGAGCAGCAGTGTTTCACTGATGCTAGAGAAGTTTGAGGCCTTCTATTTTAATTGCAAATGTATTTGGGCTCATTATGTTGTCATCACAGTTTAAATCTCTAATATATTTGAATGCAGATTTTAATTTTATAGTGGTAGACATAATAGTGAGAAAGAAAATATGCCCTTTTGTACTGCGTGGCAGCTTTTGTTTTGTAGAAGAAAGTAGGTGGACTCAAGGCACTTCCTTGTATTTAAGATAATGTAATGAAAGAAGATAATGATAGGCTGTGAATCTTGCAGAATGTGACCTTAATTGCCACAAAAATGTAAATACAGCAGACCCTCAGATTTCTGGAAGGTAGAAAACAAACATTTTGAGTTATTAAAGTTGCTAAACTGTTTCCAGGAGGCTGTTCAGAGTAGTAGATGACTGCTGGCAAACCTAGACTTAGCATTGAAAACATTTTTAGCTTATGATAAAATCTTGGGTGCCCAAACAGAGGGCACTAAGAAATGTAATAGCTCTTGATCATCCTGGATTTCCTGCTGGTCACTAGGACAATAGCATAAAGGAGGCTTAGAGGCAGTGAGGGAGCGGCATTGCTTTGCAGTTTCTGTGCTTTTCAATGTTAAAGAGTCAGAGATCAGGGATGCCTGTATTTTAGGCATGCAAACCTTAGGAGTTCGTTTAGAGGAGGAGCAAAAAAAAAGTCTATATGACTGAAAGTCTATATGACTGATTTTCCTAGACAACAAAGTATGTATGAAAATTTTTGATAAATACTCAGTACAGGTAAATTAGTGAAATTCAATCACAAACAAAAAGCAGGGTCTGTTTTGGTTTTTTGGTTTTTTTTTTAATCTTAGCTCCTTGCATCTTGCTTCTTAGGTGTTGTACTTGGTTTATGTGTTCATAGCAGGTTAGATGGAAGAAAATACTTTCTCTTTCCTGCATAACTGATACAGCCCCATGATGATTTCACTTTGTACTCTGTAGCGTTACTGTAAAGTTGTATGATTGTGAGAGCAATTTCTTTTCTTCCTCAATGAAGAAATTCCTTTTTAAGTGCTGTGTCCAGCTTTGGGTTCCCATAGCAAAGATGATTTAGAGGGACTGGGGTGTCTGCAGGGAAGGTGATGTGTGGCAGTAAGTGACAATGAGTAAGGAGTTGCTGAGAGGAGGGGTCTTGTTGTCTTCAGGCACTGATGAGGGTTCAGAGAAGCCAGGGCAATTCTTGGAGGTGTAGAGGACAAGAGGTAGTGGGACCAGGCTTCAGCAAGGCAAATAATGCTTAGAAACTGGGAAAATGAAAGGGTAGAACCAATGTACATCTCTGTGCCTGGAGGTATTCTCTGGGCAATGTGCTGAGCAACTGTCTTAAAGCTGACGCAACGCTGAGCTTCTGACTGGACTAGGAATCTCATCAGGTTCCTTTGAATCTATTATTCTGCGTAGCTGAATTTTTTTTCAACTAAGTCTGTACCAGGTGGACTATACTGGTGCTGCTTCATTACAGACAGGTTCTGATGTGGGTGACTTCTCTGTTTGGACAGTACATGTAAAGAACATGTAATGTGCCACCTGTTAAAGACCAAACACTGAAGTGTGGAAACAGGTCTGAAAATTCCTCTGTTTTAGCTATGTGGAAGTTAAAATTTTCAACTTATTTATGAAGGATACTGTTTTGTAAGGCATTGTGTAGAGCAAGACAGTAATGGTTGTTCTAACTTAGTCTATTGGCCTGTGGCAACCGCGTACATCTAACTTCTGTACCTCTGGTGTAGATGATGTATTAACTTAAAATTTCCATTGGTTAAGAAGCAAATAATTGGATATTCACTCTGGACTTCATATTTTTAGATTTTGAAGAATTTTACATCTGTTCATCTCTCCTACGTGGAATTGAAGCAAATGGGCCAGCAGCAGATTGGAAGTTACCCTGTTCATTTTCACCTTTGTGGGGATGTGGATGAAAAAGGAGGTTATAGTGTTAAAACTTACCTGGAAGGTCTTTCCATTCATCACTGTTTTTCCAGATGTGTGACTATTCATGCAACTAATGGCTTGCTGGTAGGTGCAAGGAGCGTAAGACATACTCTGTTGGAATAAATGTTAAAGAGCATTTAGACCCCAAAATAGTTCCCATCCTTTTTGCACGTTTAATGCTCAGTGATGTTTTTCGTATTTCAGTGAATAAATGAACAATTGCAAACAGTAATTTTTTTTTTTATTTATAACAGCTCTCACCATTCTGTTTTTTTCAGATTCTTCCAGGCAGCTAAGCTCTCCAGACATAATAGTGTTTTTGTAAGGGATAAATAAAACTGGGTGTTTGACTCATCTGAACTGCTGATACTGAAGCTTCACTCTGCAGCTGTGCCAAGATAGTGTATATGGTATTTGTCAAATAAATCTCAGTAAATGCTATTACTACTGACATAATGAACTTGTATTTCTGCAGATAAAGGACACCATTGGCTACGACACACTAGGTCACTGTTTCTTCATAGAAGATGGCATTGAGCAGAGGAATACTTTGTTCCACAATCTTGGGCTAGTCACAAAACCAGGCACTATTCTACCTACAGACAGAAACAGCAGCATGTGTATTGGTATTAGGGATAAAGTGTATGGAAACTATGTCCCAGTGCCAGCCACAGACTGCATGTGAGTATGTTATGGTGAAAAACTAAACCCAAGCCAGCTGCAGCAGTTAAACTGCTGATGATCTCTTGAAAAAATACAAATAGGAACATTTTTATCTATAAATTAGTGAATGCAGACACTTAAATATAGTTCACATAGTACTGGTGTTTAAAAAATAAAAATAAAAAGTAGCATTTAGTCTTTTATTAAAGATAAAGATGTTTTATAGGAAGATTGTTGTTCCTTGTTATACTGATGGCCTTAGACTATTGAACATCTTTACCTCTGTGTAAATTTATGCATATTCTCAAGTTGTCACCACTAGAGACATAAGTGATACTTATTTCTTGTGAAAGCTTCTTAAAACACTTTATCATCACATGGGATATTTACTCAACATTAAATACAATATTGGGCATTGAACCAGAAAAAAAGGCATTTTTGTCTTCTAAATGTGGGAAGTTTTGTGATTTTTATTGCATATGTGAAGTAATGACTTCACCAGCTTATCTTTTTCTGATGTGCTTGTTAGCAAGGGGGGATTTTTATTGGACCTAGAGCTTTTCTGTAGTAACCTGTTTCTGAATAATATTTCAGGGCTGTTTCGACATTCTGGATTTCTCACCCTAACAATCATCTTATAAATAATGCAGCAGCAGGCTCACAGGTGAGGCATATTAGTGTAATTCATCACAAACTACTCATGTCATGGCATTTATAAAATCTGTAACATTTACACTGCCATTATGTATAAATATGTTATTATGTTTGACAGTGTATTGACATTGAAGGTGCAGGGCGTGTCTAGATGTGTATTTGAGAGATGCCAAAAATCTTTGTTCTGGCCACAACAGAGGAGATCTCTTCCCCTTTGTAGTTAATAGACCTGACAGTAGTGCCGATGTGTATATGTAGAAATCCTTTTATTTTCACAGAACTAGTGCATTTCAGTTAAGGCTTCTGTATTTTCTGTTGTCATGAGTCTAAGTGACAGCTCTGCAAGGTTTGTCTTTATAGCTGTAGTCATTGGAATGACAAATGCCTATGAAAGGGTGTTCATTGTGTAAGAAACAGCTAAACTACTTTTCCTGTCAGTGTTTAGTCATTTGTTTCCAGTCAGTGAATGCTGATAGGGGTTTGCTTGTTGTTAACCTTATATTAGTGCAAATATCTTGTTACAGCTGCTTCCAAAGTAAAGCTGAACTATGCTGTAGATGTTGTGGGGGAGGGGGACTGGAGTCTGTTCTGCTTCTACACTAGAGGACAGTCTGACGTGTATGGTTTTGAGTGGATTTTTTAAAAGAGATCAACGGGATGGAAAACGGGAAAGATTGGTGGTGGTTGTTGTTAAGGCTCCAATGCTGGAAGAATATGAGTGTGTATATTTTTAGGTACAGATAACATAATAAACTGTTATTAATAAACAGAACAGGATCCAAAATATTTAACTGAGTTGAAATATCTAAAGAGAAAAAAAAAAGAGAAAATTTTGTTCTTGTTTTCGTGTGGTCTGGTTTTTGTTGGTTTGGGTTTTTTTTGTTTGGTTGGGTTTTTTTTGTTTACAAATTTTTCCATTTAACTCTACCACTAGGAAGGATTTAGAATCACTTACTGAATTAAACCAGTTCTTTTCCTCCAAACGCCAAATCTTTCCATTTTGCCTACTTCATGTAAGCTAGTTTTAGCATTGAAGGCTAAGTTAAAGAAAGCAGCTTCCTTGATCTGGTGCTTAAGTCCTGCAGGATCTGTTTCTGCCTCTGTAGATCATCCCCGTAGATGTCACTTCCTTTTCTTTCCAGAATGTGCCTGATCAGAGCAAGCATTTCTGTATATTGTGAAGTTTTGCCATTCTGATGTACCTCCCTTGCACCAATGTAAATGCATTAGTATAAAGGAACTACAGCTTAATAAGTTTCAGAAATAGGATGTTTCAACTGTGTTCATACAAACTCTACACTGTAGAGCCTGTGCTGATATAAACTATAGCAATTCACAAGCAAATAATTCCATTCTTCCCCCCAGCTCCTTCGTTACACAATGAAGTCTGTTGTAAGGGTGTGTTGGCAGTAGATGTTTCTTTTGTTTCTGCTGTGTATAAGAGAGAAGAGGGGGAAAAAAAAAGCACCTTGTCATATTTCTGAATGCTTTCAAGTGCTTAAGAAGCTTTCAAGTTTATTTAACAATTTTTCAAGCATCAGAATGTGTTTTAGATAAAATTTACTGCCAAACACAGAGCTGTATTTAATTATATGTGAAGTAAGGTTTTGGTATTTTTTACTAATGGAACATTCGCATTTGCTTTGTAATGGTTAGTCACTAGAAATGTCAAAGTGTGTCATCATGGTGGATGGGGAATGTTGTTGTGAAGCAGAATTTCCAGGTAATGAAAAATGAGCGTATTCCCAGAATGAAATGTTTGAAATCCTTTAAGCCGGGGTGAATTGGCTTTATCCACGTTTCTTGAAAAGGAGAATGACTGGCTGTTTTTTGCAAGATGGAACATTCAGTATGCAGAGTTTCTTTAGCTACTGTTTAACCCTTTAATGTGCTTTATGCTATTTTTTTTTTCTTTATATTGTAAGGGTACAGAGCGTATGGTCAAGCAAAACTTTTCCTTTTTGTAGGTATCTGCTATGCAGGTGTTGTCATGGTGCCACCTCTTGTGATCACAGATGTGCTTGAAGAGGGAAATTTTGTGGGTCTTATTTAACAGATAAATCCATCTCCCTTAGGAGCAGGGATGTTGAAGGAGAGAAAATATTATTCCTGCATGTTATTGGTGCAGTGCTGTGAACTGGACAGACTTCTTGATATGCTTTTTTTCTGTTCTTCTGAAAGCTCATGTGGATTTTTCTGGCTGTGCCATTTAAAATCAGATGTGAGCAGAGATGAACCACGTGTAGTCAGACTGCAACAGTAAGGAGAGAAGGAATGGTTTTGAGTATTTTACTGTGAATCGTATGATTTATTACTAAAAAAAAAAAAGGAAAATCAAGTGTGTAGGATGACAATTAACTGAAATGCAAAACTTAGCTATATTAGCTTGGACACTTTTTCTGCCTTAACTATTAGAAGATCTCAATTATGTGGTGTTACATGATTTCAGTGAGAAGCAAAACACTTTTTTGTGCATACTGTTTGCTAGAATATAGACCAATGTGCATAATCCTACTTTCTCACTGGGAAGTTGTTTGGAAACTTTATTTAAAAAAATATATTCTATTGGAAGCTGTTGGTCTGTGCTCTTACTTGCTTCTTTACTTAAAATGCCCAAGTTCAGCTTACCATACACTTATTTTGTGCATAGATACATCAGCACTGACAGTATTATCAGAATCACTTATAATTCTCTCCTTACTTGCAGGATGCTGGAATATGGTATTTGTTCCACAGGGTGGCTACAGGAGATTCTCATAGTTTAGCCATTGAAACCAAATCGGAGCTTACACCCCTAGGAATCTTCTATAACAACAGGGTTCATTCTAATTTTAAGGTAAAGTATTATCTCATTAAAAGAAAAGAGTGACACTCTTTATTTGCAAATATTCTGTATTAGGACTTGTCTGTTTACATTTTGAGCTGGTTTGATGATAGATTTGTGTTGTGTTTGAACTGTATTGTAGAATGGTTTAGAATCAGTATGGATGTATTTTCTTGCCAGGTTTCAAGTATTCACTGTGTTTCATATCCTCATAAGGCTCAAACAACTAACACCAAATAATACTTGTAACAAAGTACTTTTTGTCAGAAGTGGCATTTCAGGTGCTACTCTTTGTAGCTTCGTTTTCTTCTCTGAAGAAAGCTGATCCTTGAAGAATCAAAGTTGATTACAGTTGTAATTGATCTAATAGCTTCCTGGAGTAGCCGTGGCTTGTTTTCCTGAGTTTCTAATGTACAGTAACTCAAGTGTTTGCACGTGGTGTCACAGTCTCTGGCTAGAAATTAAGCTTCAGTGTTGCCTTCAGGAGCCCAGTTATTTGCAACTGTTTTTTCTTACAGGTTCTCAGCCTAGATAGAAGCACTGATGATTGTTTTATTAGTGCGCCTTTCATACCTTT
Source organism: Pachyramphus minor (assembly GCA_013397135.1). NCBI lineage: Eukaryota > Metazoa > Chordata > Aves > Passeriformes > Tyrannidae > Pachyramphus > Pachyramphus minor. The sequence continues at coordinate 219,943 of VYXB01004448.1, forward strand.
TCCACGTTTTAACTAAGTGAAGTTAAATGTGTTTCATTTGGAATCTACCTGCTCTCTGTGTGTGGGTATATAAATATAATGACATTTACAAAGCTATTTACACCTAGACTCTAAATCCTTATTGGTGTTTGAAGTTGCCTTATAGACATTCTTTATTTAGCCATTGAAATCTTATAGAATCACTCTTGGCTTTTTTTTTCCAAGTGACCTGATTTTACATGATAGTTGTTTTTCTGGGATACCAAGAAATGATGCAAAGTTTTATGGAGGTTGTGCTAACGATCTGTTTGGGACTGTAGGACATTTTGTTCAGATTGAAATGAAAGCACACTGAATACAAGAGTACAGCAGGAAGAAAAAAATTTTCAGCTGTACAGCTAGTATCATCTTTAAACACAGTTTGTGCACTAAAATTCCATGTTAGAAGAGAAAATTCCATTTGCAGGTCTGAGAATCTACTTGTGCATGAGACTTATTTGTAATCATAATTAGATAAGAGGTGACAGTAGTTGCAGGTATTTTTCTGGAATTCAGATTAAAGAACATAAATGCTTCCTCCTTTTATTTTCTCAAGTAAATAATATCATACTGGATTATAAATTTCCAACCTGATGATTGCTTAGACAAAAATAGTCTTTAGCGGTGAGGGTAGTTTAATTTCAAAGTGAAATACAATGGATTTTTCACAGTGATTTGTGGGTTGTTTGTTGGGGTTTTTTTTCCTTTCAGTTTGTGAGATTAATATGAATTCGCCACAAGATTGGATTCCAGGTTTTCCAGAATGCCATCTGGAAATAAATGTAAAACCTCAAATAGATGTTGTGAAAGAAATCCAAAGTGAACTTTAATGGTTTTTCCATTCCTTTTTTTAATCCTAGATAGTTTGTTTCCTCTTCCCAAATTAATACAGACTAGTTTATTATATTATTTAGCTAGTTTTCCTGTAGACAATATGCTTATTAAAGCAAAACCGAAAGATCTAAGAGTTTCCAATTTGTGTATGGAATACAGTGTTTAAATTTTACGAATTCAATGCTTCTCTACCTTTAATTCTGGATAGTATGAATTTTCTTTCCTTGCTTGTTTCAGGCTGGTTTGTTCATTGATAAGGGCGTTAAAACAACTAATGCTAGTGCTGATGATCCCAGAGAATATCTTTGTTTGGACAACAATGCAAGGTAAAGGATATTTTCTTTCAAGTGAGTGAAAAATGGCGAAGTTTGGAGGCTGCTCTTACATTCACATGAGGAAAAACACTTGTGAAACAATACAGTAATTTATAAATTATAACAAAACAATAAATTGATGTATTTTCCCTCATTTGTTCATGTTTTGGGAACAGCAGCGGTGGGATGTCTTAAAGGATTTGGCTGTTTCTTCAGAACTCTTGCTCAGGGTAGTTTTCAGGCTCCTGGAAGGCGTTTTAAACATGCTCTACTGTCATGCTTAAAATGTTTTCTGAGAATTGCTGCTGAAAGAAAAGTCTTCCTTTCAAATCTCATAATTGATTTATGACTCAGTTTTAACTAATTGATACAAAAAGGCTTGTGTAGTACATCCACTTGCCTTTCCTACTTCTGAATGCTTTCTACTGTACATTCTGGACTCCAAGGTCATAGCTCTGTGGTGCAGTTTTACTAAGGGCTGTTTGCAGAGATGGTACAGTCAACCAAATTTTCTTTAGTTTACAAAGTGAGAGAAAGCAATGGAGAGTCTAGGAGAGTTTCAGTTTATGCCTGGTTAGTCTTGTCCTGAACTTCAAATAAAATAGCCTGGGATAGTGATTAAATGACAATACTGGATAACTGTTTTGTCAGCACTTTATTGTGACAATTAGGCATTAGGACTGAAAATAAGGCTCATGATCTTATTTTCAATTGGCCTGTGTTTAGGACAGGGATAGTTAAGTGACAGATGCAGATGCAGAAAGTTCCTAATTTTGGTGATACTCAAAATTTCATGGTTTGGAAATGAACTTGCTGGTTCCGTGTTTTGACAGGAAACCCATGTAACCATTGCAGTTTCCCTCAGTTGTAACAGGTAGTCAAGAGGAACAATAGAGGGGCAAAATGTCCAGTGAGAACCTGTAGTGTGTTAAGGATGTAAGAAACTCAGTACATGAGATGGGGTTCAAGTTCCACAGCAGAAAAAGAAGTAATGAGGCGCTGTGTAACTACATGAGGCCACTAATTATTGTACATGGAACTAAACTGAGGGGATTTAAATGCTGACTGGGGAGACTGAGACTGTCAAAACCAAACATTTACCTGTTCTCCCTTTCCTCCCTTGAATGGGGATAGGGCAGATTCAAACCCAAGCAAATGATACAAGGTGATTGGGATAATGGACATAGATATCTTTACCCACTCAAAAAGCCTATTTGTAGTTTTTTTTAATGTATTACTTTTTTCTCTGGGGTCTTGGTAATAATCAACTGAAACCTTCACCAGTTCTTAATCAGGCTGTTTCTTCCTATTCTTTAAAATAGATACCAACCATAATTTACTGTATGAGACCGTCTTGGTAGCAATGCAGACTGTCTGGGTTGGAACAGAAAAATATCTCAGGATTGGTTAAAGAAGGAATATTCCTTTATGTCAGAAGAGTTTGAAAGATTTGAAGGACCAGTTAGACAAATGTCCAGCCTGTTTTTGCATAGTTAACATCAGCCCTGTGAATCCTTCCAAGGAGCTTTAATTCCCTTCATCAAACTTTTACATTAATGCTGCAGTACAAGTGGGGAGGGCAAAAAGAAAAAGGGGATAAAGGGAGATGAGATGGAGCTAAAGAAACTCAGAAAGACTGAGCAAAAGCCTGTGAGAGTTAGTGGAAAAGAGAAGTTTTGGACTCCTGCTTCATTATACCCAGAAACATTTTTCTGGTAATAACAGAGCTAGAGATGCACCTGGATTTAACTTCTGTCATTCCAAATGTGAAGTAGAGTGGACTTTGCCCATCAGATGAGCTTGAGTCTTTATCTTTAAGGCTTACTCTATCCCAACAGATATGACACATGTGAAACAGTTTTCTTCTACTGAATGTTTGGATTTTTCTCTCTCCCAGGTTTCGACCTCATCAAGATGCAGACCCTGAAAAGCCCCGAGTTGCTGCCCTGATTGACAGTTTAATCTCTTTCAAAAACAATGATCATGGGGCCTGGGTCAGGGGAGGGGATATCCTCATTCAAAACTCAGGGTAGGTATTTGGAAGCAAACAGCTGCATGATGTTAGAGTTTATGTAAGTTACGTTACAACAGGGTTGTTAGGAGGATTGCTGGTTAACTTGAGGAACATCTCAATATCATGACCAGCTTTCACACCATACTTGAAATATGCAAGTTTATATTTGATTAGATGAGAACCTGCCTCAATCTGCAAAAAAAGAGAAACCTTGTAATAAAAAGAACTCTAAACACTGTAGAGACAGTGAATTTAGACTGAAGTATTTATGGTATCCCTGAAGCTCTCATGTCCTGCTTAAAATGTGTAGAAAGTTATTTGATTAGTTTTTAACAATAACATTTTTAGAAGACTTAGGTATGTGGTGGTTCTAAGTTCCATTAAGAGAAAAATTCAGGCTTTTCTTCAGTGCATAGCAGGATATGCTCTTACAGTAGCCTATTGTAGTAATCTGGAAAATAGGGTAATCCAGAAAAAACCCCTGATGTTTTGAACTTTCTTTTAGATTTGCTGACAATGGAATAGGTTTGACATTTGCCAGGTGAGTACTTTTTTTCTTGTTTTCTTGCATAGAACCTTAGAAAATCTACAGGCATTTATTAAAATTAACAGATATATTTTCATAAGGCTGTAGTTTAATTTCTGGGCCTGGTTCTATTTCCAGTGGTGCAGATGAAGTTATAGAGGCTGTAAACTGACATAGCTGCCAAAGCTTGCACTTCAATTTAATCTGTATTGGTTAAGATCAGAGTTGGCTGCCTCTTCACCAGAAGGGCTACATTTATCCAGGTGTTCTTGGTTTTGTATTATTCCTTAGGCAGTTTTTTATTCACCTTCTGAACAATTGAAGGCAAATAATGGAAAAGAAAGGGGATGAGCATTCAGAAGGGATAAAGTCTCTTTGTAATGAAAGAAACCCAAGTAACTTAGGTAGTAAACCTAAAATTGCTGCCATTTACGTTATGACAAACTGGTTCTAGGATTGCCAAAGGAAGAGTGCTGCATTAGAAAGGGAGTTAGAATTTTTAATGCTTAGGTCTCTGCTGAACATTTCAGAGAGTGAGCTATATTACTGTTTGCTTATAATACACACATTTAAGAATTAAGTCTAAACTGCTCTGCTTAAGGAGGACTGCTGCAGAAGTAAAAGTAGGGCTATGCCTTGGTGTATTCATCTGCTGGAGAGTCTTGGCTAAAAACTGACCCTGATGTTGCTTTGGTAGTGACGGGAGCTTCCCGAATGATGAAGGTGCCAGCCAGGAGGTATCAGAGTCACTGTTCATAGGTGAGAGCAAGAATTATGGGTTTCAAGGTGGCCAAAATAAATATGCAGGAACTGGAGGAATAGACAACAAGACACGCACTCTGCCTAGAAACCGGTAAGTATGTTGTGAGTGAAGGAAAAAATACAAGAAACATTCCCTGTGTCAGATGTAAACACACTTCTTGCTTGAGCTGTGAGAGATAAAAGACTTCATTAAAGGTGGTGGTTTCTTTTTCTTTATAATGCTTTGTGTGCAACTGTGTCAACCTTTTTGCTGAGGCAGTTTCATCTGATGCTACTGCAGGTCATTTTTCTGTAGCAAGTTAAGTTATCCTACTCAAATGAAACTTTTGTCTTAAAATACATTTGGGTCTGGAAGAGAGAAGGAAAAAAGCTTTCAGGTAAAAGAATTTCAAAGGTCAGTTTGGGGCTAGGGACTGCAATCTGTCTGTAAAAAATCACAATCTGTGACCATAATCCTTTTTTTTTCCCCTCTCATTGACTTGGTCTGAGGTTTGTTTAATGTAGGATCAAGTCCTTGCCACAGAATAAGAAAGAAGACTGTTGGGGTTTAAGCCCAGCTGGAAATTAAGCCCCAGAGGCTTCTCCCACACTCTCACCCCCTCAGGTGAGAGAGAAAAAAGGCAGAGATCGTGAACTGAGATAAAAACAATTTACTGTAAATAGAAATGAGATAAGAAAACAGTAACAGCAGCAATATTAATAACAAAAGTATACAAAAATGATTCTATGGTGATTTACATGCAGGAAAAAAAAAGTGCTCACTGACTGACCTGACCTATCACCATGCAACTCCAAGGCAAAGGACAAAACTGCTGACAGACTGGCTATGTCTTTTCCTCAAGCCCAAGACCATGGAAAAACAATGGTGAAAAAACTCGCTGGTGGGGACAAGTGTTATGCCACTGCTCCATTATGCCACTGCTCTGTTCACCACTCATTCCCTGGAAAAAAAGGGTAGCAAGGGAGAGACCCTTTCCCTTGCTCCTCAACCATAATGAAAGATGGTATTGAATAGTACAGTGTGCTGGCCATGCCCACACAGCTCCGGGCTCCATCCCCTCATGTTCTTGGTCAAAACCAAGACAAAGGGTGAGCTAAGTTTAGGCCATCCTGGTTTTTTGCTGCTTGGCCATTTAAAAGGAAGAAGTTAGTGGCAGTGATAGATGAGGCATTCAGTCTAGTTGAGGGGAATTACAGAACATTTGAGATTAGAAGGGATGTCTGGAGGTCATCTTGTCCAACTCCCTTGCTCAAGAAGTGTCACATAGAGTTGGTGTTTCAGGACTGTGTTCAGGTGGGTTTAGGGCACCTCTACCTCTCCACAACTTCCCTGGGCAACTTGTGCCTGTACTCAGTCAAACTCACAGTGAGAAAGTTTCTCCTGGTGTTTAGGAGGAACCTCCTGTTTCTCATCTTGCGCCTGTGCCTTTGGTCCTGTCACAGTGAGGAACCTGGCTCCATCTTCTTTGCACTCTCCCTTCAGATGATATTATACCTTGAGATTGCTGCCTAAACCTTCTCTGCTCCAGGCTGAACAGTGTGAGTTCTCCCAGTGTTTCCTCCTGTGGGAGATACTCCAGGGACTTATCTTCTTTGTGGTCCTTTGTTGGACTCTCCAGTATCTCCATATCTGTTCTGTACTGGGAACACTGTAGATGTTGCTTCACCGGTGCTGAATAGATGGGAAGGATTACTACCCCCAGTTTGTTGGTAATCCAGTGCAGCCCAGGATAGCTTTTGCCTCTTTGTGGCAAGGGTACATTGTTTGGCTTATGGTCAACTTGGCTGTCACTGGCACAAAAGGCGTTACTCTCAAGGTGCAGGACTTTGCACTTCCCTGTGTTGGACTTCATGAGGTTCCCATCTTCCCATTTCTCCACCTGTCAGGGTCTGTCTGGATAGTAACAACCCTCTGGTGTATGAGCTGCTTCCCTCAGTTTTGTGCCCTCTCCAAACTTCTGAGACTATACTTAGACTAATTATCCAGATCACAAATGAAGATGCTGAACAACACTAGATTCAGTACTAACCTCTGGGTTACATCACCAGTACGCCTTTGAGTAGACTTTGTGCAATCACCTTCTGGGCCCAACCATTCAGTTGGTGTTCCATGCATCTAACTGTCCTCTCATACAGCCTGTATGTCATGAGGATCTTATGGGATCTTTGATGGTGTCAAAAGTCTTAGTGCAGTTTTGGTAGACCTTGTCCACTGCTCTACCCCCAGCTACCAGGCCAGTCATTTTGTCATAGAAATTTTCAAGTTGGTCAGGCATGACTTCTGAGTGAATCCAGGCTGATTACTCCTGATGACTGAAAATGGTTTCCAGGATGAGCTGCTCCATCATCTTCCTGGTGATCAAGCTAAGGCTTACCAGCCTGCCATTCTCTGCGTATTCCTTCTTCAAGTTAGAAGTGACATTTGCTTTCCTCCAGTCTATAGTCACTTCTCCTAGTTGCCATGATCAGTCAAAGACCCAAAGGTCGGGTGGTATTATTTTCCTCCTGTATTTTTCATATTGGAAAAGGGGCACATTTGCCAGTGGACAGTAATAGGTCTTGTAACAGGAAAATTTAAGATTGGGGGATTTTTTGATTCATTAGAGAAGTGCAGAAACCACATTTCCTTTACTAAGATCTTGTGAATCATTCTCTTAATATGCTTTCTTGATTCCTCTGAGGGGAAATGTATTTATGACACAGATGTAGGTGTATCATGGGTTTTATTACAGGTTGGTATAAATATTTGCTTGCATCTACAGGACATTTCCAATCAGAGGCTTTCAAATTTATGATGGACCTATTCACCTTACCAAGTGCACATTCAAAAACTTTGTGCCAACTCCAGACAGATTTACCAGTGCAGTTGGATTCTTGATGAAAAATCCATGGCAGATGACACCAAAAAATAATATTTCTCTTGTGAAGTTTGATCCAAACGTAAGTTTATTATAAGTTTTCCTTTCGTATTGTAAATAGTTTTCTTGTATTTAAAATAAGCAGGCAAGGGCCCTAGGTCACCTTTTCCATGCATCCCTACTCTAGAGTGTCTCTCTTGGTTGGCAGTCACCAATGGTGTATCCTTTGTTTCCTGAGCAAAAAAACCCCAATACAAACAGAGGTGGGACACATTACAATAAATTATTTATGGCTTTCTGGTAAAGCTGAAAGGGAGGTTTTGGTAAGATTTTGTAAGGTTAGGTATATTCTTAGTGATGAATTTTTGGTTGCAAATATTAACACTGTTCAGAAGCAAGAGCTGGCCTGAGCCCATTACTAAAAACAGTGTGTCTGGCTTGCAAGATTTCACTGTCTTTGCCATAAGGTTTTTAATCAACTGTCAAATTTCTGTGATTCTGCAGGTGTGCAAGTGTTAGTCTGTGCTTCACCTGTGGAAAAATATTAAAATTTTAATTGTTGTTGTCAGGTTTCTTTGAAAGCCTTCTTTGGAAAGCCTGGTCCCTGGTTTGAAGAAGGAGATCTGGATGGTGACAAGAACTCAATATTTCATGATCTAGATGGTTCAGTGACTGACTACAAGGATACCTATGTGGGCAGAATGGATAATTACTTGATTCAACATCCCAAATGCATTAATGTTACAGAATGGAATGGAGTGGTTTGCAGTGGGAACTATGCACAGGCTAGTACTCTTTGCTTTCTGTTTGGGGCAAATCTATAATATGAACTACTTGTGGGGTCAAAGGTAGTACAAGAAATATGAGCTTACGTGTCTTTAGATCTTAATTTTTTTTTTTACTTTTTGAGGTTCTTTTATGTATATTACACTTTTCGACCAGTTGTGTATTGCATCATGTTCCTTTCAGCACGCAAACTGGGAGTACATTGTTAGATACTGCAAGGTAAAAGTAAATATGGATGCTTGCCAAGAGTTATATGTCGCAGCCCTTATATGCTAAAACATTTTTGCATTGGAGGTGTTGTCTTCTACTCAGGTTCTGTCTGCTTTTTTTTCATGGTGTGGATTTTAAGGTTTTGTTTGGTTTGTTTGTTTTCTGGAAATATTAAATACCATCTTCTGAACACAAGTCTCACAGGTTTGATTCCCATTCTAGTTCCTGGTCTATGTGGTCAAGTATCATAGCTGGTTCTTTTTTTCTCCTTCCCTTTTCATCTGTAAAATGGGCAAAATCTACAACAGTTTATCAAATAATATTTTTATTCAGGAAGTACTTGTGTATTGCATAACTCAGAGTATCAAGTTGCAGCATTTTGGTCAATAATGTACTGATTGTGCTTCACTATTTCATTTCCTTTTACACACTGTCCAAATCTTCCACTTTCTTTTCATCTTTAATAACATGTAGGTTTATGTCCAAACCTGGAATGGACAGAATCTTTCCATGACTATCATCCGAGATGAGTACCCAGCAAATCCCATGGTTCTTCGAGGTATTAATCAGAGAGCTGCCTTTCAGCAATATCAGCCAGTAGTGATGCTCCAGAAGGGCTATACAATACATTGGAATGGAAAAGCTCCTAACGTCACCTATCTATATCTCATTAACTTCAACAAGTATGTTTACTTTTTTTCATGTCTGTGATCAAAAAGGCACAATTAGTGTGTGTGAGGGTTTGCAACCATGCAGAAGACTGAAGCTGGGGTTGGGGTTTTTTTTCATAAGTACTAAGACTAAAGTATGAAAAGCAAGAGAATAAGCAGTAGGCCTGCACCTGAAGTTAAATATTTGTCCAGTGCACTGTCTTTGAGAAAAAACCTTTAGAGAAGAAAATGTGCAAATAGTGAAGTTGAGCAGAACTTGAGTTGAATAGTTTATCATACTTGATTTTGTTGTCAGATAAACTTATTAAATGTCTATGAAGTATAAAACAAAAGATTCTGAGAGAATCAGAGTTACTATAACTCTTTAATGAAAGTTTAATGAAAGACTGCATAGAGGAAAAGAATCATAGAATCAGCCAAGTTGGAAAAGACCTCTGAGATCATCAAGTCCAACCCTTGATCCAACACCACCATGGTTACTAGACCATGGCACTAAGTGCTGCATCCAGTCTCATCTTAAAAACCTCCAGGAACGATGAAGACTTTATGTAGAGAGGGGAAGAAAGATCTTCTGGTTGAGGGTTTGGGAGCTTTTCTGTTCCTGTTGCTTGTTTTTGAAACGATCTGTTTGCTGTGTATTGACATCTAAACTGTTCCTACAATGATTCATACATTTTATTTCGTGTTTTTAGGAATGACTGGATTCGTGTTGGTCTTTGTTACCAACCAAATACAGACTTTGTTATAGTTTTGGAAACCTTTCAGAGGCGGTCATCTGCTCTGTCAAGCAAGGTAGAGCGCTACGTGCCTGTCTCTTCGATGATGGAGCTTGAGAAGAATCGATCAGACAAGAAGTTTTACTTTGACAACAGTACTGGGTAACTCCTTGCAACTTGACCCTACTAGAAGAAGTTGTTAAACCTCTAGTTTGATAGTGTTAAAAGCAATTGATTGAGACACCTGCATAAGAGGAAAGCTGTAGTGATGGAACCTAAAGCCTCTAAGAATATTTCTCTTTATATGTCTTCACATCTCCAAAGTGCAGTGATTGTCATTGAAATACTTTACAAGAGAGCTGCAGTTGCCAGTGATATTTTCTACCCCATGTCTGGGGAAAACGTGGTATCTTGTGTGCTGCAGAGCAGTGCCTTTCAGGAGCTAATTTCTAAGTCTCAAAGATGATTTGTCCCTTTTTGTTAAACTGAACACTCTAGAAATTTCTACAAAACTTTCTCTTCCAAGAACACTTAAAAACTGTATTTCCAAAAATCCTAACCTGTTTGCAGCTGTCTCAAAAGAACATAAAAAACCTAGCCTCTTTTTCAAAAGTACTTCTGACAGTGGCCACTGAGATCCTTCTGAGAGGTTTAAGATATGGTTACCTTTCAATAAATGCGGTCCTATGTACATCACTTGTGTGTTTTGCAAACGTCAATCTTAAATTTTTTTATTTGTTATCTCATTTTTTTTGTCTGCTACTGTGTATGTAGTACATATGCAAATGAAAGTAGTTATTGAAAAGAAATTTATGTTCTATGTTGTCTAACAGCTGCAGTGATAAGTTAAATATGTAGTAGAAGAACTGCCAGTCTCTGTGTACTGTGAACATAATTGACTATTACTCCCTAAATTGCATTTCTAGGCATTTGCAAATAACACGGTTTCTTTGTCTAGTGCTGATGCATAAAACTGGATATCCGAACAGTTACGGCTGCACATCCGTAACGATCTTAGGATCAAAGAAAATATTTATGCTCTGCAATTTGGTTTTTGTATCCTGCAAGCCACTGATTTCAGGACTTTGCTTCTTTGCAAAACATCTGCATTCATATCAATGTCTTCTTTAATTGTTGGAAAATTCAGTTATATCATTAGAGACTTCCTAACTCTAGTAAACTGTAAATACTTTGGAAAAGTTTGGATAGCAGTGCAGAAGTAAATACTGTATTTTATTTCTGAAAATCATGAAATGTAGCTGTTGAAGTTTAATTCAAATACCTCTATTTCCACCAGTTAATTTAGATTATTTTTCCCCTTTTTGTGCAGATTACTGTTTTTGTTTCTTCAAGCCAAATATAATAGGGATGGTCACAGTTATTGCTCATCTCAGGGATGTGAAAGGATCAAGATTGTGACCAAAGATTCATCAAAAGGGATAAGTAACTGCATGGCAAAAGCTTACCCAAAGTACTACCAAGGACCAACTGTCATAAAGCAGATGCCAGCAAAAACTACTGTACCATGTACAAAATGTGGCACAACTCAGGTAAAATAAAATAAGCAAAACTCGTCATGAACTGTAGAATTGATGATACTCTCTACTCACTTTTAGTCCAAATTTCAGGCTTTCATCACAGAGTACTGAATTGACCAGTTTGATTGTTAATCTCTGTGTGCCAGAAGGTAGAAGTCCATCGTAGTTTTTGTTCTTTTTGTCCTTTGTTCACCTTTCACTCAGTGCTACAGAGGAGGGGTATATGTCTTGCACTGATGACTTGCACTTCACTATTATCTGTGCTCCATGTAGAATAGAATGTAGGTTTGCTGCAAAGATCTACAATCAACCTTCTCTATTTTTGGATCTGTTCTTATTAGCATGAACTTGAAATTGGATGGCTAGTACCATAAATAATGCCACTGACATATGGATGCTTTTGCTTTTGAGCACGGGTTTTCTGTTGTAAACTGGCATGATAAAATGTTGCAGACACATCTACATATATGTAATTAACTGTTTTGTTTGATATCTAGATGGTATTCACCAGTGATCCTCACAAAAACTACCTCCTTGTTCAGATTAATTCATGTGATGCAAAAGAGTCAAGCAGGAGTCAGCAAGCATTTATATCTGTAAGTATTCTTTATGGTTTTCTTCTTAGATATCATTTTAGCAGTTTGTATTAGAACAGTTGTACAGCTCTACATAATGCTTACCTCAGTTTTCTTCACTTGAATGAAAAGATTGGTTCATTGTTTAAAAACCAAACAATCAAAAAGTTGATGTTTTACCTCAGAAAGTGAGACTTCAAAGCTCCATTTTGTATTTGAATCCTTTCCTTCTGGAGAGAAAAATGTTCCAGTAAGGGAGAGTTTAAAATGTTCAGTTTCATATTTAAGTCTGTGTGGGTATACATTTATGGCTGTTATTGGAAATACACAAAACACACAACTGAACAATCTGTTTGTTAAATCCATGTTGTTGAAATTGTCCTTGTGCTAACAGTTTAGTGAGTTAATGGAATGGGTCATGCAAGGCACTAAGCTTTGCTAACGTTCTCAAAATGCCAATTACTAAAAAGCCTCTAGAAATTTCTGTATATGTTCTGATGTGGCCCCAATAAGCCTAGTGAATGTCATACTGTGTAAAAAGTAGTTTAATTTGACTTTTCCATTCACATGCTGAAGGCGACTTGGATGTGATGCTGAAATAGCATTTGCAGATACCCTTGCACCACAGAGCTTAGTCTGCATGTGCCTTTCATTCTTCAGTGTCAGTGCATTGGCTTTGTAGAATTATCCAGGCAGACAAATGACTTGGGAGTAGCATAACTTTAGCAGCTGCAAACTTCTACAGGAATGTGTGTGCCATATCCAAAGCAGTAAGAGCACTCACTAGTGACTGGGCTGTTGAAGGGACCAATTAACTGTACTATTGTCCAGAAGTCCAGGTGGTTCAGAATCTGAATTTTATCTTCCTGAAGCAGGAGCAATGATGGAGGCAGATATCAAGTCACCTGAAGTGTGCGATATCTCTGTAGAAGCCGGGACTTAAGGCTCCTGTGCAATTTCAGAAGTCCCACTGACAACGTCCTCTCAAGGAGAAAATTGAAGAGATGTTAGGGACAAGCAAGTATTTGTAAGGAAATTAGTATAACACTGTGTCTAAATTAGAATAAGATTAACACTGAATGTAGTAGAATTGCTCTTTGATTCATGTTAACTTTAAGAAAGGAAGAAAAAGGGATTTTTCTCTTCTTCCTCCCATTCAGGTCAATCACACCATGTTTTCCTTCAAGGATAATGGTATACTTACTGTTGTAATAGATGCATGCACTGGCACAGTGTTGGGAAACAAATTATTTTCTGGAGTAGACATTCAGCGTGTACATGGATATTTAAAATCTGGAATTCCACAAAGGTATGCATAATGACCATTTATTTCCAGTATGTCCTGTAGGCTGTAGCTCTGCTCTCTGATGAGGATTTAAATAATGGTGTCTATACAGGAGCACTGAAAGTGAGCAAAACAGATATCTAAGTTCCGGGAAAAGGGCAAACACAGGCACATTTTAACAGACAGCTTAGCCTTATTTAAGAAAATAAAGCAAATTCTGAACACTTTTGATTTTCTGGTGTTGCCTGTCCTTCACCTTGTTTTCTTAACTAAACATCATATAATAAGGCTTCTTTGAGTAGAGCAATAACTTTTTGTTTAATAAGGACCCTGACAAGGACTATGTGGAAGATATCATGTTGTTCTCTCCCCATACGGAGAAAATTTCTTATCATTAAACAAAGGTAAAGAGTTAGTGTCAGGAAAAAAATCACCATTCTAATATGCTAATTAGGGATCAATATCTAAACTTGATTTTTTTATACAAAATATTAAACTATGTTTAAATACCACTCTACAGTGATCTTGAAGTTACATTTTAAAGGCAGTTTAAAAATGAAAAATTTTAGTACTGCTTTGAAAAGAGTTGACTGTTTCCGTGTCATGAGTACTCTTAGACAAGTGGACTATGAGGGCAGGTAGTTGTAAAGGCATGTAGCAGAATATTAAAAAAATGTGTTTATAACAGCTGCTGTCTCTGCACTGTTCCTGCTGCAGGTCTATTGTTCTACTGAGCACAAGAGGTGATTTAGAAATTCCTAATAATTTAGCAGAAGCCTTAATGTCCCTTGGGACAGCGAAACCGCCTTATCTTCAGAGCAACGGTTGGTGGAAATTTTACACATTTTCTTTGGCACCGCCTTAGTCTATGTGTTTATGTTGGCATGGTGCGTTTCTCATGGGGTGTGTGTAAAGGATGCAGCTGGCGGTGAGTGGTTGCCAGTTTGCACTGGTGTGGGCTGCTGCATGTCAGCTCTTATTGGGAGGGGAGAAACATCTTGTTGATGGGACAGAAAAACCTTCCCCTTGCTCCAGTGGGCATCGTGTGAAGCAGAAACAGAGAAATGACGAGCAGTTCTTTGTGCCTATGGATTATACAAAAAGAGTGCTGGGCTTTTTTTGTGGAATCTGTATTTTATGCCTAACCCAGTAAATCTATTTTTAAGCAATCTCCTGTGCCTAGTTAGCATTTCCTGTTCTAACAAAATTTGAAGCTAGAAATGAGAAGCTCTTGGTATTTTGAGGGATGATCACTTTATAAGCCACATGGGGTAGCTCTCCCCTGTTCAGAGTCTTGGCACAAGTTGTGTCTCAGAAAGCAGGTTTTATAACTGTCCAATTAGCTGTGTTTTCAGATTTCAGAGCATTTCATACTGAATGTTGAAAAAGGAAATTGTGAATCAATATTTCCTTGTGATGTACATGTGTAACTGAGAGTGGATTAATGTTCTGAATAATGTGGGAAGGAGAATTTTGAAGGAGCATGCCGTTTTCTTCCTAATGGGTAGTGTATTGTACTTCAATGAGCTTGGCTCGTTTAGTAATGCTGAGCTGTTTTTGTCACAGGAAGCCTGGCCTTCCTGGGCTTCAGAGGAAACTTTAAGCCATCCTGGATTAAGCTGTTTACTGGTCCTGCTGGGCATGGGCTTGTTCAGATAGAAAAGTATATCCCTTTACAACTGGAAGAGTATGGCTGTGCCAGAGCAATCAAAAGCCGACGAAAAGACCTCGAGCTTCTGAAGAAGGCTACAAGATCAAGTTAAAAACTTAAATGTACATAAAAGCTGGGGAAAAAAATGTGAACTAACTTATTTTTTAATTTATGGCATTTTGAACTATATTGTTATCCAAGTAAATCATGTTATTGTCTGACAGATGTTTGCCAGCATTGACTGCTTGAATGCCAATCTGTGCACCTTTTAGTTGTATAAAATATTAAAGAATTTATTAGTATTTGTATAAACAGGTTTCAGAGACTTTTCAAATGTTTGTATTTACTGTAAACAAGTTCTTTCTGTTTACTACTCCTTTTGTATGTAAGATGGTGTTCATAAAAGCCTTAAATTTTTAATAACAGGTGTTGGAGTGCATCTTGGGTTACTTGAATGATTTACATTAATGCTCCCATAAGCAGCTTGAATTGATCATTATAACTTAGACATTTTCCCTCAGCTGTTTAGGTGGGTTTTTGGGAGTTTATTTAGGAGTCAGCTTAGTTACATTCTCAGTCTACTTTCCAGGGTGTTAAAACCCAATTTCCCTTATGCATGTAGCTGATTCAAGGGGTTTTAACTGCAGTAAAATTTTTGCTTTCCTGTGTGAAAGGTGAGGGGGGGAATTCAAATATCCAGCCTGGGGCTGGGTGAGGATTGTGTACCATGCAACAGAGTATTACAAGGCGTAATTACATGCGTACCAGCATGGCATGCAGAACAGGAAATTGCTACTGTTCTTTAGGATCATTGTTTATTATTCCCCCTGAATACACAGGCGTTTCTGTGAAAGTTACTGTAGTAAGCAGTCTAGATGTTAAGGCTGGAGTCTCGAGAACAGCTTGACTTCAGCTTAGTCTTTTAAAGCTTGTAGCTAGAAGGGCAAAGCTGAGATACTGTTACTGTCAATTTGTTAGGAAACTAAGTTTCTGCTCTTGCAGTGATTGTTGTTTTTTTTTTTTAATTATTAGTTAGGCTATCCCAGCTTTAACTTATAAATAAACAGAAAGTGCTCTCAGTTCATTCAGGCATGTATCCTCATTCAGGTTATATCTTTTGCCTTAACTTTGATCCTTTTAGTATACTCATGTTGTTAATTCTTACTGACTTTGTATTTGGTCCGTTTGATTTCTTCTGGTTTTGTTGCAGTTATGTGACCTTTTGTGCAGATAGTGTGAAAATCATTTAGAAGAACAGAGTCACAACTGCCCTTTTTCAGGATCCTGGTCTTTGAAATTAAATTGCAGGGACTGTAGAGATGCATTTGCTAATAGAGAACAATAGGTGCCATAGAGCTAAAATGTAACCCTAGTTCTAATAAAACTGACATAATTCCTTGTATATTTTCTCACTCATTTTACATGTATCTACCGTTCAGAGACTCTTCGTGGTTTGAATTCAAAATGCAGTGGCTGTTGCAAATGAGCTATATGTCTGTCTTCTCCAAAGAAGTTGAAAAACTGTGGGGATTTTTTTTTGTGTGTGTGTGTGTGCTATAAAGGAGAGGAGGCACAGTAGCAGATCTATTGTTTTGTTCAGTTGAAATATGCTACCTCAGTGCTACAATTTAACTGCTTGGTCTAATGTAGTTTCCTAAGTGAGAAGGGAGGGGAAAGGAGCGCAACAAAAGAGATGAAGTCAACAAATAAATTACTGACATTATTTTTATTGTAAAACCAAACCAAATGGATGATTTTGTATTTTGCAGTTGCTTTGAGGTTCTGAGTACAAGTTGTTCTTGTAATGTTTTAAAAAAAAGTCATTTTGTTAGAGGAAGATGTGGTAAATCTTTGACTAGCTGTAATGTTTGGTGTTATTAATGCAGGGCAACTTGACTTAAATGCTCTGAGTGCAGTAGTGGTAGTGTTTGGGGATTAAAATGGCTTTAAGACTTCCTCTGTTTTGTGGGTTATGCTCAGCAAAGAAATAATGATGAGGTAGTGACCCTCAGGCTTGTGAAGTTGGCCATTATTTATGAAATTCTGCTGTTCTAAGCTGTCTAGTAAAAATTGTCCTTGAAAGTATCAAGAATTCTCATGTAGGGCTTACTGATGAACAGTTTGACATGAAATGTTGTCTTTTGGTGTAAATTTAAACACTTGATAAATAGCATAAATAAATTCTTACATCTGACAAGGCAATAAAATTTTAGGTGTCTTCTGTTCTTGTATTAAGTGATTTTATAATACATGTAAATAAGATAAACTATGTTATTTCAAACACCAGTTTACCTATGAAATCGATGGAGCATATCCTACTCTTCTTTTCCTATATTCCTGACTTGTCTCTGAATGGAGACACTGATGGTCACTGAAGTTATGGGCCTGTCTCAAAAGTCAGACATCTCTAAGCCTGAGCTGCTGAGTATAGAGCTTGCAGGAATGAGCAGTGCAGCAATGTCTCAGGGGCATCCTGTCCCTGTCTTTAACTATCTAGTACAGAAATAAAGAAGATGGACCCAGCCTATTCTTCATGGTGCCCAGCAGCACAGAACAAGAGGCCATGGGCACAGATTGAAATGTAGGCAGTTCCACAAAAACAGAAGAAAAGGTTTTTATTGAGTGGGTGGTCAAGCACTGGAACTGATTGCCAGAGTGGCTGTGGAGTCTTTGTCCATGGATGAACAGCTTCAACTAACCCAGCTTTTGGAAAACTCAGGTCCTGGGCCCTCTCTAGCAGTGCCTGCCAGGCTGCTGCTGTGGTTGTGGGCAGTAAAAATCACTTATGTGCTTGGCCTCTCTTTTCAAGCACTCCAGCCACCGCAGCCTCCAAGGGCTGAGCCACACACTTTTCATGTCTGAAATTCAGGGAGACCTTAAAAGTGAGGCATTTCTTCCCCAAACCCATTCCACAAGGCATTGTAATTTTCTCTTCATGCTCAGGCTGTGTATACAAATAGATTGATTTCCATTCCTTACTCAAATGGTGTTGTCCTGCAGTAAAGAAGTTAAAAAACAAGAAACAACAAAAGAATAAATAAACTACTTGGAGCAGGTACTAGAACAACAAGGTCCTCTCTCTGGGTAAAGGCACTGCTCCTCTGTATGAGGAATGGGGATGCCTATCCCTAAAGATCCCAGATGCTGGCAAAGACATGCTGTAGGAAAATACAGACTTAATTCTGCATATTGTGGGACTGCAGTGACAGCTGAGGTCCCAGATAACTTCTGACCCATGACATGAAAATAAGTTTTCCTGTTTGGGACAAGTCCCCTGATTTCCTCTGCTTCTCCTCAATTCCTTTTTACATTATGTAGGAATAATGTAGATCTAAGGATAGTCATCCAGGTCTGACTGAAAAGCCCACTAAACAGGGTTTGATGATAGCTGTATCTTATGGTACATTGGTCAGTGAAGGTCTTAAAACAGTTTGTCGTGGTTGTATTTGTGTGAGGTAATCCTTAGTGACTGAACATCTGTGAAATGCAATGAAAAGCAGTAGCCTTTGAACTTCAAAACTGCATTTTTGTGAGCTTTTCCCGGTCCTTACTTTTCCACCTTTTCTGGTCATACTTGTTCTAGCATGTAAAGGGAAGGTTCTATCCTTTCCTAGAGTTCACAAACAGATTTTTCTTTTCTAATGCTTTATCGTTGTCCTGTGTCTTGGGCTAGTTAAAACTACAAGATAATACTCTGTATTGAAGTATTTAAGGCCACCTTAAGTATATAAGGCCACCGTTGGCTTGAGAGAATTTATGAGCTTTTTAATTTTATGGCCTGGGAATATTGCAATTTTGCAGATTAAATTTGTAATAGCAATTGTAACTTGCTAAAAAAAAGTAACTTTAGAGAGAGGAAATATTATTGCTACCTCCCAATACTTAAGGGTACAAGAGAACTGAAGAGGGTCTTGTACAAGGGCACATAGTGACAGAACAAGGGGGAGTGGCTTTAAACTGAAAGAAGGTAGCTTTAGATGAGATATTAGGAAGAAATTCTTTACTGAGAGGGCAGTGAGGCACTGGAACATGTTGCCCAGGGAAGTTGTGGGTGCCCCACCCCTGGAAGTGTTCAAGGCCAGCTTGGGTGGGGCTTTGAGCAACCTGGTCAAGTAGAAGGTGTCCCTGCCCTTGGCAGAGGCAGCTGGAACGAGATGGTCTTTGAGGTCCCTTCCAACCTAAACCATTCTATGAATCTATGAATTTTGGAAGAGAGCAATCTTGTGATCTCCTAAGATCAGCATAGCCTTTTCTGATACATCATCCTGTGCTCTTTTCTGAAGCTGTACTGAAAAAATTCAGGGACACTTACGCTCTTCTTGAAAGGTTTGCAGCTGTCACATTGGATGTAATAGTGAGAAATTGGTTTGGTCAGATCACAGAGAAATTTCAAAGTAATCAATCTATGTAAGCTTTCTCCTTAAAGGCCAAATTTTTAACTTTTTTGATTTCTATTGTCTTTAAAAATACAAAGCAGCCTTAATTGCCTTGCCTGGGAGGCAAATTCTCTGTTTATCTTATTCCAGGTTGAATGGGTTGACAGATGAATATACTAATTTATAATCTTTTTCTGAGAAAATGTTCTTAAAACTTGTGAAGACCTGTCTTTAAGTATAATTTATTATAAATGGAAAATAAAAGCAAAATGACATTTCGAGATTATTTTTGTGCATGCAAGTTTCTAAGTAATAATGCTGTGATAGACCTGCTGTAAACAGTTAGAAATACAACTGTATTTCCATGCAGAATTTCCAGTGACATTTTCAACAGATACACTAAATTTATTTCAGGGTGTGTTTTGTGTAATTGGTAGCATTTAGGGATGGATATCAGATGATGACATGTCATCTTTTTAATATTTGTGAGGTTCTTCAGCAGAAGATGGTTTATTCCATCTGTAGGGTGTGAACTATGATCTAATACTTTTCCTTCAGCTCTGGTGCAAGTATCTGGTGTATGTTCTCAGTTACAGCAGACAACACAACAGTTATGTGTGGTCTCATTCCTATTTTTGAGAAATTATTCTGTGATGAACATCACTCAGTAATATATATTGCACATTTCTGCTTTTAAATTTTTTTGATAGTGTAATACAAATTTCCCTATGGCAGCATGTTTTGGTTAAGTTTTTTTTTTTAACTTTTATCTATTGCTATCAGATTTTTCTGTCTTTCATGACAGTGAAATAAAAAGTATTAGAAGATATGATTATCTATAATCACATGAATCTTAGCAGCATTCCCAGTTGCTATTGTATTCTTTTTGCTAGTGAGCAGACATACGAGAACTCATGTCTGGCTTTAATAGCTGGACATGAAAGAAAATAAATGAAGATACAAGAAAAATTTGTTCAGTCTCATTTCTCTATAAGCCATTCACATCTTTTTCCTTTTTCTTTGTAGGGAGAGGGTTCTCCTCATCACTTTACTCTCAATTTTTAAGGGCTGGGATGCTGCTCTGCTTAAGTATCTTATTCCAATAGAATTTTCCATTTCTGATATTTCCAATGTTTTTCTGCCTATGAATTTCTCTGAGTAACTGTCAATCCTTTTCCATTAAATCTGTTTCCAAACTGTCTTAGAGAGTGGGTTGCACCTCTCCTGTTTTCCCACCCTTTTAGTGTACCCAGCCTGACTTTATTTTCAGAATGTAATCTGTCTCTTTGTGGTGATGCATCCCCACCGCTGCCTCCTTGAGCTGCCCTGTGATTTCAGACATGCTCAGTGGTCCTCGACCTTGACATGGAAAATTACTATGACTAAAGCCAACTGTCTTGTGCCCCAAAAACAGTGATCCTGAATGAAACCCTTTGAACTTCCCTGTACCACAGTGGCTATGACCAGAAATCTCCCTCTGAGTGGGCACCTGGGAGCAAGCGAACTCTCCAACTTGCCATACTCAGAGGATGCCACCACATGCTGATGCCCCCACTCCTCGAGGTTCAACTCTTTGCGCGTTGAGAAGGTGCAAAGGCATCCCATGTGAGTACTTCACTGAACTTGAGGGGATTTTTCACAGGTATATATACTTTGTAACTCCTTTAGGTCTCTATACATGCAAGTGTGAATATGCTATAGCAAATGTACTGTGAATGTTGCTCTCTTATATTCTTAAATATGTTAGATTTGTAAGGAAGTTAGACCTGTGAGTGAGTTATTGTTGTGTTTGTAGTAAATTCAATGGAATCATTTGTTAAATTATTTAAATTAGGCTGTTGCTTGAGTGCTGTTAAGTTTAAATATTGTTAAAAACTTTAGGCCTAAACTGTTGGTCAAGTCCAGGGCTCAGTTTGGCAAGGGGGTCCTCTCTGAACCTTGTAACTAAATGGGAGAGTCTCCCTTATTAATTTTAATCCTTATGGTCTCCCATCCTTACCCTTTGTCCATCCCCAGCCTCTATGTATGTAATTTTAGGTCGATTTTATTTTTAGATTGATTGATTTAGATTTTAGTCTAATTTTTCTCTATGTGCTTAACTGTCTAGTAAATAGTAGAGTGAACTTTGCCAACAAACTCTGTCATGCTTTCACTTTTATATTAAACCTGCTTTTAACTGATACCTTTGCCAGTGATTCCTTGAGCTGCCTAATACACTCATTTGTGACACTCCTTTAACAGAGCCATTACTCAAATTATACTTCTTTCTTTAAATTCTCTGGTCTGTCTGACTCGCATTGTAGCAACTGTTCAAAATCAGAGAGATGCATAGAAATATCTTTGGCAAATAGGCATCCAGTGGAGACACTGCCTGTGTCACAGAATCACAGACTGGGTCAGGTTGAAAGGGACGCAGTGGGTCATCTGGTCCGACCTCCCTGTTCAGGCAGGCTCATCCCGGATTACATGGCACAGGATTGTCCCCAGATGATTCTTGAATATCTCCAGTGAGGGAGACTCCACAGCCTCTCAGTGTCAAACTGAAGGAATTAACAACTCAGAACTTGTGTAAAAATGTTGACCTCCACTACCTATTTTTGTACGCAGTGTTGCTTGCTGAGTATCAAACAGGCTTGTTAAAATCTGTGAGTCATGGGTTTGAATTCTTCCACAGCTATCATGTTGAATGAAGCAGATTAAACACTTTACAATCCTGATTATGGAATTAGAATGAGTGTCAAGATCAAACTTAGAAATGTTGATATCCACTTTTTATAGAAATAATTGGTTGGTTTTTTTTCTTATGATACGTCGTTACTTCACGCTTAAGTCACTGTGCACTCTTTCCCCCTCACATGTCCCTGCCCCAGGCAGTCCTACAAATTCTATGACATCATCAGTAGTGACACATAAGCTCAGTTTTCAAAATGAAGCTAGTAAAGGAAGTTCACAGTAATAAACATATGCTTAGGAGTTACTAGTTATACAAGTAGTAAACCAGGCTCTTTAGTGAACTGCTGTTTAGATTTATATGTGTTTAATACATGAGTCTGTAAATAACAGACTTCTTTATTTCCCAAAGAAGGTCCTAAATTACAAAAATTTTTTTGTGTGCAAACAGTTCCCTTCTTCTCCCGTGAAAGCCTGAAGCTCAGGATCTATGACAGAGTAAATGACATTACAATTTGCCAGGAATTTATACTGAAGTTGCTAAGGAACACTCATTGCTGGAGGGCCCCAGGGCATGAAGCCTCAACACAGAGCTTAATAGAGAAGAAGGTGCTCTGTTAGGAGCACAGTGTGGGGTAGGTTTAAGTCAAAGTTGTATTTTCTCTCTCACAGATGGCTATAATATAATGGCCAGACTTCGCGAACGAAGATCTGTGGAAGGTCTTTGTACGCCTTCCAGCCTGCGCATTGGATTTATTTTAGGTGGGACACAGTGCGCGCAGAACTGAGCCCACCCTTTAATCCTGAGGTTCGTCTGCCGGGGCCAAGCGAGCTTGGACAGTGGCAGCGAGGTCCTCAGGACGTAGGTGGATTGCCTTACAGGGCTAACGGGCTCCACCTACCCGGGGAGTTTCCCCGACCGGGAATCGAACCCGGGCCTCGGCAGTTACAGTGCTGTATCCTTAACCACTAGACCACCAGGGGGCTCCCAAGATGGCTATACACACAGTACAACCAATATGTGAACTCAGACCTGTAGTTGACACAGTTCTGGTCAAGAACTTAAAAGACCCAAACACGCTGTGTCTTGATTGTAAACATTAAGAATTCTCAGAAATGTTACATGAAAGTAATGAAGTTGAACAGAGACATGTCATTTGCTAGAATATACCTGCAAAGTGAAAGTACAAAGTGAGATGAAGTTTCTCACTAGGCAGAGACACAACAGCATAAGTACAGGCAAATCCTTCATCTCTAAAGGCAGTGATTACCACTTTTAAATTGTCATCCAATAGACGTTTAACTTGTGAACAATGAGCTACATGATCTTAAGGTCATAGGAACAAGTGTTTGAGTGCAAGTGTGGGGTTTTGTTCGTAATTGTTGCAGAAGTAATTTGGCAATTTTTGCTTAAAGAGTGTGTTAATTTTTCTTTTTGTAGTGTACTAGCTCTTGCTTTAACTTCTATTACTTGTAAACCAAGTTCTTATATTGGATCTGGAAAGCTCCATCATAAACAGATAAGGAACCCAACTACATGCAGAAGAGCCATCTGTGAGATTTTTGATTAAAAAAAGGAAACAAAAAAAAATGAAAACCCCCTTCCTCAGTGTAACAGTGGACAATAAAAAGTGTGTGTGTTTGAGGGTGCTTACTGACTTTTGCAGATTTCTCCGCATCCTCCTGAGCATTGATACATTTGCTGTAGTTCTGCTTGCATGGATACATTTGTACATAATTGTTTGAAGACAGAAAACCAATCATACTGGTAGCAAGAAAATGCAGTCGACATGAACATAATGCATTAGAAAGGGATATCCAAATCTTCAGATCTGGTTTTGAAATCTAAGGCAATAGTTATATATAGAAATAGTTTCATTTCCAGCCGAGTCACCAAAGCTCATCCAGAAACCCTCTTTTGTTGGGTGTGTAGAGACTGTCGCAGAGAAAATATGAGGGGATCACAAAATACCCAGAAAGAGAGTTGATTTGTCATGAAAGAGAATGAGTTTAGGAAAGAAATATCTATTAATGCTGGCATGATTTTTCTTTTTCAGATAAAGTATGTCACAAACAGGAATAGGTTTCTGTGCAGGAAACAGCTCTTCCGTAAAAGGGGCCAGGGAACAGAGGGTGTTAGGCCAAGGCAGTGGCAGAACAAGCAAAACAAGTACAGTGGCTACTGATTTCCTTCCTTTGTCATGCCACAGCATAATTTATTGCAGAGCTACAGAGTAGCAGTTGCTTCAGCTTTCAACACAGTTATCACATCTGATTTCAGAAAGAGTTATACATGCTCTCATCCTAACAGATACTTAGATCAAAAGGTAACACCTATGGGAAAACAAATTTAGGAAGTTGAATGTATTTGCTAGCAAAATAATTTTTCTGGAAATATTACCAGAAAAAAGGAAGTTCTCTTCTGAAGGAAATTGTTCAAGGAAAGGTTGGCGTGAAGCTATGGAGTGCTTTGACCAGCGGAAGTTACATTTTTGTACCTCCAGTTAGGTAATACTCATGAAGCAAGAAGCTCTGTGATGTGCAAACCCAAAATTTACTCCTATTGATTTTACAAGCACTGCCAACACTTGCAGAAAAAGCACATTTTGGTCTCAAACTCATACACAAGCTCCCAGATGAGAAGTAGAGGTGTTACACCTGGCTGGCAGGAGCCAGCACACAGAGAGAGAAAGGACGTGGCTGAGCAGCCAAGAAATAAAGAGAATCTGTAATCAAATATTTCTGAAGTGAAACATTTTCAAGTGAGGCTTCTTTGAAGCGCATTATTTCCTGAGCCTCTAGGACTGTTAACTACTACACGGTATCTCAGACCTTGGGAGGCTTGTGCTTATTTGCAAAAGGTGTTTTTTGTGTGCCTCAGCTACAGCCTTTAATGTTGAGTAGATAGGAGCCAGCCTGGGAGAGGTCACTTTTTGGAGTGTTTGCCATTCCAGCGTACTTGGAACCAGAAGAGACAGTAGCAATTTACTGCTTGGCACCTGTCCAGCAGATATTGCATCTTATCAGCAAGATTTCCCTGTTAGGAAAAGCAACAAACAAAGGCTTGCCATCACATTAACTGATTAAGGTGAAACTGCTATAATGAAAAGAAGGTCACTTTAATTAATGGGTTAGTGTGAGCCTCTAAATTGAAATCTTGATGGAAGGAATTAGAATAACCTTTGGGTGATCCTAGTTGGAGTTATCAGTTGAGCATCACAATAAGAAACATGAAGCGTGCATTGTTATGGACACAGATTAAAGAGTATCTTGAGTGGGAGCACTGGGGAAATGAACGAAGGATTAAAAGAGACAACACAAATTATGCAGAAGAGATTTTTCTTAGCTCCCACTCCAATGTGAGCATTAAATTCCAGATGTTACTGAGGAAAAGATGTCCATCTTCAAACAAAAACCTGAGAGTAGGCTGTTTAGTAAAATCTGGGGCTGTCTGTCAGCATGAGTGAGGATCATGGTTTAATCAACAAGCAGAGACATTCTCAGATAGCTCTGCCATAGCTCTTGTGCCATTTTACATTCTAATTGAAAAAACAACAACAGAGCCTCAAAAGCTGTGTCCTTTTGAATAACATATGACGACAATGCCCTGGAAATTGAACGTGTTTGGGAGGTAAGAGTCTGGTTTTCTCGCTTAGATAGGGTTTTATTTTTTTTTTCTTTTAAAGATATGCCTCTATCAAACATTGGTCTGTGGACCCTGAAGAGCAGATATGCATGGCAATAAAAATAGCTTCAGCCTTTTAGTATCAGATTGAAAGGTACAGATGGAGACAGAGGACAGCAACTGCATTGGGATGTTTGCTGACAGCTGGTAATTGCAATAGCTGTAGCTGATCCATATGGAGTTGTTTATTCCTAACCCAGTGCCTACATATCTTCTTTAAATACTGTGCAGGGGCACAGGCGCCATCCATTTCCTGGCACAGCGTATCAGGAGGTGCATCTAAGTCCTTTCTTCCTTGCCTGTTCCAGAGGTCTTCCTCCAGGATCAGGAATTGTTTAACAGATGTCAAATGTATAAAACTCATTAACTGACCTTAGTTCCACCTTAAACATCTATTAGACATTCTTCTCTCTCCTATTCTTAGTCATCGTAGTTTCCCTCCACCATTAAGAAAAAAGGCTCAAGACAGCAAAATTACATTTATTACTAACCCTTCCTTTTCTAATGCAAGGGCAAAGTTAATGACCAGTATTGTTAATCTAGAGAACGTTGATAAAAATCAAGTTTTTTGACTTTTTACTGCCTATTTTTGCAAGACTGCCAAGTTTGCATTTTCTTTCCTCTGTGGTAAAGACACATTTATGTCTGCATCACTAAGATCAGCAATGCTGTTGAGGTGCAGGCAGCTCGATTTGCGGCCTGCAGTATGAGATGCAGGCTGAACTTTGGGTGGCAGGAGCCCCATGCAAGAGCCATGAGCTTCTGACCCTTTGCGTAGAAATGGGCACAAAGATCTAGTAGCACTGTCCAGGTGGGTGGACACTGAGAGGCAGGAGCTAAAGACTCAGGAGCAACAGTGAGACTTCCGTGTACTTGGACTGTGAGGGGACAAAAGCCCAGGGTTTCTTTCTTTGGGGTCCCTCTTTGGAGACACCTACTCAATCTGTTTGTATGTTACTGCACCATGAATAGGTGGCTTTATGGAATGAGACATCTGAGTCTCTGCTGTGGGAAGTCTGGGGTTGAACCACTAAGGAAACTTGGTCTAATTACATAAGAATGTGTCGGGAGTCAAGTGGGGACCCGTCAGGTCACTGGAGCTGCCCGCTGTGAAGGGGCTTCAGTGCCAGCAGTGAAAGTCTCTGGTGGTGGGAGTGTGACAGCCAGAGAGCCTCATGAATGGTCAGACTGGGAAGTTTTCTTAACTCTTTCTGTGTTTTATGTTGTGAGTTCTGCTGCACAGTTTTTGTAGCAGAGCCACAAAATCAGAAACAATATGTGTCCCAACTATATTGCTGTGAAGGGAAAGCCTAAGGTTCCAAATAGCTGTTCAAAACTCTTTTTTCATTTATATTTGAATAGCAATTATTCTTATGCTTGAATAGCATAAGAATTGCTATTTGAATTGTTATTTGAATAGCAATTATTCTTAGTTTGGTTTTTTTAACATTGTTTATTTTTTCATGTGGAGCTTTGTATTTCAGCAGAGGGCACTGTGACCTTACTTAGAATTCAGTCCGTTAATTGGGTCACTTGAGAATGGAAAAATATTGTGATGTTTTTCAGCATGAGTCCTTAAATCACAGGGCTATACATGTAGGATTTACTTATTCTCTATTTTAGTCATTGCCTCATCATCATGGCTAAAAGACTGGAAGCAAGTGAGAAAAATAAAATAATCTCCTTACTTTTCTGTAGGGAAGAATTAGCTAAATGGAGGCCTGGGCTTATATCCTCTGGAGTACCATAGTCTTCCACAGTACAAAAATGTACTGAGTAGGCATTTTAACAGTACAATATAGGCATTTTAACAAAGAATTTACAGCAGCTGCTATATCAGAGCATAACATAAAAAAAAAACCACTTCAAAACTCCCAGACCTTACTGATGTGTTCAAGTCACTGAAGCATAACCTTCTGTTCTGTGCATTAACACAGAGGTAAAACCCCCAAACCCACCTCCACTGCAATTACACCTGAGGAGGCCAAGGCAGACCGTAAGATTGGCATCCCCACTTCCCTGCAGAAGCTGATCCCATGCTGTGACCCTCAGCCAGCCCCTGCCTTTGTTTTAGGCTTATCTCTTGCATTTCCACACCAGCACATGGGCTTCTGAGGCTTGTTCTCAACTGCTGAGTGAGTAGAATTCAGGACTAGGAATTTGCTGAAATGAGGAAGAGAGGAAAAAAAAAAGAGGGTCTCTGCCAGCTGTCACCCCACCAGGCCAGGATATCTGGAGGTAACCGAGCTTGCTCCACTGGGAAGATAATACACAAAGGAGGTCTGATGTGGACAACGTGGTAGAGTCCTGCTGTGCAGGAGTCAAGTGTCCTGAGAGTTATTTCTAGCCCCGTGGGTATGCAACATACCTGAGAAACACAGTAGCTATGCATTGTTCGTGGCCAAAAGTTTATGACATACTTACCCACCACCTCGCTGACAGGCTGTCTTAACAAGCGGCTGTCAGCAGGATCCTTCTAATGAGACTAATATTTCTTCAAAATGTATTGAATAGTAGAGCTACCTGCATGTGGAAGCTATAGGCCACACAATAGTGACCTCTAGCTAATGGTGGTTTCTATTCCATCCACAGCACCCACAGGAAAAGTTGCAGCAGTTCAATTTGTCTGACATTTTCTATGTCTTTGAGTTTGAAGTAAACATGACATCTGAAGCTAACAGGATCCTCAGTGACAATGTGAGAACAATGCCTGTTTTTTTTGTTCTGATTTTCCTTTGACATGTTACCACCCTTGCTGCTTTCAGAAGATTGATGGATTTTACTGTGTGACTCCACTGCCCTCCAGAAATGACCTCTGTGACCATTCAGGCTTGGGTGGCCAAACCAAGCAATTCAAAAAATATACTGACCCCAGTTTGTGATTATAAATGATGCAATTCCCATTGTGTTTAAAAGCCTCTCTCTGGTGTCTTAGTGTGAGTCTGTAGATAGTGCAGGTTCCTAAGAAAGCAGTGTTGCCTCTGTACATTGACACAATATAGCTGCCACTTACTTTTGATTCTTTTTGCCTTGTGAAATGTACAAAGAAATCCTATCTGCTATACTGCCTTTTACTTGTCACCCTTAGGCTTGTATAAAATGGGAAGCATGGAAAATAAGGTTGGATATTTAACTTCTTAAGAAATTTTTAAGTGATTTAACATTATGGTGCCCAGGAAGAGCAGGAGAAGGAGGAAAAGATGCACATTGTGCATCTATACTGGCTTGAAAAGGAACAGGAAAGGATCACAGTGATGAGAATAAACTATGGCATGACTGGTGTAAACCCTTGTCTTGACATGAAGATGGAATTTATGTAGCCATGTTGTCATATTTATCTATGGATTTAAAAAAAATATTTGAGTTCTACAGTTTCTAAAAAAGCAAATCCATTGCAACAGAAGTGAGTTAGAATTCCAGCTTGCCAGTTTAAATAGCATTTCAGTTATGTAAGATCATCCCCATGTACTTCTTTTGGGTAAAATTGCAAATTGCCCCCATGAAAGCTCAGCTGTGCCCTATCAGGCTTCAGCAGATTCCAGAAAAAATGAGTTTAGTGTAATGGCATTTCACAGGGGTGTGTCTTAGGTGAAGAGCTGCTCTGAGAGTGGGACAAGAGTGAAGATGAGAAGCTGTGATGCAGAAAAAATACTGGAGGCATGAGAAACACCTGTGCAAGTTTGGGTGGCCCCATCAACTGCAGAAGCTGCAAGAGATGGGGGAAACAGAACGTTGCTCACTGTAGCTGTGGATGACCATGGCTGGCAGTGGAACTGGCTCTCCCGGGGCCAGATCAGGATGTCCAGGAGTCGTCATGGCAGGAGTACCCCGCGTCCAAGCGGATTTCCGTGAGATCTACCCTTAGCCACACGCCTATTGCACAATTCTGCAGTGGCCATTGTTAGACAAAGAAGATCCTGCAGGGCAGAAGAGAAGGCAAGGAGACTATGTCAGGATGAGGGGATGTCAGGAAAAAGAAATATGATCTAGTTTATCATTTGTTCCTCCATCAGCACCTTTCCTCTATCCACTCTCTTAATTTCCTTACATACTCTTCCTGTCAGAGGCAGCCTCCCTCCTAGTGTCCATATCAATTACACTAATCATACTGATGCCTCTGGATATACTAATTCATTTAAACCATCAATGGTGTTTGACTCTTTCTTTGCAAAATGGTTTAAGTGGCTCCATTCAGGGCTTAATGTTCTTCCCTTTACAAATATTGCAGACTGTGAGCATGGCTAGGTTTTCATTAAAAAGTGATACAAGGGTGTTATTAGATTGTAATTATTCATTTTGTAATCCCTTTTACCTAATTTAAATCTGATAGCTGTAAAGATTTCTTACCTCAAACTTAATATTGGCTGTGGTATCTCGTTTTAATTTGTGCGTAAATTCACCACTTCTTCCTTATTTCATTCTGGTCTCCTCCTTCTCCCAATCTTTAATACAGTTCTGCAGAATTTTGGTTAGCCCACTCAGCAGTATTTTTTGTAACAGATTTTTGCAACATCTGCTGCTGTGTACACACACTGAGTCTAGTTATTAGAAACTCTCTGGATGACAACACATACATTTCACTGTAATAAAAAAGGGAGGTAGCTGAAAATTGTATACCTGTTTTCTTAATACTGAGGTGCTAATAAATATTTTCAGGCTGTGGATTTTGTGATGTAATATGACTTGATTCTCTAAGAAGTGGTTTGCTTCTCTCAGTCCATGCTGGTTACAAGGCAGTAAGTCTTCATGAAAATTTGTTGGGTGTGGATACTGGTTAAAGAGAAGAATCACCTCTGTGATGAGGCTTGGAAACTTTGACCTGAAAAAAGCGGCATAATAAGAAGAGTAAAATCTTGAGTCAGCCCAACAGCAGCTGCTTATAGAAGTATGTCATTCAAACCCACTAGTTTACAATCTAAGCACATGTTTAGCCCAGCAGGCAACTGTATTATAAACACTCTCAAGCACAGTTTAGAGCCAAGAGCAGCAGAATATGTTTACCTCAAGACCTAGCTTTGTTACTCTGCAATGCTGATGGCATGAAGATCTCCAGGCATGTTCACAGAGAATCATAGAATATCTCAAATTGGAAGGGACCCATAAGTCTCCTTGTGTCCAACTCCCTGGTCTTCAGAGGACGACTGAACACTAATCCATGTGACTCAAGGCATCCAGATGGTCCTTGGACTCTGACAAGCTTGGTGCTCTGGCCACTTCCTGGGGAGTTTGTTCCAGTGACCCTGTTTAGTGTTATCAAGATCTGACAAAGTGATCGCATTTTGAGAAAGCCTGTCTGTAGGAAAGGCATCCATTTTAATATGTGCTCCTTCATAACAGCTTTATTTCTCAATTACGTGTTCTTCCTTTGCAATTACTGTTTTTATGCTGCAACAAGAGCTTTGATGGTAACTTTTATCAGGAGAGAAGTGTTAGACAAGTAGTTATTACAGTACAAATATTTTAAAACATGTTACTTTCTGCAGACAAGTTCAGATACTGAGATACAGTCCATAAGACAGAGTAAAAATGGGTGCAAATGGATAGATATTTAAAGATGCAAATAATTACATGATCCTGGTGTTAACTTTGGCTCTCAGTGCTCATATGCAGCATGTAACATAGTTGCTCTTTCAGGCCCTCATCTGCTCAATTTGAAGAATCATTGGATTCATTAAGTTATATCCCTTACATGGAAGATAATTACATGCAAGGTTTTATATCCAAACATCAATTTCAACCCCTTGTTGGTGCAGAAGGTTTTTCTCTATTTAGCTCAATCCTCATTTATCACATATCATGTTGATGAGAAAACTTCCTTTCCTGAAAATAACCTTTTCTGTCACATAGCTCTGCATCAAGTAAATAAATCTCAAGTGGAGATTTAGGGGAAAAAAATGTCTTGAAGCAGGATTTATTTTTTCATCAAATATCTTATAGCTAGTCAAGTTAACCATGCATATCACTATTCAACTGCCTTTGTTTATGTTAGACTTCATGATTAACAGAATTTTTCCTACGATATATTTCTGGGGAACTTATGGAACAAATAATTTATCCTTTTTTCCTCTTTGTTTTGATTCTTGTCTCTGTAGCATTATCTATTATTTTTGTTGTTCTCCATTTCTCCTTGTTTGGCTAAGGTGACACAGACACAACATGGACTTATACAGAAGAGTGTATTATATGCCTGAAATTGACCTACTAACAAGAGTATTGGATTGCAGATTGTGCAGGTATTTGCAATATTTATCTTGCAAAGGAGTAATGTCAGCAACCCTCAAGTGCTAGCATTCTAATTAGCTAATCTAACTTTAATCAGCTGTAGAATTGAAGCCACTGCTCTGATATTTGAATAAGAACAGGGAAATTCTGAGTCTCAAGGCAAAGGGGTTTAAAGGCTGACTACCCTTTGTTCCTCCCCAATTACTATGGATGACAGAGGCAGACAGTCCTGTGGGTTTTAACAGCAGCAACTCAATATCCATCCCCTCCTTTTGATGAGGGTGTTACTTTGCTTCTTGGCTCCTTGAATGCATAGAATCATAGAATCATAGAATCGATTGGGTTGGAAAAGACCTCAGAGATCATCAAGTCCAACCCTTGATCCAACTCGAGTCCGTTTACTAGATCATGGCACTAAATGCCATGTCAAATCTCAGTTTAAAAACCTCCAGGGACGGCGAATCCACCACCTCCCTGGGCAGGCCATTCCAATGCCTGACCGCTCTCTCTGGAAAGAATTTCTTTCTAATATCCAGCCTAAATTTCCCCTGGCAGAACTTAAGTCCATGCCCCCTTGTCCTGTTGCTAACTGCCTGGGAGAAGAGACCAATCCCCACCTGGCTACAACTTCCCTTCAGGTAGTTATAGAGAGTGATGAGGTCACCTCTAAGCCTCCTCTTCTCCAGACTAAAGAACCCCAGCTCTCTCAGCCTCTCCCCATAGGTCTTATGTGCCAGTCCCTTCACCAGCCTTGTTGCCCTTCTCTGGACCCGCTCCAGCACTTCAATATCTTTCCTGAACTGAGGGGCCCAG